>OX370996.1:22242010-22828510 GCA_947308005.1 Yponomeuta malinellus | reverse complement strand
ATGTTCAAACCATGGTGTACGTAGGGGAAATAGACAATAGTCTTATACCAAATACCGGCACTAAGCGATTTTGCTTAAAAGTAATTCTTCCAAAGTATATCTGTCGTAGCCATATCATAGAATTGGCCATATCATGATGTGGTTAGCCATATCACGAAATGTGTCCTTTTCATGAAAAGGCCAAGTCAAACTGGCCGTATCATGAAATGGCTTAGCCAGATCAATGAGCGACCGACGTTTGACGATTTGAATAGCGAAATGCAAAGACGGTTTTCTGAGTCTACGCTCTCTTTTATAGGCTATGTCGGTCTTATTCTTTCTTGGTCTATGGTAATACTATTTTTGTTTTAATATTTGGCGAGTAGTAGGTAATACTTTTCTTTAAAGTCTTGGGTAACTAGGGCCATCAACGAAAAATATGTCTGTTCCTGACATCTATTGGCGAGTACTGACACTATTATTTTTGTGAGAAAAACCATTCGAATCTGCCCCTATATTACGCGCACAAGATCCTGAGTCAAGGTCACGCAACGAGCTATGGAAAGGGCTATGCTTGGAATTTCTCTACGAGGCGAATCAGAAATGATGAGATCCGTAGACGAACGAAAGTCGTCGACATAGCCCAGCGGATTTGTAAGTTGAAGTGGCGGTGGGCGGGGCACATAGCACGCACAACTGATGGCCGATGGGGCCGAAAAGTTCTCGAATGGAGACCACATATCGGCAAGCGCAGCGTTGGAAGACCAGCCACAAGATGGACAGATAACCTCATCCAAGTGGCAGGAAGGCGCTGGATGCAGGCCGCTTCCAACCGGTTTTTTTTTTTGGAATTCATGGAGGAGGCCTATGTCCAGCAGTGGACTTCTTGTGGCTGAATGATGATGATGAAGATCCTGAGCGATTCCAATCGTCCAACTGTCAAATTTGTATGGGATTTGACAGTTAGGCGATTGGAATCGCTCAGGATTTGGTGCGCATAAAGGTAAGACCGCACTAGACTGAACTGCACTGCAGCGGAACTGCGCCTCAAAATATTCTGTGATCAACTGACCAAAAGTGTCGCTGCCTGTCGCGACGTGCAGTTCCGCTGACGCTGAGTGCGGTTTGACGAACTTCATTTTTCATAGTCAGTCACGCGAGATACCTACTTCGAAGCGATCGTGTTAGAAAAATGTCGATAGACGAAGAAAGATTAATTGTACTGGTGAGCCAGTATCAGGAGCTATATGACGTCCAGTACGAAAAGTATATGAATACCAATCAAAAAAACAAACTTTGGAGTAAAATTGCCATAAAATCATATCTATTTCGTCGTCCATCTTGCTCAGAGTACTCTGTGGCTCAGAGGTTGCCTAGCTACTGAATATATTTTTTTAGTTCAGCTGCAGTTCAAGTGCGGTTTACCAAAAAATGACGCGACGTGTCGCGCAGTTCCGCTGCAATGCAGTTCAGTCTAGTGCGGTCTTAGGTACCTTTACCTTTATGAGGCCCTTGTTGGGGTTGACACAAAGTCCAGTCCGGTCTGCTTGTATGTAACATTTTCTAGAGTTAAGCGACCAACTACGTTAAAAGTCCATCTTCCAAATGACAATCCTAGACATACTCGCAATATAGTATGGAACCCGATTTCAAAACAAAAACTGTATCAAGCATATACCTATAAAGTGTTAAAGGACCGCAGCCGGATCGGGAAACCACGCATTCCCTATACCACAGTACAAATAAGGATAGTAAGTAATCTTTGGGCCCGCGCCTACACTAGCTAAAATGGCGGGGGCTGTGTGGCTCAGCGACGCCGGGCGAGCGCGCGAATGCGAGGGCACGAGGGGCTCCACAAGGTGCAGCGAGAGGCGCGGGCCGGCCGATAATAATAACTGTCATACAACACAATCACTTGTCCTGCGGAGGGAGCATGAGATTTTATCGAGGCGGTGTATCTACAAAAAATGGCCGTTTTAACGAGTTTTGACGTCTATAGTAGGTTAACTTATCGTCGCGAGCACAATGCATCGTTTTTATACCAGTGCCGTGAGATAAAAAAACATCTGTCACTATAAGATAAACCCTATCGCAAATGCGAGCATGATGACAACATAAAAAGATATATTATCGACTTTTGACAGATGTTTCATTTAAATTTATCCCACTTTTGAGAGGGGCATATAAACTTATATCTAGCGTTTCTGTCAGTCATTCTACGAATAAAATCATCACATTTGTCATGATTTGTCCACTGGTGCCTCTTCGCGCCACCTACGCATCCCATTCGTGCCCTTCCTCTGTTTCTGCTCACTGACCGACGTCCAGTGGCCGTCTCCAGGGATTTAAGGACCCGCTCACTGACCTCCGTTCAGCCCTACTCCACGCAACCAAGCACCCTCTGCCGTCCTGCTCAGACCGTCGTCCAGTGCCTATCTCAATTAAAATAATACTAGGTAAAATGTACCAGTCAACAAAAAATTTTAAAATAAGAAACTTCTAAAACAAAGATTTAAACCGACACACTAAAAAGGGCAAAAATTATTTCTTTCTAATGAACTTGCATCCCAAGCCATTTACTCACCCCACAAATCATACCTAACTTCTACTAAGTACCTAAGTATGTATGGTGTATTTACTACAAATGTATGGTTTCTAGGAAGTTTTCTGGAAAAAGCTTGACACAGACTCCTCCATTTTTGAAGTCCGTTAATAATAAAATGCTTTTGGTTATAAGTAAATCTAATATTTATTTTGTAACTTTAAACAATGAAATAGGTGGTTTACTACATAACTGGGTACCCAATGGAGAAAAGAAGCATGATATGTTTTCTTCTGAAAACGGGAAATTGTTACCAAACAAATTAATATGTTCTTCACCTTTGATGTAATCTGTAACAAAAAAATAAGAAGTAAAAAAAATGTAATGCATTTCCTAGGAGACTCTGGATATGCCTTTGAGCCTGCCTTGGCTGATGACGCCCATCAGAGGAGAGGCCGAGTAGACTCCCGAGGCTCGGTACACACATTGCCATTGTGGAGCCTGAAACCCAGTAGAGGAGGAATGGCCAGCTCAATGGAACATTCCCTAATTATATTTAACCCTTGAATGAATGCTTCTGTGCATGTAATATAAAAAAACTATAGTGGAACTTGGGTAATTAAGCCTCCAATTTTGAGTTACTATTTTGAAAAAATACAATTCGTACATACATATTCCTACGTTTTAATATTTGATTTATTTGTAAGATTTGATTGATTGTAGCATAGACCAAATATTATTGTAGTCAGCGCGTTCAAAATATCCTGTAACAAATAAAGAGCATAATTAAAAAGGAGTCCAAAACATTCCAATATGATGTAATAGCTTAAGATGAAAAGAAAAAAAGTATGTAAGACATGTTACGAAAATGATTTTAGATGCCCCTAAGAGCAAAAATTGACGCTATACTGGATAGACCTCTATGGTCTATCTATCCAAATACTGTAGGTATTCACTGAGCATTGCCTAATTACACATTTGCATTAGTTTGACAAGCATATTATTTACCTATTATACTCGGTTGGTGATGGTGAGTCAAGTATTGAACTTAATTTATCACTAGATAATAAGTACTATCAACACTTACATTCCGCCACTGCTCCAGTCGTGTCGGGACCATGCTCCTTCGACAAGGCTCAATGTGCCCCACTCTTTCAACAACCTTTCGCTTCCCATGGGGCCAGAAAACTCATTGTTGGCTAAATTACTGTGGAGCGTCATATACCCCAGTTGATTTTGTTTACTGCGCCCTCTAAAACAGAAAAATATTATAGTTCTTGCCGATGAGTGACTTGTATATGATATGATGTCCGTATGAGCTTGTAGGAAGGATCTCCAACTATTGTAGTATTGTATAAATTAACTGCAATGGCTATAAAGTTTGTACTTACTTCATTTTCGGCATCTAAGCATCTATTGTCCGTTATTTGTTTGTTTATTTACATTTTATTTGATACCTAGCACAGACTAAGTAAAGGAAAGATCACAGACAGATCAGATTTCAATCTGTCAAAAAACGCAAATTGAACGAATGAAATAGTGATTTTCGTCACATCCCTATTTGCCGATTCAGTGTTGTCATACCAATAAGTAGATAAAATCTTATCTCCTATCTAAGGAAGATATGTATGTCGAAGAGAAGTCATGCTCGCGGGTGGGATATAATATCGTAATGTTTTAAAATTTTAACCTATCTATCTAGATACGATAAAAATCTCATGCTCCCCCCGCTGGTCCCAAACTAGGATACCATTTGCTACGGTACAGCTCGGCGTGCTGGCTGACCAGGCGCAGTGAACAACCCGTTTCAAGGTATTCAGGAGGAATCCTGTACCGGTCGATATTTGCCTGTGTGTGCGTTTGACGGCGTGTACAAACAAACACGGAACGGAATGAGGCTGTATGTATGCGGCTGCGCTCGCGCTTTTCTATGGAGGTTACCACAGAACAGAGAAAATAAGTTAGAATTGCCCTAACGCGTATTTTTTACGGGAATCGCTGTCGCCGCTTCACCCCCTACCGTTCTTTACTAACTACTAATGTAAGTAAGCAATACGCACGCAGGCTTATACACGTGTGCGTGAGTCGAAGACCGTGAAAGCAAGCGTTGCAATTGGCCAATGCAGTCACACCAACGCAACTTTTGATGTGTGCGAGCACCTGTATAAAAAAAGCACTAGGGTAGGGATTGACAAAAAGTTAAAAGGGGCCGTCCATAAATTACGTCATCGATTTTTTCAGATTTTAGACCCCCCCCCCCTATAATCATCCTATCGTCATTTCTTAATGACCCCCCCCCTTCTCCCAAAATTGACGTCATTACTAGTTTGACAAAATAAAACATTACGCAACGGATTTTGATGCGGTTTTTTTAAATAGATAGACTGATTCTTAAAGAAGGTTTATATGTATGTTACAGCCAAAGTAATAAATCTGGATATTATATATATTGTCTAGTCATTATATATAATGTCTACTCAGTTTAGATAAAGTGATAATTAACACAAAATTAATCACATTTACTAGCAATTTTATATAATATCTTTGAAGACTTGGATAATGTAATAAAACACGTAGACATGCGTTTAAGATTATAAAATTATATTTCAGTTTGCTTTAAACGGGATACCGCCGTTTAGCCAAAGTATTTTTCGCCAAATTTTACTTCCCAATAAACTTATGGCATCAGTTTCATTTCCCAAATGAAACTTTAGCAAGTTTTCATTTCGCATTTTATTCATTTGGTCAAATTATCATTTCGCATAATTTTACTGCGTCAAGTTTTATTAAGACAAACGTTTATTATGCTAACGTTTTATTTTGGCAAGTGTTATATAGCAAATAATTGTTTGATTAAATTTATATTTCGCATTTTGTTTGTTAGGTCAGTACACATAAGCAAAAATAGGTTCGAAACTTCGGGTGTTAGTTCTTTTTTTTTATATAAAAGCGAAAAAAATATTTCACAAAAAACTTAGTTTTGTGTCAAACTTAAACAAGGTTGGTGCATGGAAAAGTCATAGGTACCCTACATTATGATATGGCAAAACGTGGGATACCGCCGTTTTTGCCAAACGATACTTTTAACTGAATAATTAATTTATTACTTTGTCTAGTGAATTTGGCTTTTATATATAATGACCAGTCATTATGTATAATAGCTATTTAATCACTATGACTGTAACATGTATAATACATGTAAGTACCACGGGCGAAGCCGGGGCGGGCAGCTAGTATTTTACTAGGTGTGCTGGAAGAAATTTCTTTTTAGAAATAATATTTTTGTACGTGAAAAATAAACTATAAATACATAAATAAGAATGACGTCAATTTCGAAACACCCCCCCCCCCCCCCCCCATCTATCATTTACCGTCATCCGCAGACCAACCCCCCCCCCCCCCCCCCTAATTTAGAATGACGTAATATATGGACGGCCCCAAAGGTATTATAAAGTTAAAATATATTATTAACTTTGGCGAACCTTTTTGCAAATGAATGTAATTTTAAAATTTTGATATTTTGTGTGCAGGTAATTATTAATTGTTGCATGTACTGGTTTGTCTCTACTCTTCTTTAGCGCTTAATGGGGATCAACACGCAAAACGAATCGAAGATGGCGCTAGCAGCGATCCGGCCATGTCAAACTTTGTTATGATTTGGTTAGATACAGATTTGTTGTTTTTCATAAAGTCTTTTGTGGGTTCAACATCTTGTTTTTCACCATATACGCAACATGGAAGTTAACAGAACTAAAAGACGTAATTTCAATTTCCAAAAAGTCCGGTTAATTCGGTGGAAACCACAAAATTATACTAATGCTAGTGTTTTTTTATTCTTTTCTTGAGGTACTTGTAGTAGTCTACAAGATCGGTTTAAATTCGTACAAATGTTGAACTTGAATATTTTAGTAACCCCATATTATTTCCTCATATTTTTGTTTAGAATTCTATGACCAGAACATTGAGTGTGGCAATCAAGGAAATAAGTGAACACCTTTTTTTTACAACCTGGTACGGCACAAAGAGACATACCAAAAGAAATCTAACGGAAATTTATGAAAGATCGTAAAAAAGTGCAACAATTTTGTATGAGCATGACAGTTCAGCCTGGCCGTATCGATCATGCGCCCTCTACAGAGATAACAGTGTGGATCCCCATTCTATCAGATTAGGTTTCATTATTTTACTTATGGCAATTTTATCGTAAATACTTGTGTTTACATTTGCCAGTGAAATGCAGTGATGGTTACACTGTACAGAAAAGCCTGTGTGGTGTGAGCATGCCTTTTGCATTTTTCGTCTGTTCACACCATGCAGGCAGCCTGCTTCCCCCACTACTACACATATTTTCGGACCCCCAATTAAAAGTTAAAGAAAAAGTTCGTTAGTTGTTGACTAAGCACTATCGTCGCGGTACAACTGTACTCTCGGCCGTTAGCAAAAGTCGCCATTACGTCTGTCTACGCCTGTGTGCACGCGCACACATAGAAGAGAGGAGGCAGCGCGGCGAGGAGGGGGAACTCGTCGGACCGTTATGCAGGCGCGCCCGCGCCCGAGACTCCGCCATCGACCACGGCTCGGGAGACGCACGTCATAGTTTTTGTACCTACCAACTTACCTGTATCTTTATTTCAAAAGTAATTAAACTTCAATATTATAAAAGTTTTGTTTTTATTAACAAAAAGTGGCGACCGTGACAGGACAAAGACTGGACAAAGTGTTCTAAAGCTAAAGACTTTCCTAACCGTTGCAATGTGTCGACGAATTTAAATTTGCGGCGTCACGTCAGCGTCATCAACGGCGTTGCGAATTTTTGAAACTTGGAAACGATTTGGAGCTACATTTGGTGGAGAAGGACATTGCTACTTCGTGGAGCCTGGAGGACAAATAAGGAGACTAGGTCAAATCCAAAGAAAGTAAGCCCATTCCAATTTTATTCCGATCTTCCCCAAACCATTTCCGTTAAATTCCTTTGTTTCATCTCGCTTCTATTTTGTGTGCAATAGCCGTCGTGCTACTCGTAAATAATAATTAATTAGTAATTTTAATAGTTTACTCAAGCGTTAGACTTATTTATTCGTCTAATCAAGCTTACCTGAGGCTATTTCTATAATTTTTACGGCACATTTAGCGATAAGCATAAAAGCTTTCTAGTTTCTATTGTACATTTCTACTGTACAATTATTTTAATCTATCAATATTTCGTACTTCTTACTGCTTTAATAAATAGATAAACCGTTACTGAGCGGCTATTTAGTTGACATAACCGTTTCACATTCTTCGCACTATTCCATTGTTACAATAATTAAAGCAAATCATTTATATATTTTAAAGCCTTCTCTTGCATTTTGTCTGGTCTAATATATGTACTTTAATTAGAAGCCTAGCTTGTTCCTTGTATGGCCTAAAATACATAAACCCCTGCCTAGCACACAAGTAACTAGATCATAAAACATTTTCTAAAACATTATTTAAAACAATTCCAGCTAACAAAAGGCTGAGTTCTACGCTGTGCCCGGGGTGCGAGCGGGTCACCGCTGGACTTCAAATAACAAACCGGTTTCGCTCTGAGCATCGAACATTCGAGACGGAAGCGACTGGATTTGAGGTGATCTATTTATCGCCGCATACCTACAGGTTTGAGTGCACATTTTACTTACTTTTATATGCATTGTTTGCGCCTAAGTTTATTGAACTAAGTAAGCTATTTGTGTGATTTTTCGTGTGATAAAATGACGCCTCCAACTGAATCTAAGTCAGACAGTCAAACAAAGGTTGATTTAGCTAATTTAATTAAACAAAGAGGAATAGTGAAAGGACGATTAACTAATTTTTCTACTTACCTATCTACTATACAAAGTTTAAAGGAAATTTCGTCTGTGAAATATAAAGAAATAGAATTAAAATTAAACAGATGTCAACTATTATTGAGTGAGTACGAAGCGTTGCAAGATAGAATAGATTTATTACATTCCGATCCTAATGAACAAATAAAAGAAAGAGATACTATTGAGAGTCAGTTCTTGACTTTAATATCTACTTGTCAGGAACTTTTAGATAGTCGCCCGGGTGAAAATCAAAGCGAAAAGAACCCAGGGGGTGATTTTAGCAGTTGCCATTCCTGTTCGACTAGTTCTATCAAGCTACCTACTATAAAATTGCCGACTTTTGATGGTAATTATTTAATGTGGCTGGAATTCAAGGACACGTTTGAAGCGGTAATAAATAGCAATGAAGGGATTCCGCCAATTAATAAATTTCATTATTTACGTTCCTCATTATCAGGGAGCGCATCTATTGTGATAAAATCGATAGAATTTAGTGCAAAAAATTATAATGTCGCATGGGATCTTTTATGTCAAAGGTTTGGTAATAAAAATATATTGATGAACAATCATTTAAAGGCGTTGTTCGGTATTGAATCATTACGTACGGAATCCTTCAAAGCGTTGCGTTTTATTGTCGACCATGTATCAAAGCATTTACGCGCTCTTGAATCCCTCGGCCAGCCTACTGATAAGTGGGATGCCCTTATAATATACATGGTGTCCACGAAATTAGACATACACACGGGTAGAAAATGGGAGGAGTACAAATGCAATTTGAGCGAGTTACCTTCGTTGAGTGAATTCTATTCATTCCTGCGTGGTCGTGCTGACGTGCTGGAGACTGCCTATAGTAATAATAGCAGGTTTGATAAGGCAGTCGATTCGAAACAAAAGCCCAGCGCTCAGTCTAAAAGTTTTGTAGTGTCGTATGATAAGAAGGAGAATAAAAGGTGTCTTTTGTGTAGTGATGAGCATCCTCTGTATGAGTGTACCAAGTTTAAAAGTATGAGTGTGAATGATCGCTTCAATGAAGTCAATAAATTAAAGCTGTGTAAAAATTGTTTGCGCAGTGGTCATAATGCTTTTCAATGCCAACTCAAAGGTTTGTGTCTCACTTGCAAAAAGAAACATAACACACTGATTCATATGCCTATCACGTCGAATACTGAACCTCAACCTTCAACTTCGTCTTCGTTACCCGTGTCTCTTACGGTGTCTTCATCAGTCGGCCAAGTATTGTTGTGTACGGCTGTAGTAAAACTAATTGCAAATGATAAAACTTACCTGGCTCGAGCTTTACTTGATACAGGAAGTCAGTCCTCGTTCGTTACCGAAAATTTAAGTAAAAGACTAGGGTTGTCAACAGAAAATTCTAGTTCGGTTAACGTTTGTGGGATTAATAATGAGGGCTGTAAAATTTCTAAAAAATGTAATATTCAAATTAAATCAAGAGTAATGTCTTTTGAAATAAATGTGAAATGTTTGGTAGTGCCACAAATTACTGGTATTTTACCAAACTCAGTGATTGACACTGAAGGCATAAATTTGCCTAATAATATTAAATTAGCTGACCCTAGATACTTCTCGCCGGCTGATGTAGACATACTCTTGGGCGCAGATGTATATTGGGATATAGTTGGCTCAAATATAATTAAACTCGGTTCGAATAAACCGGTGCTTCAGGAGTCTAAGCTTGGATGGCTTGTAGGTGGTCCCGTAATAATGAGTCAGTCAATCTCAAGTAAGGTTCATTGTAACTTTTCTCAAGAGATTAAAGATTCCTTAGAAAAATTTTGGAATATTGATGACTTACCACAGACAAAAACATATTCCGTCGAAGAGCAACTCTGTGAAGATCAATTTGTAAAGAATGTTACTCGTCTGCCTAGTGGCAGATTTTCTGTTCAAATGCCTTTGAAAGAAGCACCTGAGAAAGCGCTCGGTGATTCTTATTTCATTGCTAAAAAATGTTTAGAAAGTCTAGAAAGAAAGTTTATTAAATTTCCAAGTTTGAAAAATGATTATAAAGAATTCATCAATGAATATGCCAACTTAGGGCACCTAACTAAAATTGATCGTCCGGAGTTTGGATATTATATGCCTCATCATGCAGTGATCCGTGAGAAGAGTGAAACCACCAAACTTAGGGTTGTTTTTAACGCATCGTCTAAAACTCATTCAGGGAAGTCACTCAATGATATCCAAATGGTCGGCCCAGTTGTGCAAAGTGATTTGATGTCCATATTACTTCGTTTTCGTGAGCATAAGTACATTCTAACGGGTGATATCGAGAAAATGTATAGACAAATTGAGATTTCGCCGTCGCAGCGACATCTACAGCTCATTCTTTGGCGGGACGATAGTAATCAAGCGATTGACGTCCTGCGTCTGAACACAATTACATATGGAACTGCGTCGGCGCCCTTTCTTAGTTTTCGATGTCTCTTGCAACTAGCGAACGAATGTGAGGATGAGTCTATTGCTCGTATAATCAAAAGTGATTTTTACGCTGATGATCTTAACACAGGCGCAGAGTCTGTAGAGGAACTAAAATACATTTACAAAAGTGTTGTTGATGTTCTTAACTCAGCATGTCTACCTCTAAGAAAGTTTCGGACTAACTGTCCTCAATTATTCGATGATGAAATGGAGTCAGGAAAACCTATGGATTTTAATAAAGAATCTAGTGTTTTAGGTCTAAACTGGTCACCTAAAGCTGATACGCTACAATTTTCTACAGACCTGACACCATCCCCTCAGATTACTAAAAGAACAGTGATATCCACTACATCTAAAGTTTTCGACCCATTAGGGTTGTTATGTCCTTGCATAATAGTGGCTAAAATATTGCTACAAGAATTGTGGTCTTCTAAACTTGAATGGGACGAAACCGTACCCTCAAACTTTAGTAAAAATTGGTCAAGTCTTCTAAAAGAATTTGCAAGTCTGTCACAGATACAGATCTCGAGACGTGTTCTATGTGAAAAACCGAAATCTATAGAGCTACATTGTTTCGTAGACGCCTCCCAACAAGCCTACGCGGCTTGCGTGTACCTACGTTCTGAGAATCAGGACGGAAGTATCACTACTAGGTTGTTATGCGCTAAGGCACGAGTTGCTCCTTTGAACCCTACCACAATACCTCGTTTAGAGTTATGTGGTGCTCTATTAGGGTCTCGTTTAAGCTCTAAGGTTTTGCAGTCTGTACATGGTAATATCAGTCAGAAATACCTATGGACTGATTCAACAGTCGTGTTAGGTTGGTTGAAGACTCAACCAAGGGATCTTAATGTATTTGTGTGTAACCGGGTGAATGAGATAAATAAGCTTACCAGTGGGTTTACATTTAGACATGTGCCCACAGATCAAAACCCAGCAGACATGGCGTCTCGTGGGGTAAGTCCGAGTCAGTTGGAATCTTCTTTCCTTTGGTGGGAAGGGCCTTCGTTCCTCGCGAGTGATCAATCCTGCTGGCCTAAGACCTCTCACACTCTTATACCTACAGACTTACCTGAAGTTAAAAAGACAGTTAAATGCCACGTCTCAACCACCGATTCTATTTTTGATAAATATTCTAATCTGAATAAAATGATAAGGATCTATGGCTATGTATTACGTTTTATATCGAATTGTAAAAATAAGAATAATAAGATTAATGGTCCTTTAGATGTGAATGAATTGAATGAATCTTTACTATTATTGGTTAAAAGAAGTCAACAGGAATGTTTCAATGAAGAAATTAAATTAATTAAAGAAAATAAAACTCTCAATCGCAAGTCCAAATTAATATCATTAAATTGTTTTGTCGATTCAACTGGCTTGTTGAGAACTGGGGGTCGTATTCAAAACTCTGATTTTGAATACGATAAGAAACATCCTTTGATTTTAGATTCAAAGCATAATTTTACTAAAATACTATTCAAAAGAGAACATGAAAGGTTGTTTCATGCTGGTCCACAGCATCTTCTTGCGTCTATAAGAGAGAGATTCTGGCCTATAGGTGGTCGGCATCTGGCACGTAGTACGACTAAGCAGTGCATGATTTGCTTTCGTTTGCGCGGACAAACATTGCAGCCTATAATGGGCAACCTACCTGCCGAAAGAAGTTACTCTTCGTTTCCCTTCTACTCGTGTGGTGTCGATTTTGCCGGACCTTTTATGATATCTAGTCGCAAAGGAAAGGGCAACCGAATTTCTAAATGTTATTTATGTTTGTTTATATGTTTAGCGTCAAAAGCACTCCATTTAGAATTAGTTAGTGATTTAAGTACGGAAGCATTCATTTTGTCATTGCGGAGATTTGTCTCGAGAAGAGGCAAGCCACATTCAATCTTTTGCGACAATGGCAGTAATTTTAAGGGCGCAAACAATGAAATAAGTAGAATACTCAAATCTAGTCGTGAATCCGTTTCGGATTTCGCATCCAATGAAGGCTTTAAATTTGTATTCAGCCCTGCATATTCTCCACATTTTGGAGGTATATGGGAGGCTGGCGTTAAGTCAGCAAAACATCATTTACGGCGTGTCGCTGGAAATGCTTCCCTCACTTTTGAGGAACTAGCGACGCTGTTCACACAGATTGAAGCGATTTTGAATTCTCGTCCTTTAACTCCCCTTTCCGCGGATCCTACAGACCCTACTCCACTAACCCCAGGGCATTTTCTGATTGGACGACCTCTCAGCGCGGTACCGTCGCTTCCTATCACTTCGAAGCATCCGAACCGATTCCAGCTCATCGAGCAACTAAGGCAACACTTCTGGGAGAGGTGGCGCCGGGAGTTTATAGCGGAGCTTCAGCAGCGGACCAAATGGAGGACTAAGCAAAGAGAGCTTCAAGTCGGAGATCTAGTAATACTCAAAGAAGATAATATTCCTCCACTACAATGGCGACTAGCACGCATTAGCAAATTATATCCCGGAATTGACGGAGTAAGCAGAGTCGCCGATGTCCTCACTACAAAGGGCACAATAAGAAGGGCTATCCACAAGATGTGCATAATTCCTAACAACGATGACGCCAAGGACACCATCTAAACCGGCAACATCAATCCAGCCAACGAGGAGACTCCAGGTCATCTCAAAGAGACAAAATGTACACCTGACAACGACAATGATCCCTTTGAAAGCAACCCTTTCAAGGCCCGGAGGATGTCTACGCCTGTGTGCACGCGCACACATAGAAGAGAGGAGGCAGCGCGGCGAGGAGGGGGAACTCGTCGGACCGTTATGCAGGCGCGCCCGCGCCCGAGACTCCGCCATCGACCACGGCTCGGGAGACGCACGTCATAGTTTTTGTACCTACCAACTTACCTGTATCTTTATTTCAAAAGTAATTAAACTTCAATATTATAAAAGTTTTGTTTTTATTAACAACGTCGACACGCTACACCTTCGACCTCTCGTTATTCCACGTGCCCAGTGCCACCACAGAACTAAATCCCAAGAAGGCTGAAAGGCAACCAGGTTCCAGTCACGTCGGGCTATCAGTGTAAGCTATCGACGGTGGGCGGTCGTGGAAGGTGAATCGCCGAGGAGCCGGAAGCGGCTCCCACTAGAGGTACGCTGACCTCTAGCCCTCCTTGCACCACGGGTCTGGTGAGTCTTTCTGCCATTCCTTTGTCCCATTTTTGAACACTCAAATAATCGCAACCTATAAGTCGTCAACATACAGTCCACTCCATAATCGCGGAACCCCGGGAACACAAAACAACTTGTGACAAGTGTGTGAGAAGTGGTTAAATGGGGAACTCGCCTCAAACTCAGACTGCAAAAAGTCATAAAACAAAATTTCGGCCTATTGTAGGTCTCAGAAAGTGCAAAAAATTAAATCAAACATACCTACATTAGATTTAGTTTTTTTCATTGACTTCCAAACATTTTGTAATAACAGTGTAGACTCATGCACCGTGCACCAAACACTAAAAAATATTTAGAAAAAGCATTATTTTGCGAGATAACTCAATCGTACGCTTCAACGCTAACGCTTCAGACATTATAAAAGCATAAATGAATTTTTGTATTTGGATAAATTTTATTGTGTATTAAAGGAAGTGGGAATTTAATGAAGTCAAATAATGCATTCCGTGTGGCACCGGATTAAGAATAGCGTCACTCCATTTCCTCCCGTGGATGTCGTAGAAGGCGACTAAGGAAATAAATTACCAGGAGACGGGCAGTAGCGTCTTCCTGAGATTCCAACCGCATACTGCGATCGCCAACACGCCTGTTAACGTGGCGATTATGGCAAAACCCCTCATGGTTATGAAAACCACGAGGGAGGTCTATGTCCTGCAGTGGGCGTCAAAGGGTTGATGATGAATGCATTTATTAAAAAATCAAAAATTTATTTCAACGGTGAGAATTTACATTCTGCTGAATGTCAATTTACAATGTTATTGCTGTCGAGTTGTAGTGGAGAAAAAGACAGCAAAAGAAAAATTCCGCTCTGAACATGTTCTCTCAAATCATCTTAAATCTAATACATAAGTTGGTATGATTACCTACCTAAGAAGATCCTATGAGTGCAATCAAAAACTTGCAATGATAAAATATTTGTTAGAAAACGCTAATGCTGTCGACAGACATACGGACAGCTGCACTCGTTCAAGAGATTAACGCAGGTGTCAGCCATCGCCAGTCTCAACCATATTAGAGGGAAATAGGCGATCCGGCCACTGCATCACTATTCGCATAGCCTAGTAGCCTTTGGCAAACTTGTGTGGTTAAGTTTTTGTCAGTTGTTAGTAAGAAACGTAAAGTTGTAAGTAGTCTGCTACTGCAAAAAGTAGCTGAGTTAGCTACCAGACACACCGCAACCACTTTGTTTTTTTTTTTAAATTTAATTTGAAATTAATTAATTTGTATTAATGTCTTTGTATTTGTAATTTCTTGTACCTTTTAATTTTTGCCCTTTTTTTCTTATTTTTTTTTTGTTATGTTTATTTCATATTGTGTTATTTCGCTTTGTGTGTGTATATATATATATATATATATATACACACACACAAAGCGAAATAACACACACAAATATATTTAGCTCAGTTGGTGGAGCGCTGGCACGGTTAGCCAGAGGTCACGGGTCCAAGTCCCGGCATGGGCGGAATTTTTAGCCTCTAAATAGGTTTTTAAAAAAGTAAGTAGGTACTTGTTTCTAATAAAATGTTAAATAAATAAAATGTTGCATTTGTGATTTTTTTTAATAACCAGTGTTGTGAAAAGGAATGAGATGTGGAAGGAAGGAAGGAAAACTGACCTTGCAGGAACGGCTGTCCGACTGGGCAAATGTGTTTTGACCTCTTCGGTTTCCCAATCGTTCTCCAACAGGTTGATTTGCTGAGGATCCTTGCGCGGCGTAGGACTACGATACAGTGTAGTACGCGGCGAATAACGTGCTTCTAGAAACGCGGGAGTGGCGGGACAAGTGCGTGTGTCGACCGACTCGTAACGTGGCGATAGTAGAAGTGGCCGAGAGGGGTTGGCCGTTGAGGTTGGCAGATGACACCAGCTAGATGTTCATCTACCGGCAGTTTCCTTTTAGGATGGGGAAGGTGGGAGGTAGTTACAATCATCTGTGTACCTGTCTGTCAGCTGTTTGCAAGTATACCCTCAAAGTTCCTTGACCCCAGATCCCTATGGCCCCAACAACCAGTTCATTTTTCTTTATTATTAGCCGGACCATGCCGGTAAGATCGAAAAATATTGTTCATATTTCATCAGTACGTAATTCGTGTCTAAATATAATTTCCAAAAAACACGATTATGAAACAAAAAAAAAACCGTGCGAAGCACCCCTGACCACCGCCATCACCGCGTTGCAATGATGTGATGTGTAACTGTGTATCATAGGTACTTATGTAAATAACGTGAATTAACGCCTACTCCGGCACTGATACTTTTAGCCGGAGAAAATATATATTCACAGAATAAAGAGAGTCTAATTACTAATCTATGTTTTTTTGTCCTTGTCACAGACTAGTATCCCTATATCGTCTGTGTCACAGACAAAATATTATGGTCCTTCCTTGTTTGTTTCATTTCAAAATAAAACTACATATGTACCTACGATTTATAATTTTTATCGAAACATTTTCTTTCAAATTATCTTATTTCTTTAACTAATGAATCTCAAAATCTTCAACGGGTTTAGATGTAACTGGTTGACTGTTAAAACTCTTAGGTTAAGTCTCCTTTTCGTGATTTAATCTAACGTTAAACAATTTGAGGGGTTCATTCGTCAAAGAGAGGTGGTGTTGAATGAGAGTTGCAAGAGTATCACTAGTATCAGTAACGGTGGAGCACTTCTCACTGATTAGTAAGTACTCACTTTCCTATTGCATGCTGTAAATGACTGAATTGTACATTCCCGAACTTAACCCTCTGACCGGTAATTTTTCTCATAAATTGAAACTTTTTATCTTTTTTGCCTGATATAATCAATTTAATATTAAGTACTTAATACAGTAAAGATAAAGAGGGTATTCTATAAAATATGGGGTCGCTGAATTACAAATGCAATCAGTCACAGGTGATATAACGGTTGGACATTTTTTAGACTAGATTTTAAGATAACTTAGTTATATGCTGATTTCAAAGAAGTTTCATTATTAATTTCAAAGTCAAAAATTTTTATTCACTATAAAAACAAAATGTTCACTTAATGAACGTCAAAGCTGTTAGTTTCACAATTAATAGGTTATGCGGAGAAGAAGCTAACAAAGAAACTCCACATTTATTCTTTTCAAAACAGGTTTGCTTAATTAACAGAGTTTTCAACTTAAAGTTACACTACACTTGATACAATCGTTCCTGTTAACATTAAGTTCGTTTAAACAAGGTGGTGTTTTTGACTAAGGTACAGAACATGTTTTGCCTGCGAAGAAGAAAATAACGTATTTAGAATCTAAATTTCTACTTCTTACAATCGCAAGCGTACAGAAACAGGAATAATAAAATAAAATAAATTAAAATGTCCATAAATTGAAATTAATATTAAATTAAATTAAAATGTCTGTAGATTGAAATTAAATAAATTGAATTAAATTATTTCCAAGTATTAAAATGATTGTTCGGTCGAGTACTCAAATAAATAAAATTATAATAACATTTTTGAATTAGCAAAGTCTTAAGTTTATGTTTAAGAGTTTAAGTTCGACTCTCTTAAGGGACGGGGTAGCTTATTATAAATGACAGAGCCCATGCAGAATATGCTTTTCTGCATAAGCGTTGTATTAGCTCTACGTGTACATATTTTGGCCTCGTCTCTCTGCATTTGCTGACTTATTTGTGAAACTCTTCTTAATGTGTCTGGATTTGACTTAACAAAAAGTGATACCTCATATATGTACATGGAGGGCAATGTCATGATATTATTGTCTATAAAGTAAGTCTTGCAGCTGTCTGTAGGCTTTAATCGGAATATGGCCCGTATGCATCTTTTCTGTGCTTTAAACATCATCTCCCTATCTGTTGAATTGCCCCATAAAATCAATCGATATCGTAGCACGGAGGCCACAAGACCGTGGTAGGCAACTATCGCGGCATCAGTATTTGCAATCGGAGCTAGTCTATGGAGTAGATAAGCAGAAGAGCTCATTCTTTTACACAGTGCCTCAATATGCGCTTTCCAATTTAAGTGTCTATCTACTAGTAGGCCTAGGAATTTTGTAGCCTCCACTTCTTTAATTATTCCATTTTTATAATTGATGTTTAAATTACTTATAATTAGCTTGCGTTGGCTAAATTGCATCATACAAGTTTTAGTTATATTGATTTTTAGGTTATTGTTGTTTAACCAACCTATGACGGAGTACAGTGCTTCATTGATGTTATCCTCATAGTCTATTTCATTTATACATTTTATTGTGAGCGTACTATCGTCTGCAAATAGGGACATAGGATGTTGCGTGGATTTTGGCAAGTCGTTAATGTAAGTATATTATAAAGAGGAGCGGGCCAAGCACACTTCTTGTGGCACACCGTACAATATTTTCTGCTCATGTGATTGGCATGTCTCCTCCCGTAAGGTTCTGGGGTTAATTTTTGCTATTTCTGTAAATTGAATTCTGTGGCTAAGGTATGACTGTATTAGTCTTAGCACATTTCCTCGGAAGCCATATGCTTCCAGTTTGCTTGTTAGAATGTTGTGGTCAACGTAGTCGAACGCTTGCGTCATATCCATGTAAATGGTAGAGACGGGCGTTTTTGTGTCCACACATGTAATGACAACATCCAGAAAATCGTAGATCGCCATATTTATTGTTTTGTTTCTTCTGAACCCTTTTTGTTCTCTGCACAGGATGTTTTTCTTTTCTACGTAGTCATTTATTTGGTCTTACATATATTTTTCAAAAATCTTTGCAAATATAGTAATTAATGCAATCGGTCTGTAGAATTCCATGAGCTCGCGATTTTCTTTTTTAAATAGAGGTTTTATTACCGCTTTTTTTAATTTACTTTGAAATGTGCCTTCTGCGATGCTCAAATTAAATTGCTACAATGATAGATTTCAAATCCCCCTCATTCAACCAACCCTGTAATCTTGACGACGACGTAAAAGTCATATTGACGACGAAGTGCAGTAAATAATAAGTAATAACTATGCCGTTCTCCAACACTAAACCCATACCTCATAGTGACAGAAAATTTTAGAAACATGTTTCGTAATAAATAGACAATATTTGGCCCTTATACTTTGTGTCGATAGAACACTGGTTTTTTCCATGTGTGCGAGAGCGCGCCGCCGCGCGTCGATCGCTGTGTGCGTGCCCATAAAAACCTACATTTGAAGACGGCCGGCCGCGGAACCGACCCTTAAGCCCCCATTGACGATGCGTCCAACACTCCAAATGGAGTGAAAACGCCGTCCAATTAAGACGGCGTCCAGAAATGGATTTCCAATCGGATTTAGGTTGGTGCGTCTGGATTGGCCGTCAGTGTGAAAAACGCACGCTGGATGCCGTCCAACCCGCTCATGAATGGCCAAAACGGCATTTCATTCCGCGCTGCATCGTGCGCGCTGCTGCACGACCACATCGGTCGTGCTTATAAACCTTATCATTTTATCGATGCCATTGATGCCATAGTTATGTCAATGACGTCAATTTCGAAACACCCCCCCCCCCCCATCTATCATTTACCGTCATCCGCAGACCAACCCCCCCCCCCCCCCCTAATTTAGAATGACGTAATATATGGACGGCCCCAAAGGTATTATAAAGTTAAAATATATTATTAACTTTGGCGAACCTTTTTGCAAATGAATGTAATTTTAAAATTTTGATATTTTGTGTGCAGGTAATTATTAATTGTTGCATGTACTGGTTTGTCTCTACTCTTCTTTAGCGCTTAATGGGGATCAACACGCAAAACGAATCGAAGATGGCGCTAGCAGCGATCCGGCCATGTCAAACTTTGTTATGATTTGGTTAGATACAGATTTGTTGTTTTTCATAAAGTCTTTTGTGGGTTCAACATCTTGTTTTTCACCATATACGCAACATGGAAGTTAACAGAACTAAAAGACGTAATTTCAATTTCCAAAAAGTCCGGTTAATTCGGTGGAAACCACAAAATTATACTAATGCTAGTGTTTTTTTATTCTTTTCTTGAGGTACTTGTAGTAGTCTACAAGATCGGTTTAAATTCGTACAAATGTTGAACTTGAATATTTTAGTAACCCCATATTATTTCCTCATATTTTTGTTTAGAATTCTATGACCAGAACATTGAGTGTGGCAATCAAGGAAATAAGTGAACACCTTTTTTTTACAACCTGGTACGGCACAAAGAGACATACCAAAAGAAATCTAACGGAAATTTATGAAAGATCGTAAAAAAGTGCAACAATTTTGTATGAGCATGACAGTTCAGCCTGGCCGTATCGATCATGCGCCCTCTACAGAGATAACAGTGTGGATCCCCATTCTATCAGATTAGGTTTCATTATTTTACTTATGGCAATTTTATCGTAAATACTTGTGTTTACATTTGCCAGTGAAATGCAGTGATGGTTACACTGTACAGAAAAGCCTGTGTGGTGTGAGCATGCCTTTTGCATTTTTCGTCTGTTCACACCATGCAGGCAGCCTGCTTCCCCCACTACTACACATATTTTCGGACCCCCAATTAAAAGTTAAAGAAAAAGTTCGTTAGTTGTTGACTAAGCACTATCGTCGCGGTACAACTGTACTCTCGGCCGTTAGCAAAAGTCGCCATTACGTCGACACGCTACACCTTCGACCTCTCGTTATTCCACGTGCCCAGTGCCACCACAGAACTAAATCCCAAGAAGGCTGAAAGGCAACCAGGTTCCAGTCACGTCGGGCTATCAGTGTAAGCTATCGACGGTGGGCGGTCGTGGAAGGTGAATCGCCGAGGAGCCGGAAGCGGCTCCCACTAGAGGTACGCTGACCTCTAGCCCTCCTTGCACCACGGGTCTGGTGAGTCTTTCTGCCATTCCTTTGTCCCATTTTTGAACACTCAAATAATCGCAACCTATAAGTCGTCAACATACAGTCCACTCCATAATCGCGGAACCCCGGGAACACAAAACAACTTGTGACAAGTGTGTGAGAAGTGGTTAAATGGGGAACTCGCCTCAAACTCAGACTGCAAAAAGTCATAAAACAAAATTTCGGCCTATTGTAGGTCTCAGAAAGTGCAAAAAATTAAATCAAACATACCTACATTAGATTTAGTTTTTTTCATTGACTTCCAAACATTTTGTAATAACAGTGTAGACTCATGCACCGTGCACCAAACACTAAAAAATATTTAGAAAAAGCATTATTTTGCGAGATAACTCAATCGTACGCTTCAACGCTAACGCTTCAGACATTATGAAAGCATAAATGAATTTTTGTATTTGGATAAATTTTATTGTGTATTAAAGGAAGTGGGAATTTAATGAAGTCAAATAATGCATTCCGTGTGGCACCGGATTAAGAATAGCGTCACTCCATTTCCTCCCGTGGATGTCGTAGAAGGCGACTAAGGAAATAAATTACCAGGAGACGGGCAGTAGCGTCTTCCTGAGATTCCAACCGCATACTGCGATCGCCAACACGCCTGTTAACGTGGCGATTATGGCAAAACCCCTCATGGTTATGAAAACCACGAGGGAGGTCTATGTCCTGCAGTGGGCGTCAAAGGGTTGATGATGAATGCATTTATTAAAAAATCAAAAATTTATTTCAACGGTGAGAATTTACATTCTGCTGAATGTCAATTTACAATGTTATTGCTGTCGAGTTGTAGTGGAGAAAAAGACAGCAAAAGAAAAATTCCGCTCTGAACATGTTCTCTCAAATCATCTTAAATCTAATACATAAGTTGGTATGATTACCTACCTAAGAAGATCCTATGAGTGCAATCAAAAACTTGCAATGATAAAATATTTGTTAGAAAACGCTAATGCTGTCGACAGACATACGGACAGCTGCACTCGTTCAAGAGATTAACGCAGGTGTCAGCCATCGCCAGTCTCAACCATATTAGAGGGAAATAGGCGATCCGGCCACTGCATCACTATTCGCATAGCCTAGTAGCCTTTGGCAAACTTGTGTGGTTAAGTTTTTGTCAGTTGTTAGTAAGAAACGTAAAGTTGTAAGTAGTCTGCTACTGCAAAAAGTAGCTGAGTTAGCTACCAGACACACCGCAACCACTTTGTTTTTTTTTTTAAATTTAATTTGAAATTAATTAATTTGTATTAATGTCTTTGTATTTGTAATTTCTTGTACCTTTTAATTTTTGCCCTTTTTTTCTTATTTTTTTTTTGTTATGTTTATTTCATATTGTGTTATTTCGCTTTGTGTGTGTATATATATATATATATATATATACACACACACAAAGCGAAATAACACACACAAATATATTTAGCTCAGTTGGTGGAGCGCTGGCACGGTTAGCCAGAGGTCACGGGTCCAAGTCCCGGCATGGGCGGAATTTTTAGCCTCTAAATAGGTTTTTAAAAAAGTAAGTAGGTACTTGTTTCTAATAAAATGTTAAATAAATAAAATGTTGCATTTGTGATTTTTTTTAATAACCAGTGTTGTGAAAAGGAATGAGATGTGGAAGGAAGGAAGGAAAACTGACCTTGCAGGAACGGCTGTCCGACTGGGCAAATGTGTTTTGACCTCTTCGGTTTCCCAATCGTTCTCCAACAGGTTGATTTGCTGAGGATCCTTGCGCGGCGTAGGACTACGATACAGTGTAGTACGCGGCGAATAACGTGCTTCTAGAAACGCGGGAGTGGCGGGACAAGTGCGTGTGTCGACCGACTCGTAACGTGGCGATAGTAGAAGTGGCCGAGAGGGGTTGGCCGTTGAGGTTGGCAGATGACACCAGCTAGATGTTCATCTACCGGCAGTTTCCTTTTAGGATGGGGAAGGTGGGAGGTAGTTACAATCATCTGTGTACCTGTCTGTCAGCTGTTTGCAAGTATACCCTCAAAGTTCCTTGACCCCAGATCCCTATGGCCCCAACAACCAGTTCATTTTTCTTTATTATTAGCCGGACCATGCCGGTAAGATCGAAAAATATTGTTCATATTTCATCAGTACGTAATTCGTGTCTAAATATAATTTCCAAAAAACACGATTATGAAACAAAAAAAAAACCGTGCGAAGCACCCCTGACCACCGCCATCACCGCGTTGCAATGATGTGATGTGTAACTGTGTATCATAGGTACTTATGTAAATAACGTGAATTAACGCCTACTCCGGCACTGATACTTTTAGCCGGAGAAAATATATATTCACAGAATAAAGAGAGTCTAATTACTAATCTATGTTTTTTTGTCCTTGTCACAGACTAGTATCCCTATATCGTCTGTGTCACAGACAAAATATTATGGTCCTTCCTTGTTTGTTTCATTTCAAAATAAAACTACATATGTACCTACGATTTATAATTTTTATCGAAACATTTTCTTTCAAATTATCTTATTTCTTTAACTAATGAATCTCAAAATCTTCAACGGGTTTAGATGTAACTGGTTGACTGTTAAAACTCTTAGGTTAAGTCTCCTTTTCGTGATTTAATCTAACGTTAAACAATTTGAGGGGTTCATTCGTCAAAGAGAGGTGGTGTTGAATGAGAGTTGCAAGAGTATCACTAGTATCAGTAACGGTGGAGCACTTCTCACTGATTAGTAAGTACTCACTTTCCTATTGCATGCTGTAAATGACTGAATTGTACATTCCCGAACTTAACCCTCTGACCGGTAATTTTTCTCATAAATTGAAACTTTTTATCTTTTTTGCCTGATATAATCAATTTAATATTAAGTACTTAATACAGTAAAGATAAAGAGGGTATTCTATAAAATATGGGGTCGCTGAATTACAAATGCAATCAGTCACAGGTGATATAACGGTTGGACATTTTTTAGACTAGATTTTAAGATAACTTAGTTATATGCTGATTTCAAAGAAGTTTCATTATTAATTTCAAAGTCAAAAATTTTTATTCACTATAAAAACAAAATGTTCACTTAATGAACGTCAAAGCTGTTAGTTTCACAATTAATAGGTTATGCGGAGAAGAAGCTAACAAAGAAACTCCACATTTATTCTTTTCAAAACAGGTTTGCTTAATTAACAGAGTTTTCAACTTAAAGTTACACTACACTTGATACAATCGTTCCTGTTAACATTAAGTTCGTTTAAACAAGGTGGTGTTTTTGACTAAGGTACAGAACATGTTTTGCCTGCGAAGAAGAAAATAACGTATTTAGAATCTAAATTTCTACTTCTTACAATCGCAAGCGTACAGAAACAGGAATAATAAAATAAAATAAATTAAAATGTCCATAAATTGAAATTAATATTAAATTAAATTAAAATGTCTGTAGATTGAAATTAAATAAATTGAATTAAATTATTAACAAGTATTAAAATGATTGTTCGGTCGAGTACTCAAATAAATAAAATTATAATAACATTTTTGAATTAGCAAAGTCTTAAGTTTATGTTTAAGAGTTTAAGTTCGACTCTCTTAAGGGACGGGGTAGCTTATTATAAATGACAGAGCCCATGCAGAATATGCTTTTCTGCATAAGCGTTGTATTAGCTCTACGTGTACATATTTTGGCCTCGTCTCTCTGCATTTGCTGACTTATTTGTGAAACTCTTCTTAATGTGTCTGGATTTGACTTAACAAAAAGTGATACCTCATATATGTACATGGAGGGCAATGTCATGATATTATTGTCTATAAAGTAAGTCTTGCAGCTGTCTGTAGGCTTTAATCGGAATATGGCCCGTATGCATCTTTTCTGTGCTTTAAACATCATCTCCCTATCTGTTGAATTGCCCCATAAAATCAATCGATATCGTAGCACGGAGGCCACAAGACCGTGGTAGGCAACTATCGCGGCATCAGTATTTGCAATCGGAGCTAGTCTATGGAGTAGATAAGCAGAAGAGCTCATTCTTTTACACAGTGCCTCAATATGCGCTTTCCAATTTAAGTGTCTATCTACTAGTAGGCCTAGGAATTTTGTAGCCTCCACTTCTTTA
Organism: Yponomeuta malinellus; assembly: GCA_947308005.1. NCBI lineage: Eukaryota > Metazoa > Arthropoda > Insecta > Lepidoptera > Yponomeutidae > Yponomeuta > Yponomeuta malinellus. The sequence goes on along the minus strand of OX370996.1, from coordinate 22,803,639 downwards.
ATTATTCCATTTTTATAATTGATGTTTAAATTACTTATAATTAGCTTGCGTTGGCTAAATTGCATCATACAAGTTTTAGTTATATTGATTTTTAGGTTATTGTTGTTTAACCAACCTATGACGGAGTACAGTGCTTCATTGATGTTATCCTCATAGTCTATTTCATTTATACATTTTATTGTGAGCGTACTATCGTCTGCAAATAGGGACATAGGATGTTGCGTGGATTTTGGCAAGTCGTTAATGTAAGTATATTATAAAGAGGAGCGGGCCAAGCACACTTCTTGTGGCACACCGTACAATATTTTCTGCTCATGTGATTGGCATGTCTCCTCCCGTAAGGTTCTGGGGTTAATTTTTGCTATTTCTGTAAATTGAATTCTGTGGCTAAGGTATGACTGTATTAGTCTTAGCACATTTCCTCGGAAGCCATATGCTTCCAGTTTGCTTGTTAGAATGTTGTGGTCAACGTAGTCGAACGCTTGCGTCATATCCATGTAAATGGTAGAGACGGGCGTTTTTGTGTCCACACATGTAATGACAACATCCAGAAAATCGTAGATCGCCATATTTATTGTTTTGTTTCTTCTGAACCCTTTTTGTTCTCTGCAAAGGATGTTTTTCTTTTCTACGTAGTCATTTATTTGGTCTTACATATATTTTTCAAAAATCTTTGCAAATATAGTAATTAATGCAATCGGTCTGTAGAATTCCATGAGCTCGCGATTTTCTTTTTTAAATAGAGGTTTTATTACCGCTTTTTTTAATTTACTTTGAAATGTGCCTTCTGCGATGCTCAAATTAAATTGCTACAATGATAGATTTCAAATCCCCCTCATTCAACCAACCCTGTAATCTTGACGACGACGTAAAAGTCATATTGACGACGAAGTGCAGTAAATAATAAGTAATAACTATGCCGTTCTCCAACACTAAACCCATACCTCATAGTGACAGAAAATTTTAGAAAAATGTTTCGTAATAAATAGACAATATTTGGCCCTTATACTTTGTGTCGATAGAACACTGGTTTTTTCCATGTGTGCGAGAGCGCGCCGCCGCGCGTCGATCGCTGTGTGCGTGCCCATAAAAACCTACATTTGAAGACGGCCGGCCGCGGAACCGACCCTTAAGCCCCCATTGACGATGCGTCCAACACTCCAAATGGAGTGAAAACGCCGTCCAATTAAGACGGCGTCCAGAAATGGATTTCCAATCGGATTTAGGTTGGTGCGTCTGGATTGGCCGTCAGTGTGAAAAACGCACGCTGGATGCCGTCCAACCCGCTCATGAATGGCCAAAACGGCATTTCATTCCGCGCTGCATCGTGCGCGCTGCTGCACGACCACATCGGTCGTGCTTATAAACCTTATCATTTTATCGATGCCATTGATGCCATAGTTATGTCAATGTCAGGAGACGCCGACTACCATAATAAATATATGAAAAATTACGCTGCTCTGTAGCCTCAGAGGGACGAAAGGCGAAAACGCAAATGCTGATACTGTCAAAAAGAAGATTGCGTCATTAATCAATCTTAATTTTGAAGAACGGCTGGCCTGGACGGCATGCGGGAGCACCGTCAGTGACCTTGAAATTCAGCGTGCATCAATTTGGATGCCGCCAGGAAGCGGTGGTAGCCTAGTGGGTAGAACATTGGACTCGGAAGCGGGAGACCCAGGTTCGATCCCCAGTGCGGGCATGTACTTGACTTTGTTTTCTAAGTTATGTACATTTCTGAAGTTATAGTAGCAGTACCACTCGCTAACTGTGAAGGAAAACATCGTGAGGAAACCTGGGTGTCTGAGCTATTCACATGCTTCAGCGCTTGAAATCGCCAATTCGCGGTGGGCACGCGTGGTGATTAAGCCCATACTCTCTGAGAGAAGGCATGTGCCCTACAGTGGGACGTATATAGGCTGCTTATGATGATGCCGCCATTTGGTCGTATCGTGAATGAGGGCCTTCAGGCTGATGAACTGCAACATGCCTTGTTTACATTAGGCGAGAAATAATATTAATTATCGCGTTGTTGGGCGTTAAACGTTAGTGCGGCCGGCTTAACGCCGTAATTTTATAAACGCCGTTGTCAATGTGACGTTAAACATTTGGCGATAGCAAGGGTGGCGGTCTCTTTCGACACATCAAAGGGATTATCGCGTTTCTTGCTGCGTTGATGTGGCTACACTGGGGTTTGTCATCTGTCATTCGAGAAGTGTAGAGCTGATTTGATCTTGTTTTTTATCTGTGGTGTGGTGTGGATTTAGGATGTTTGTTGTTTTTGTTTTGTGAGGTGCGTAGGTCCAAAAGTAGTTGTTTATTTTAATGGATTTACTTATGTCTGAAAGTTTGTTCAGCACTGTGGATTGGTCAATTAAAAAAACTTTATATTTCATAGAACTTTTGCAAGCAGACCCCGCTTTATTGGATCCGCGAAATAATGCTGCTTCGAAGTCCATCTTTACTTTCCAATCCAAATAAAGTCCTTGAAATGACGTCCATGTTGAATTCACTGAAGTGACTGAAGTCACAGATGAGGATTTTTTTTAATTCGACGCTGTAATGATTGCCATTAAACATTGAACACCAGTGTATGAGGAAAAGACATAATAGCTTAAAAACGAGAGATGCCATTATTAAGAGGCTCAAAATTTGGCTGATGCTTGCACTTGCCCATTAGCTCAGTTGGGAGAGCGCTGGCACGGTTAGCTAGAGGTCGCGAGTGCAACTCACGGCGTGGGTGGAATTGTTAGTCTCTAAATAGGTTTTTAAAATTGCCAATATTAATTTTATTTTCTGTTTAGACACTTCTAACAAAGGTTTTTTTCCACCTGCAACGGATTACATGGTAGCACTTAATACACCGTCTCAACTTACTACCCTGTATAACTACTACACCTGATGATCGGAGTTTTAAGCTTAACTAGATAAGTTTTATTGCTGCAGGTAGTAGTCGTCTGCTCCCGCCATGGAAGTCGCAGTAGCACCGGCCGAGCAGTCGTCAGCCGAACGGTCGGTCGGACTGTCAGCCGAGAGCGCACTGTCGGCCGCCGAACGCGCGCGCGCAGAGCGCCATCGCTTACGCGCTAGAGAGCTGCGCGCCGCACGTCTCGCCGACTCGTGAGTTAGCATGAATCTTGCGTTAAGGTGCATTTAAACGGCGCGCGGCGCGGGGTAGCACGATACCGAGCGAGCCGCGCCATCCGTGTAGGGCTAAATCCGAACGCAAGCCTACTCGTACACGGCGCGACGGCACGTTGGTCACAACAACGCGAGCTGTTGAACCGCGCTGTCGCTTGTCAGTTCTAAATATGAATAAACGAAAGATATAGGGATATAGATACTACCATCTGTTCTGTATTAACACAAGCCGAGCCGCGCGCGCCTTGCCGAACCGCGCCGAGCGTAGGCTTTTTAAACGGCGCGTGGCCCGCTGAATCACGCGCAGAGCCTCGCTCGGCTAGCGTGTTTGCGCGCCGTTTAGTGTTGGACCACATCTGGCAGCACGGAATCGCCTTTTTCCGTCGCCCTTTCTCTTTCTGTCGCTTAGAACTGCCATTTGCTAGACCGAGACAGAAAGCATAATGCGATAGCATGCGGTGGAATCCTCGAGGCGATCGGCATCACGGACAAAATGCAGTGGTCGGCAGGGAGACTCCGGAACGCTGAAGCGCGCGATAGCATGCTAACGCATCCTTTCACCGCCGCCGATCACTTGCTATCGCATGCTGTCTCACTCTATCGTACAATGGCGCACGCGGCCGCTCGTCAGCTCAGCGTCCTTGTCTCTATGACATGGAGTCGGCGGAATACAGTGACCAACACCGTAAAGAGAATGCTTGGGAAGAAATAGGGAAAATAATAAATCTCAGGAGTAAGTATTTTTATGAATTCGATTTATTTTCTAAAATTTGTAGGTAAACACACATATTAAAGAGAAATGTATTTATTATTCTAATAGATACATATTATTTATGCTAGACGCAGTCGTAAGACTATTTATTTCCCTAGGTCAAGATATAGTAATTGATAGTCCAATCTATTACTGCAATACTGATAAACGCGTAATTTTTAGTTTATCATGTCCTATGTACCCTCTCGTACTGCGAAGTTAGACTTCCAATATCGGTATTAAAATATCTTTTAAAATTTTCTCTAACCACAATCGCACTCGTGTTATTATCATTTCCTACGATTGGCATTAAATTCTGCAGAGCCCGTTCTACGTTAGGTGTTGACGCATTATTATGTGATGTTCTAGGTTGACGTCCTCTTTTGTTCAAAAAGTTATGTAAACTAATGGTAGCTAAAACTACTTTTATTAATTGGTTAGGTTGTAAACGAATTCTTCTGGAATATATGTCGAACCTCTGCGTCAAAATTCCGAAAGCACACTCCACTGTCCTTCTAGCACGGCTAAGTCTATAATTATATATTTTGATTTCATCGTTATTGCGTGCTTGCTCAGCTGGATAAGGGCGCATGAGATTGTAATCCAAGGGAAACGCCTCATCACCTACGAATACATGTGGCATAGAATCAGCAGTACCAGGTAAACATTTTACTGGGGGTATGTTCAGTGTACCATTCATAAACTTTCTCCCAAATTGAGAGTTTGAGAAAATTCCTGCATCACTATTTTTACCGTAGGAACCAACATCCACAATAACAAAATTATTTTCTGCATCTACAACTGCTAGTAGTACTACACTGAAAGTTTTTTTGTAATTAAAAAACATGCTACCACTATTTTGAGGTGTTTGGCACACAACATGTTTCCCATCGATTGCGCCGACGCAATTAGGAAAGTTCCAAATTGTTGCAAATTTGTCTTCTATTGCTTTCCAATCTTCTGTAGTTGGTGCCTGTACTACTATCGGCGATAATATATCCCATAATGCTTGACTTGTTTCCAATACAATTTGACGAGCTGTTTCCTTCCCCATTCGATAATCATATGCTATTGATTTCAGACTGTTTCCATAAAATAAATACCTGCAAGAAAATGAGTGTCTTAACAATCATATAAATGTGCCTACTTGCCTACAATTTGATTTTCTTATTTTCAGTTGAAAATTGCAAAAAAAAGTGGACCAGAATTAGAGAAAACTATAGGAAGGCTTTAAAAAAAGACAAACTCCCAGGAGTGGCTCTGCGGCAACAGCGACTCGTCCTATAAAATATGAAAACATTCTTTCATTTTTAAATAAAAATTATAGGGACAGAGCCACAGTTACAAACTTATCACCAACGTCTCCACCACAAGCACAAGACTTAACAGATAATGAGAGTCAGTCAACTGAAACTACAGCTTATGATTCAAGTACACATCAAACAAACAATCGTAGTAGATCAAGCGAGTCATATACAGGAGAACAAAGTCTAGCAAAAGTATTAGATAATTATTTAAAGAGCAACAAGGCCAAGGAAAATAATGATCCCATAACAATGTTTTTCTTAAGTATGACACAAACGGTCAAAACATTTCCTTTAGAGATAAAACTGGAAGTGAAGAAAAAAATTTTTGAAATTGTAAGTGATGCGGAATCTGCTTTACTTCGTACTTATCACCCTAGTACTCCTCATTTTTCAAGCTATGGTTATACTAGTAATATAGCGAGTACAACGACGTCGTCTATGGGGTATGCATCAACTGCAACGACGTCTTCTGCGAGATATACACCAACTACAACGACGACGTTGGAGGGGTATACATCAACTGCAACGACGTCTTCTGCGAGATATACACTAACTACAACGACGACGTTGGAGGGGTATACATCAACTGCAACGACGTCTTCTGCGAGATATACACCAACTACAACGACGACGTTGGAGGGGTATACATCAACTGCAACGACGTCTTCTGCGTGATATACACCAACTATAATGACGTCGTTGGAAGGGTATACACCAACTACAGCCACGTTGTCGTCGACATTCTATCTACTAAGAAAATGGCAAAATCATGTGTGAATCTACATCAAACACTTATTTGATATTGAAGTTGTGATTATTAAATTATTGTTGTTGTTTCCCATGGATGATTAAACTTGTGATATTGTTATTTGAGGAGAAAAGCGTTTACTAATTTTAGTTGTGATTATAAAGAAAAAGTTGTTAATTGTTTCTCAGATTTGATTAAAGGATTAATTAATAATAGTGTATTTTACTTACTTTAGACAAACACACAATCTTTGTTTCACTGAAATGCACTTCCGGAACTTTGTGTTTTGCTTTTGAAGAGTAGGCTGCAGTAGGTCAACTAATTCATTAAAATCATTTAAAGTCATTCCATAATAATCTACGAAACTATCTGGATATGTTACTAAATCCGGAAAATGCGTAACATATTGTCCATGAACCGCTCTCTGCTTCCAAAAAGGATGAACCCAATATCTCCGTTTTATTTTGCGAATGCGTTTCTTTTTATTATTTTGATTTTGCATTTCTTGCAAAATACACGCTAGAATCACTGCTCTCTCTTCCGTGGTCCTATCCATCTCGCGCTTGAAACTAAACTGATCATGAAAGAACGCGGCAGTATGCCACCCATGCTGCAGCATGCTGACGCGTGCGATCGCCTTTTTTGTCTGCGGAATGCGACAGCGCGCGTTCGCATGCGGCAGCATACTGCAGCACGTGGTAGCACAGGCGGAACAAATGCGATTCCGTGCTGCCAGATGTGGTCCATTAATCGCACCTATAGAGCAACAAACCCCGCATCTCAATATTCATGAACGCCACTCGTGTACAGAGCGGCAGAGAGCAGCGCGAGTCGCGCGGGCGGCGAGCGACTGCTGGACACGGGCGGCGGCTTCCTCTTGCCGGCTTCCGCCCCGCCCGCCGCGCCGCGGCCCGCCCCGGCACCGCCCGCGCCGCCCGCCGCGCGCGCCGAGTGGCCGCACTGCGAGGAGTGCGGCGAACGGTTTCCCGCCTCGCGGTTGCTGGAGCAGTTCGCGCTGGCCGTGTGCGACGCGTGCCGCGACGACGAGGACGAGCACTCGCTGCTGACGCGCACGGAGGCCAAGAGCGAATTCCTGCTCAAGGACTGCGACCTGGACGAGCGGGAGCCGGCGCTGCGCTGCGTGCGGAGGCGCAACCCGCACCGCGCGGGCGCGCACGACATGCGGCTGTACTTGCGCGCGCAGGTGGAGGCGCGCGCGATGCTGGTTTGGGGCGGCGAGGCGGGGCTGGCGGCGGAGCGCGCGCGGCGGGACGCGCGACGGGCCGAGGCGCGCGCGGCCAAGTACGGGCGCGAGCTGCGCGCGCTACGGCGCGGGGTGCGGCCGGCGGCGCGCGGGGGGAGCGCGCACGAGCACGCGTGGGCCGCCGAGCGCGCCACCGCCGACGAGGACGTGTTCGAGCGCACGTGCACCGAATGTGGACTCACGCAAACGTTCGAGAAGATGTGAGATGTGAGCGGACCCGCCCAATGAAACTTGTACGATGAAGATATGTTTGGGTTATATTGAATTTGCTGTGTGATCGCTGGCGGTGGCGCGAAAGAATTCATAGTAAAAAAAAGTAGTTTACAATATTTATAGTTTATAGATTTAAATAAATGCCGTAACCCTAGAATGCGAGGCTGCTCAATGTTAGATTGACTTCAGGTCTTCCGGTAGATCATTCTTCGGATGTTTGTTTTCAAAGTGCTGCTTGTAGGTCTTGGGGTCTGGCATCTGCGCCTGCAATCAAACATCGAACTTTAAACCAAATTTCAGACAGGTTGGTTTCATTGTATAAAACACAGAATACCTCACTTTCAATACCTCTGCCATAATGAGGATCATTCATACATCAAAATATTGGACTTCCAAGGCAGTTGGAGAACAAAAATGAAAGAATATTATTTTATACCACTAAAATAAATAAATCGTATGCTACTATGATAAAATCTTCGAGAAAAAACAAAACTAAAAACCTATATTACTGGACTTCTGGGAATGGTTGTTTTTATTTGCACTTAATGCACAAAATGAGGCTCAGTATGTTCTTTAGACGAAAACGCAAAAAACATGGCCAACTAGCATGACAAATGTGTACCAAGAAATATTTTTTCTGTTCAATCATCATCATCAACCCATTATGTCCCCACCGAGGGGCACGGGTCTCTTTCCTGAGGAAGGTATAGGCCATACTCCACCACAGGGGCCAAGTCCGGATTAGTGGAGGCTTGTAGACTAGTGGCTCGTCTACTGTCAGAAGTTGTCAAGCTGCCCTAAGGCCTCTGACTTGGCTTAATGACTGCCATCTATCTTTCTGTTCCACTGGAAGAAATAATATCGATTTTCAAATACTCATGTTTCTTAACTAAACATATTTGGCACTCGGGTTTTCTCATCGACTATTTGAAATGATAAATACTATCGATGAGGAATGTTTAGAAATTAATAAAATGTAATAACTTTCTTAAATATGGCTTTTAAATTGGTGGTTTTCTTCATAATTATATTTAAAAGGCGACTTAAGTGACATTTAAGACGTGGTGCAAATCCGCCTGAGTCAATTGCTGTATTTAAGTAATTTTGGAAGTCCACCTAAGTCAATTGCTGTATTTAAGTTTATTTTTAACTCAAAACAAGGAACAAAAGTGGTCATTTTGCGAAAGGAACATTAAGAGAAGTGGCGATTTTGCGAAGTGGCCATTCTGCGAGAGGGACATTTTGCAAAAGTGTCTTTCTGAGAAGTGGTCATTTTGGAAACGGTGGACATTCTGCAATGAAGTGTTTCAAGGCAGCATGTTGAATAACATCACGTCAAGCCATGTAACATGGCAGACATGACACAAAGTGATGTGACATCACACTATCACAACCCAACTGAAATGTCGGTGAAATGTGCCATCAGCAAACTGTGCTATCGGCAAAATGATTTTTCGGTGATTAGGTGAAACACTTTTGTACATTCCCTTATAAACAAAAGTAGCAAACATGTTAGTGTTGACATTGTCGATAGTTAATAGCAATATTACAATAGTGTTGACCTTCTTGACTATAAGAATTACGTACATAAAAAAAGTTTTTTCGTCCTGTATAGGGCAAGTCAGAAATTCGAAATAACAAATTCTAAAGATCTGCTAAACAGCATGGTGTGAGTTTACCTTTTGTCTACCTTACTACAAGTTACAAAGCCACGGGTCATTACACAAAGAGGTCACCTCACAGTTGGATGTCCCACCTTGCAATAGGCTGTGCTCATACATGGCAGTATGGTGTACAAAAGGTAAACTCCCACCATGCAGGATGCTGTAGGCCCAAGAGGTAAACTTGTAGTTGAATGTGCAACAGGCTAGGCTCGTACCTTGCAGACTACGCACGCATGTACGAGAGCCTTCTGCGCCGCCTTTTTCTGCTCGGTGGCACTGTGGCCCTGCTGCTTCTTCAACTTTGACATCTTCTCGGCCGCCTTGGCTTGGGACTGCACCTTCTGCTGCCCGCGAGCCATCCTACAACACAAGTACGATCAGTGTGCAACATATGCTAGCGAGATCGAGACACCACCACCGAGATTCCACCTTGTTTCAACCACCGAGTCCATCAAGGAGAATATTTAACCCTCCTACCTTGAAACTTCTTGTAATGTGTAGGATTAGATAAGACTTCGAATAGTAACAATAGGAGCAGAGCTTTGTTTCCTTAATTTTCAACAATAGGTACAACAAGTCAAGCAATGTGTAAAATACTGAAGAAAGATTACAGAATATTTTTTTTGGGATCGACCTCAGATTAATGAATACAATAATCTGAGGGGATCGACAGACCAACAGTTTTAATCTGTGACACACAGAACAATATGAATTCGACTGACAAGTCAGTCCCACCCACAGTACTCTATAACGGAGTTTATAGGTTAGACTGACAGCAGACTGATTGTCTATTCAATGGATTGATGGACTGATCGAGGTAGTCTGGATGTTGTTGATCGGTACACGTGAATGTCGGTTATTTTGAAAAAAAAATATTTTAACGAATTCTTTTGCCATATTATCAGCTTCTGATTATTTTCAATAATTTTGATGCGGGTTTAGTCCTTATTTCCTGATTTCTTTTTCTGTGTCCCTTTATTTTATAAGTAAAAACTAAAGCTAGGCTAGGTTTTTCTAGCAAAAAAGTGATCCAAGATGGAGGAACCTGACGGGGACCCTCCCGACATAAGCCCTAATTTATCGCATAAACGTAAGTTGTCCGATGATCGCTCGATAAATTCAACGTTATCTCCGGCTCCTGCCAAAAAAAATATTACTTCGGATCGGGAAACCGTAAATGCCTCTTCAGAATATTTACACGCACCCTTCTTTGGACACCGATATAAAGGAATACGACTGTAACTCTAGTGGTCCCTTTGTCGTCCACGTTCAGCGTGCTTTCGAAGACCCGTCGGCGGGTCAATCAGACCAATCAAACTAGGCCAGTTCCTGGTTAAGAAAAATTTTAAAGGAATAGTCAACGATGGTGTTAAAGCAGTTGGCCGCAACAGAGTGGCTATAACCCTAAAAACTGCAACCGATGCAAATAATTTCATCTCAAACCCTGCGATTGCGGCCAACGGCTACAAGGTTTCTATCCCCACTTATAACATCACCCGCATGGGACTGGTCAGGGGTGTACCCGTCGACTGGTCGATGGAAGAATTTGTTGGGCCTTTGTCTCTCCCCCAGGGGTGTGGCGGAGTCCTTAACGCCAGGCGTTTAAACCGTAAAAAGATGGAAAATGACAAACCGACTTGGGTCCCGTCCCAGTCGGTAGTCCTTACATTCCACGGACAAAAACTGCCCGAAAGGGTATTTTCATACCACTCATCGCTACCCGTTGAGGTCTACCTTCTACCAACCATTCAATGCTTGGACTGCTGCCGCTTCGGTCACGTAAAGGCTCAATGCCGTTCGAAGCCGAGGTGTTATAGATGCGCGCAACCCCACACGGGGCATTCATGCCCTCGTTCTCTTGATGAGGCAAGTTGCCTATTTTGTTCCGGTGCCCATGAGGCTACGAATCGTTCTTGTCCTGAACACTCAAGACAAAAGTCTATTAAGATGACAATGTCTGAGGAAAACGTTTCGTACGCCGAGGCATCTCTGCGTTTCCCTGCCACTATTAGACGTTCCTCTTATGCGGATGTCGCCAGCACCCTTTTTGCTCCATCTCAGCCCGTCTACACTTCACCGTCTCCAAACTTCATTTCCCTTTCTCCTAACGTTAGCTCATCTAGGTCATACAAAAAGACCACATTCAAAACTCCTCGACCTCGCTCTCCTCTTGCTCCTGGTTACGATAAGTAACCCACAATAATATTACTGCTAGTATCTCTTCAAGTTTGCCCAACGGTTGCGCCCTCCAAAGCCCCTCTGAGGCTACCTCTAACGAAAATTTCTTAGACCTTATTCTTAGCCTCTTATTAAATATTATTACCAAGTACAATGATACTTCCCTACCGTCCAACGTTGCCCAAAAACTTTCTCAGCTTTCTTCATTTGTTCGCAATGGCGCCTCATCGCCATCCCCATCGTCAGCATCAAATCCTTCAATGGAATGTTAAAAGTATTCGCCATAAAAAGCACGAAATGATTGCCATCATTAATGAACTCCTCCCTCCGGTTGTCGCTGTCTCGGAGACGTGGCTAGCCCCGGGCTCTCGTTTCGGGATCCCGGGATACTCTTGTCTCCGCAGCGATAGACCGGATGCACATGCCGGATGTGCACTTCTTTTAAATCATTCCTTCTTATTTTCCCAGATCGCTCTTCCTCCTCTCCCAGATGAGATTAATGCAGTCGCAGCAAGGGTGCTGGACATCACGTTTCTATCAGTCTATATTTCCGCTCCCAGCTCTTCTCTTACTCCTATAATCTCTAATCTTCTTTCCTTTCTACCTTCCCCTATCATGGTTTTAGGAGACTTTAATGCTCATCACACAATGTGGGGTTGCCCATCTTGCGACGCCTTTGGCTTCGATCTGGTAGACTTATTTCAAGACCTTAACTTATGTATACTTAACGATGGATCTCCCACTCGTCTGGTTTCACCGTTATTTGATCCTCGTAGCGCTGTTGACCTATCCATTTGCTCTTCTTCTCTTGCTTCTCTGGTTTCCTGGAAGATTTTAAATAATACCCATGGCAGTGATCACTTTCCTATTACTGTCACTATTCCTTTAAGAGTACAACCTTCTTCTTCTCCAGATCCATTACTAAAGTTTAAAATTAATAAAGCCAATTGGGATGGGTTTCTCATCTGTGTTGAAAATATGCTTTCACAACTTTCTTTTTCTGATTCCGACGTTTTATCAACCTACAGTGCCTTTGTAGATATTCTTATTAATTCAGCTGAATCTTGTTTCCCAAAAAAAAAGAAAATTCCATGCTGTCGCCGAGTGTCGTCCCCTCCCTGGTGGGACGATGACTGTACAAAAGCTGTTAACGATAGAAAAGAGGCCGAAGCACTTTATGGCTCTGCTATGACGACTGCAAACTTTCTCTCTTATCAGAGGATAGCTGCAGGAGCTAAACGCACCTTAGCAAATAAAAAAAGAAATGGTTGGAAGAAATTTTGCGAGTCTCTCTCACCCAGATCCCCGGCCTCTATGATATGGAGAAATATCAAGCGTTTTAGAGGCTCATTGCTTGATAGAAATATATCTTCTAACGACCCTTCCTCAAGCAAGAGCTCACATGCGTTAATACGCACAAAGGTATTTTTAAATACACGAGACTGGTTTTTGGACTCGCAAGCGCCCCCGCTATTTTTCAGCGAGCTATGGATGGTGTGCTATCGGGTATGGAGGGAGTATTATTCCTATTAGATGATATATTGGTTACCGGTGTAAATAGGGCCCAGCACCTGGAAAGATTACACGCAGTGTTAAATAAATTACAGGAAGTAGGTTTAACCTTAAAAAAAGAAAAATGTGAATTTTTCAAAAATGAACTGGAGTATTTAGGCTACGTCATTAACAAGGATGGATTAAAAAAATCGCCAAAAAAAGTTGAGGCGATATTTAATGCATCAGTTCCTACAGACGTGGCTAAATTACAGTCATTTTTAGGGCTGGTAAACTACTACCGTGATTTTGTCCCCAATGCATCATCTGTTTTAAGCCCCCTGTACACTTTATTAGAGAAAGGGACTAAATGGTGCTGGACGCAGGAGCGCGAAAATGCATTTCAGACAATAAAGAAATGTCTAGCATCTGACGTCACCCTAGCACATTTCAATCAAAACGCGAAAGTAGTCCTAACCGTAGACGCGTCCCCCACGGGTCTGGGTGCCATCTTATCACAAGTGGAGAATGGAGTCGAGCGTCCAGTGGCGTATGCTTCGCGTACTTTAAAAAAGTCCGAAAAGAATTATTCCCAGATTCAGAAGGAGGCGACAGCTATCGTTTACGGGGTGAGACACTTCCACCAATATTTGTATGCGAGATCTACGCCGTTTACGCTCAAAACCGATCATAAACCGCTTTTATCGATATTTGGCCCTTACCGTGGCATCCCTGAGGTTACAGCGAACCGTTTACAAAGATACGCGATATTCCTTACCGCGTATAATTATAATATTGAGTACGTCAAAAGCGCAAATAATACCGCTGACTATCTTTCCCGAGCCTGTTTACCTAACGATCCAGCATCGGCATGTGGCGGCTGCAGCGGTGGCGGCGATACTTACGAATACTTACACATGGAAGATCGCGCTTCCTACATTAATTTTGTAATCGACTCGAACTTGCCCGTAACTTTAAAAACCCTTCGCGATGAAACAAATCAAGATGAGGTATTAATAATAGTCATCGAATATACGTTAAAAGGGTGGCCAAAAAAGGTTAACGACCAAAATTTAAAACCATACTTTTTATGCAGAATTCAACTTGCCGTGGAAAATGGTGTTTTAATGCGCGGTCATAAAGTCGTGATTCCAACTTCACTGAGAGATAGATTACTAGAAGAATTACATAAGTCGCATTTAGGTATAGTGAAATGTAAAGCCGAAGCTCGGAGCCGTTTCTGGTTTCCGGGAATTGATAACGCGATTGAACAAATGATAGGTAGTTGTAATGTTTGTATTCAATTAAGGGCGATGCCCGCTCGAGCCCCACTTTCGGTGTGGCCATATCCTCCACATGCATTTTACAGGGTGCACAAGGATTTTTTGGGACCAATTAATGGTCATAATTATTTAGTTTTTGTTGATGCCTACTCTAAATGGGTAGAGGTTTTCCGTACAGAGAGTGTTACAACTTCTATGGTAATTTCTAAATTGCAAGAATTATTTTCACGTTTTGGAACCCCTCATACGTTGGTTAGTGACAATGGCACGGCTTTCGTTTCCAAGGACTTTGAGCATTTTTGCAAAGCAAACGGTATACAGCATATGACGTCACCGCCTTATCACCCTGCAAGCAACGGCCAAGCAGTCTTTTGTTAAAATCATTAAAAAGGGTATAAAAACAAGTATTTTTAGTAGTCAAAACGCTAAACAAACAGATTTAAAATTGCTTAAATATTTGTACGATTATAGAAATTCGATAAATTCAACCACAGGCCGTTCACCTGCTGAATTAGTTTTTGGACATAAACTGCGATCGCACCTCGATCTCATTTCCAACTCACCACCGTTATCATCACCACTCTCACCCATCGGACACGTTGTTAATGTGCAGTCTTCGCTGTGTAAATCTTACGGAGGACAAAACATGCAAACATTTGGTGTGGGCGATAAAGTAGTGTATAGACAACATCGTAGTAATAACAGCGGTACTTGGCAGAAAGGAACTGTTACTGATAGATTAGGTAATGTTATGTATGAGATAAAAGACTCAAACACTGACGCTCTAGTGAGAAAACATAAAAATCAAGTTTTTAGTTACAAAGGGACTGATACCGACACTCGACAATGCCCAATCGAAGTCGAGGACCTGTGGAGCCCAAATCAGGCTGCTATAGTGACCAACCAGAGGTGTTCAGGGGAGGAGACAGGAACGGTTACGACGACGGCGCTAGCTTCCTGCAGTGCGCCTGCAGCACCGGCCGCTACGCCCCCGACAAACCCCACCCCTGCTGGCCAGGCGAGCAGCGTGAATGTAGATGTCAACGAGAATGCCAGCAGCGCTACAGACGAGGAGTTCCACGAAGCGAGCGAGGAGCCTGCTCCACAGCCTATTGAATTGCGCGTTAGGGTTGCCGGAGGAAAGACTTTGCGTCCCTTACCAAAAATAGATTATAAGGAATAATTTTAAGAAACTGTTGTGTCTATATTCGGCAAGAATCTAGAGGGAGGAATATTGTATATGTAGTAGTGTGATGTTGTGGTGTGCGTGGCTGAGCCCTATATGTTTACTTACTTCAATACAGCAGTGTGCTAATGACCGTTGTTTCATTCATACGTCACCCTCGGCTACATATCAAACAGAATGGTTAGTGGAAAGCAGACAAATTTTAGCTAAAAGCCAATTTGGCTTTCGCAAAGGCAAAAGTACCACTGACTGCTTAAGTATTCTCATTTCTGATATACGGCTTTCCTTCACCCGAAGGGAATTTCTTGTCAGTGCCTTTCTTGACGTATCTTCCGCTTATGATAATGTCCAAATTCCTATTCTAAGGCAGAAAATGCTTCAACTTAATATCCCAGCAAAGTTGACGTACTTTATTACTAATTTACTTTCTGAAAGATCGATCTCATTTCGATTTCAGCATATAACTGTCCCTTCAAGGACTATCTGGAAAGGTCTTCCCCAAGGTTCTGTATTAAGGCCCCTTCTTTATAACATCTATACTTCAGATTTAGAATTATCAGTTAACTCCTTCTGTGAAGTTCTTCAGTATGCGGATGATGTTGCTTTATACTCTTCTTCTGGCTCTATTTCGGAGGCTGCCATTAATATTAATACTGCTTTAAGCTATTTAAACGTTTGGCTCAACAATCATGGTCTGTCTTTATCCACTTCAAAAAGCTCGGTTGTCATTTTCACAAGAAGAAGGGATGTTCCTTCAGTGGAAATTTCAATCGACAATCAGATCATACCCATATTTAATCAGGTTAAATATCTTGGTTTGATTCTGGACTCAAAATTAACTGGCACCCCGCATTTCAATTACATAGCCCAGAAGTGTGAAAAAAATATCAATGCTCTACGAGCCCTTTCAGGTGTCTGGTGGGGCTCACATCCCTATACTCAAAAACTTCTTTACAATGCCATTGTTCGCAGTCACCTAGATTACGCATCTTTTCTTTTAATTCCAGGTAGTAAGCTATCCATTACCAAACTCGTTAAAATTCAATCTAAGTCTCTTCGTATCATATTAGGCGCAATGAAATCTTCTCCCATTAATGCCATGCAAGTGGAATGTGTTGAGCCTCCACTTAACCTTAGAAGACAATATCTTTGTGACCGGTATTACTTCAAAGTTTCCCAAATTTCGTGTCATCCTCTGCACTCTCGCCTTCAATCCCTTTCAAACTTAATAACATACCATCCTTTCTGGAGACACAAGGATATTCCGCCGTTAGTAGTTAGCTTTCGGAAAATTAATAATCTTTCTCAGAAAGTTCTTTGTTTTGATAAAAATCCTTTATTTACTACAAATTTTGAAGCTTTAATTTATTCTCCTAACATTATTTTAAATATCGGTATTGGTAAGGACTCTTTCGGTTGTAACGATTTATTTAATTCTATAATTTCCTCGAACTTTTTAGGTTTTAATTTGTTATTTACTGACGCCTCCCGCCTTTTGGATGAAGGCTGCGTTGGTGCAGCAGCATGGGTACCTAGATTCAATGTTGCTCTCTGCTACAAGTGTCCTCCACACTCGTCTGTCTTTTCTGGCGAGGCTGTTGCCATCCTTGAAGCCCTCTCTTTTATAGAATCCCACACTCTTAGTCCTTCAATTATTCTTACTGATTCCCTTAGTGCTCTACTGGCAATCTTATCAAACCCTTTTCGCAGTAAATCTACATTCCCTATTATTTTAAGTATTAGGGACCTCCTGTTACGATGTTATTTACGTGATATCACAGTAGTCCTTGCCTGGATCCCGGGTCATAGTGGGATTCAAGGAAATGAATTGGCTGATTCTCTAGCTAAGTTAGCTGTTGATAGCGGTTGCTTGGATCATAATAATAACTTTGCCCACGATCTACTAGCTCTGGCCAAACCAAACGTGATTAAAGACTGGAATACTTTGTGGTCTTCTAGTCAGAATCGCGTTGGAAAATTTTACGGTAGCATTCAATCATCTATCCCAGTTAGACCGTGGTTTTTCAAAAATCAAAAATCAAAATCAAATTTTTTTATTCAAAGTAGCACAGAAACTGCGACTTAATGAACGTTACAAGTTAAACTAGGTGTCCATTTCAAAATCTAGATCATTTTGGAGAAAAAATGGACAAAAAAACTCCAAACTTAGTCTTTTCAAGTCCTTAATTTACAGGATTTATATAAATGTTCTAAAACTCATGCATTGAACTGGCTTTAATTCCAGACATCATTGTCATCTAAATAATCTTTAATGTTATAGTAGCTTTTTTGGCACAAAGTGCGAAATTTCCCAAAATTTGTCACCTCTACAGTTTGTCGTCTGCGCTTAGGCCACTGCTGCACCCCTATTTTCCTTCACAAAATTCGGATTCGGGATAATTCTTTGTGTGAGTGTGGTCTCGACGAAGGGACCACTGATCATATTTTTTTCAATTGCCCCCGTTTCCCCTCTTTATACCCATTCCTCCCTTGCTTTATCCCTCGCCCCATCAACTTCAAAACCCTCCTTCTGTACACCCATACTAAATTCATTAGAATACTATGTAAATATATTAATTATTTCAACATTCGACTTTAACTCCTCATCAAATTATAATATGTCTTTCCTTCTACATTGGTTTCTTGTATATATAAAGTAGCGTGTACCTTTCACAACGTGACACTGGCAAAATCCCTGTGCACCCTAAAGCACGGGGCAAAGACCAAATAAAAAAATAAATAAAAAAAATGGACTGATCGGATATATCTATTCGAATATTTTGATAATTTTCTTGTTTATCTCAGATTATAGGTAGGGATGCAAGATGAGGTGATTTATCGCCATTTGGGCTATCTCCGAGGGTCGATTGACGCCCAAAAATTGCAATTGGCGACCGACCGGGCGACAATTGGGCTATCTCAATTTTATTTTCGGTGACTTTTGGGCTACTTGGGAAATCAAAAGAAATTATATGTATTTATTGGGTAATTGTATCTTTGTTACCCAATAAATACATATAATTTCTTATTTACGTTTTTTTGGATTTGTCGTGCTAAGATGGACCAGTAATGAGACGTTTTCAGCACAAATTCACAAAGCACTTCATAGATGGCGCTTATAAGCGTGCACATACAAGAACAGGGACACGTCTGTCAAATTTTGCTTAGCGCAGATTAATTTTGACAGCCGTATTCCGGTTCTTCTATGGCCACGCCTGTAAGCGCCATCTATGAATTGCTTTGTGAATTTGTACTGAAAACGGCTCATTATACTTAAAAAAGTATTTTTACATTCTTAAGATTGAGATAATTTTAGAAAACACCTGCGTAAAAAATTAACTATGAGCGCCACAATTTAAAAAAATAATTTAATTGACGCGATTTTGGGCTACTAAGTTGAAAATTTAGGCGATTTGGGCTACGAGAACTTAGGCGACTTAGGACGAGCGACTGTTTTTAATTTGGCGACTTCTTTGCCCGGCCAGCCAGCATCTGGCAACACTGATTATAAGTATAATTTGTTGTTTCTGAATTTTAAGGTTACGACTTACGACATAGAGATAAAGAAAATAAGTAAAACGTTGGAACAAGACGATGAATGTAAATAGCCCAACTTGTAGTGTGGTTGCAACGGCATAGAAGAGAAACGACGCGACATGCACAAGGTTGCAAGCCGCCTGGTGCGGGCTCTCGACCGCCGCGCAGCATCCAGTGGTAGTGGCGGCGGGGAGCGGGGCGGCGCGGTCGCCAGCCCGCTGCGGCGGCTGCTGGACGGCGCGGCGACGTACGGTGAGGGCGGCGCCGGGACTGACGCCGGGCAGCAGTGGGCCACGCAGCCGTACGCTGAGCGGCCAAACGCGCCGCCGCCGCCGCCCCGCGCCGACCCTCGCGATGCCGTGGTGCTGCTGTTCCCCGGGCAGGGCTCCCAGTTCGTGGGCATGGGGCGCGCGCTGCAGCACCTGCCCGCTGCGCGGGACCTCTACGCTCTCGCCGCCGAGACGCTCAAGTAAATGTGCTCTCAACTTTATAACGTTTATTGAGTATACATACACATTACACAATGGCTGAGTACTTTGGTATGGGCATGTTTGAAGAATAATGAATAACCACTACTATGCTTACGCACAAGCCTGGCTTCGATACAGGACAATACTCTGGGGAAATAGCTCGGATGCAAAACAACTCTTTACCCTACAAAAAAAAATGTATAGAGTCCTGGCCAACATTAACCCAAGAACGAGTTCGCAAAACCACTTGATTGAATATAAAGTACTTACAGTTACATCTAATTATATCTGAGAGTTATGCATTTTTGTAAAAAATAATATGACCCAATTCCCTCAACATACCTGTCATGAAAACCTTAGGTCCCAAAGACGTTTAGCCACATGTTTATGTCAAAGTGTTGGCATGATATTCCTATAGTGAACATGCACATGGAGCGCCTAGTGGATTTGCCTTTGGGCGCAAGCTCAGGGCATATTTGAGCAGCAGACTTTCCTATCCTGTCTCAACTTCTCGCCGCAAGTAACTGACAATGTGATCACATCATAACATAATAAATCAATAACTTTATTTGTATTTTATGTAATTTTAGTAATTGACTTATTTATTTAATCATCTATTTATTAATTTATTTAACTGTGTAATTATTGGTATGCACTGCACTGTGCCCTCGCATAATTTGTGAGACGGCAGGCACTTGATGAAAATCAGCACAACGCTGAGCTGACACACCGCAACTTATGTTAATACAAAGTGTTTCATTGTTTTTTACCTTTTATATTATGATTTTATGTTGTAACGTTGTTAATGTATGTGTGTGTTTCTGTTGTTGATATAAATGGTTTTCTTCTTCTTCTTCAAAATTAGAATTAGTCAATAAAAGACCCCACGCATTGGCTGCCAAGACAAAAATACTTAAAATTGTTTTTTTTGTAAAGCATGCCCTGTTATTTTATACCTTCTACATCAAAACAACAGTAAATTAAGTTAAATTTAAATGACTGAAACCCGTGCCCACTCACCTGAACGTTTCAGGACTAATTTGATACATCAAAGTATCAATGTTGATAAAAAAATAAGGTTTATTGCTGGTAAACATTTTTTTAAACATTTTCAGGTAAACCTGAAATTGTATAATTTGTAAATATTACACTGATCTAAGCTGGGAAATAATTTTTAGTGACTTAGTACAAGGATCTGAAAACCCCGATTTTTTGTCTTTGACCCCTCGTTAAACATAATAATATGTATAATATGTTATTTATTACTTACTTGGAACATTACATCGAACATCAAGTGCTTTCCTCGAATAGGGACGAGGTTAGACTTTTTAGGAGAACCAATTACATTGATATGCTCCTTGCCTCTGAAACTCATTTTAATCCAAATCACAATGTAAAATATCAGGATTTTATACAGTATATTAAACAAATCACCCCGATGGTACTTCACATGGGGGATCAGCTGTTATAATCAAGGAAAGAGACGACGAAAAGTGTGAACAGCTTTTTCAGTCAAGCTACGCTCACGAACCATCAGGAACTTACACTCCCATTTAAAACTGCAACCTCTGAATTAGGAAATTCGCATGCCAGCGCTAAGGCTCAATACTTAGGTACGACTCGAAAAGAAACTTGACGCAGACGCTGAGCTACGCTCAAACTGTAATTCAAATGGGCTCTCTCAAAAGTTGAAAACCCGTCACGCGAAGTTGACCATTATTACTTTCCGCATAGAACTGTTTATCGCTCCGTTATACAAACCTCAAAAACGCATTGTTCTCAACGCTGCACAGTGGTTCCATCCCATACAAAGGGTCGGACATAGGGCATTAAAAAATTTCAAGTCGTTATTTCATATAAATGAATATGGCATTCGATTTCTATATTAAAGAGAAACAATCTTTAGCAGCCCGAGTTTTTATTGTAGAGACTTAAACTAAGGTAAAATCGAATAAAACTGTTTTAAATATATGGAAAATTAGTTTCAAATATGAATATCTTTTGATTTTGGTTCATTTTCGATATGGATTTTTTATGGCAGTATCTTATCATTATTTGCAACATTTTTCCCAAAGACACATAGTGCTACTTTTGTACACTTCTTGAGATATTAATTAAAGTATTGAAAAATGAGTACAAGTAAATATTAACTGTATAATTGATAAGAAATTACAATAACAAATATAAAAATAAAAAAGAAACAAAACTAATTAAATTAAACATTAAATTTACTATCGCAAATAGGGAAGAAAGTTTTTATTTACAAAAAATAAAACAATTTACAAAATCATAATTGGTCTTAGTTATCGTTATTGTCATCCGAGGCATCATCCGAGAATCAGAAGCCAGGAACAAGGACTTCTGAAAGGTTCGATTAGACCACACTCGAAAGTGTACTTAGCCTTGCAACAAACGAGGATATACTCAACAGCCTTCTTTTATCTTCAGATCCTATGTTGAGTAATTTAAGATGGAAAAGTTCAATTAAGAATGAAAAGAAGAAGTCATCAAAAGAAGTCTAAGTTTTGCTAGTGTGTAATAATGAAAATTGAAATCATTGATATTTCTTGTAAACCTTCAGATTCGGATTCAGATTCTAGTAATTTATACGCCTCGGATGACGATAATGATTATGACTATCTTATTTGTAGGAATTTTTTTTCTTTGTTTGCTATAAGTAAATTTTATGTTTAATTTAATTAGTTTTAAGTATCTTTTTATTTTTATTATTTCTTATTATCAATTATACAATTAATAATATTTACATGTACTAATTTTTTTTCTTATTTTCTAAGCGTTATTTAATATCTCAAAAAGTGCACAAAAGTAGCGCTATATGTCTTTGGGAAAAATGTTGCAAATACTGATAAGATACTGCCATAAAAATCCAGATCGAAAATGAACCAAAATCAAAAGATATTCATATTTTAAGGTTATTCTCAATACATTTAAAACAGTTTTATTCGATTTTACCATAGTTTAAGTGGCTTCCCTAAAAATTCGTACTGCTAAAAGTTTCTCTTTAATGTAGAAATCTGATGCCATATTCATTTATATGAAATTACGACTTTTAATACCCTATGTCCGACCCCTTGTATGGGATGGAACCACTGCGCACTGGTTGCAAAACCACCTCGGGTAAATCACTTGATGACATCTTGTACCCAGGACCCAATTTACAAAGCAGCATATGTATTAGAGCTCTTAATAAACTTGCGCATTTTCTTAACCGTACTGACGGACATTGAAAATATGTAGGTATTTTTTAGAATAAAACTCGCGTGCGAGCATCATCCATTTCAGTGCACTCTTTAATTTTTCTCCTGAACACGAAATTGATACCTACGAGTTCAACCGCGTTTCTTTCGGTATTTCAATTTCAAGCTCCCCGTATCTCGCAATGAGAGTCGTCCGACAACTCGCCGCGGACAGTCGCGATACCAACCCGCTCGCAGCCTACGAAGATAGAACTGGACATAATTTTGCAAAGAGTAGTTCTGCTGAACGACACATAACATAATTGTATCTTTACCAAGTTCAGTTTTTGTATAAAGTTGTAAACAACCATGTTGACTCATCTTCCCTTACTAGAAAAAATCAACTTCCAAGTGCCCCGTCCTTCTTCGCGTTTAAGAAACACATTTTATATTAGTTTCTGTAACACCAATTATGCAAAGAATACTTTGAACCTATTAGAACTAAAAATTCCACCCATGCCGGGACTTGAACCCGCGACCTCCGGCTAACCGTGCCAGCGCTCTCCCAACTGAGCTAATAGGCAGTCAGTCAGCTTAGGAGTCATTATCATTTTTAGTTTCAGGTGGCTGAAAAATTGTTTAGAATTTATTTGTAATATTAGTACTTAAACATTGTAAGTATGTAGTGCTGCCCGTGCTGTAAGTAAGTGTTAAATGAAAAACTGAGGTGACAGACGTCCAATTCTTGCAGGCGTCTTTTTGAAAGCATTAACTTTTTACTAGCCTCGGCAAATTTTATATGAACTCAAAAATATTGTTTATTAGTTGTTTAAATTAAAATTCAATCTACAAAACAATTATTTTATATAAACTCAAAAATATTGATTATTTATTGAAATTAAAATTAAATCTACAGTCACACTTCTAGCACAGGGGTCTCATGCACTTAAGCACTGGTTCCCAAGTTCCAACCACGATCTCTATTGGATCTCTATTGCCTCGCATAATAATATCATTTAGGAAAGAGACGGTCCCCTCGGGCTCGAACTTGAACTTTATCAAAATGAATGAAGTGTTTCGTTCCGCCAAAAACGAGAAAATTCGAGTGATTATGAGGCACCCATTTTTCGTAGTTTTTTATTTTATTGATTTGACGCAAGTGAGTCAATATTGTGGGTAAGGTAACGTTAAACCATGCCGCTAATTCCTGGGTAGTTTGACTAGGGTCGGCTTCCACTATCTCTCTTAATTCATCGTTATTCATCTGTGTGGGCGGTCTTCCTCGTGGCTCGTTCTTTAAGTCGAAATTTCCATCATGAAAGCGTTTAAACCAAAATCGCACGGTGCGTTCATTAGTAGACCCCTCTCCAAACGCAGTATTGATATTGCGGGCTGTTTCTGCCGCGGTAGTTCCGCGTCGGAACTCGTATTCAAAAATCACTCGAATTTTCGCAGTATCCATTCTAAATTGAATAAAACAATTGAAAGTCGATATTCAAATGTTTCACATTTTTTAAAAAAAGAACATCATAGAAACCATTTCAAAAAAGTTTCATTCGAAAACCTCAAACCATCAAGATTATATGTCAATTCAAAGAACCTATTGCAATAAAACGGCAATTTCATACTTTAACCCCTAATATCCTCCCTCCAAGCTCCCTCTCCTATTCTATTAAAACATTTTTGGTGCAAGTTCTCAATTCTGAAGTCTATTTATTATTGTCAACTCACTTGTTCTTCTCCTACCGTTCCATGGTTGTCGTGGTATCAAAAAATTGTGGTATATGTGATTTTTTTACGTTAACGTAAAATAAGTGAATTTGTGTTTTACTGGCGTAACTGTCCATCATAAGTAGTTCAAAATTTGTTCTCACTAAAGAAACTCCAGGTCTATTTACATGTCTTATTTTCTCATTTGATTATTGTTTGTACCTCTTTGTTTCTTATAAATAAAATTAAAAAATAAGAGGGTATGCGTTGCAAACAACAAACCGCTTAAGTTTTTTGGGACAGCCTAATGTAGGTACATACTAAAGCAATGAGAGAAGTGTGTATTAATGAGTCGGGGTGCGGTGCGGGCAGATGGGACGTGCTGCGCGTGTGCACGGAGGGCCCGGAGGAGCTGCTGGCGGAGCGCTGCCAGGTGTGCGTGCTGGTGAGCAGCCTGGCGGCGCTGGAGGCGGCGCGCGACCGGCGGCCCGGCGCGCTGGAGCGCGTGCGCGCCGTCGCCGGCTTCAGCCTGGGCGAGCTGGCCGCGCTCGTATTCGCGGGCGCGCTGCCGCTGGAGGGCGCGCTGCGGCTGGCCGAGCTGCGCACCGCGGCCATGGCGGCGGCGGCGGCGCGCCGGCCCGGCGGCCTGCTCACCGTGTGGCTGGCGCCGGACCACCGGCTGCCGGCCGCCATGCGCGCCGCGCGGGACCACGCGCTGGAGCGCGGCGCGCCGGAGCCGCTGTGCGAGGTGGCCAACTACCTGTATCCCAACTGCAAGGTGGTGGCGGGCGACGAGGCGGCGCTGGCGTGGTTGGAGGCGCGCGGCGGCGCGTGGGGCGTGCGGCGCGCGGCGCGCGTGCGGGCGGCGGGCCCGTGGCACTCGCCCGCCATGGCGGCGGCCGAGGACGCGCTGCGCGCCGCGCTGGCGCAGCTGGAGGTGCGCGCGCCGCGCGTGCGCGTGCTGAGCAACGTGGACGCGCGCGCGTACGGCGGCGCGGAGCACGTGCGGCGGCAGCTGGCGCGGCACGTGCGCGCGCCGGTACGCTGGGAGCAGACGCTGCACGCGCTGTACGCGCGCGCGTCCGGCGAACGCTTCCCGCTCACGCTGGCGCTGGGCCCGGGCCGGACGCTGCGCGCTACGCTGAAGCAGGTCAACGCCAAGGCGTGGGATTCGTCCATACAGATAGATGCCTGATAGCTATCGTGTTTAAATACTTACTGTACATAAAGTAGTATAGTTGACTTTGCATTAAATTTATCCTGTTGTAATATGGAAGCATTATTATTCATCATCATGCTGGACATAGGCCTCCATGGATTTCCAAAAAGACCGGTTGGAAGCGGCCTGCATCCAGCGCCTTCCTTCCTTCAGCGCATTATTATTATTTCGGGCTTATTGCATATTGGTCTAGCGGAATCACGTCACGTCACGTCGAAGGCCGTGGGTTCGATTCCCCCAGTTGGAATCGAACCCACGACCTTCGATCCCTACTGAACGTGGTACAAATGACCTCAGTGTGGGTGTATTTCCAAGTTTGTGATGTCCTTGCCTGGTTACCATAGCACAGGGTACCTATTCTAGTTTGGAACCATCATGGCTGACGACAGCGTTTATATCGAAAATAACGTTGTTATGATGTAGGTATATAAATATTGTGTTGAAAGTATGTTTCGGTATCTTTAATGTATGCTTCTTGTGTTTACATTAGTAACTAGATTATTAGTATCGATTATCTAGCTTAAAACTTAAATATATAGAATATTTTTATTTTAAGATTGTTAATTGTTTTACACGCCTAATGAACAAAATAAAATCAGTTTAAAAAAAGAAATTTGTACAACTAATATTTTCCCCTTTTCTTCCACAAAATGGCTTTTTTTGTCTGGTTTACGGTAAATTGATACCACGAAATTGACACTAGGGAATTAGCTTGTCATGACATTTCAACTGCTAAGTAACTTGCTAAAAAAGCGTGTTATCAGAGAAATATCTTCCCTTCAAAGCCGGTCGCGTTTATTTTCCTTGTAGACCCGTCCAGTTGAAAAATCGAAAAATCCGCCTCTAATAACATTCGGCGGAGTAACGTAAAGGGACAAATGAAAACATTCGATAGCACCTTAAAAATATAATCTTTCGTTACAAATAAATAACATTTATTAAAAATAGAGCTCACTACCTAAACCTAACGACTACATGAGAATACTCGGTCGGGGCGACCTAGAGGTTGAGCGGGTTGAGCGCCAGCTGGCCGCCGCGCTCGGCCACGGCGCGTCCGATGTCCTGCAGCGCGGCGTTGTGGCGCAGGTGGGGCGCCTCGCGCGCCGCCGCCAGCGCCGCCGGCACGCGCCCCAGCGCCTCGTCCGCCCACGCCGCCGCCAGCCGCAGCTCGTCCGCCGCGCCCGGCAGCGCCAGCCGCTCGGCGCGCGACGCCCGCGACAGCACGGCCGCCGTCGTGTACACGTCGATGGCGGCGGCCGCCAGCCGGTTCAGCACGAGCTGCTCGTCCACCACTGCTTTGCCGTACTTGACGAGCACGCCCTCGACGGCGGCGCCGAACTGCTGCACGGCGCGCGCCAGCTCGGCGCCCGCGGGCGCCAGCGCCGGCGCCAGCAGGGGCGCCACGTCGGCGCGCGCCAGCCCCACCGCCCGCTGCGCGCGGCGCCCCGCCTCGCTGAAGATCAGCCCCAGGTGCGCCGTCGGGTTCTTGAAGGCGCGCTGCAGCTCCTTCAGCGACGAGCCCGCGAACTGGATGCCTGCGGGGAGGGAGGGAGGGAGCGGGTGTGAAGCTACAACCGCACCGGTCCTACGGTGATGCCACGTGCTATCTGGTCGCATGCTTAGAACACACTCAGCCTGCACTTCTTACGCGATGCATTTGACGCGACATGTACCTGCCTCGCCAGATCGTCAAGGTATAGAGGTATGTACCTAAGACGCGTAAGAAATGTGTGGTTCTAGATCTAACGCGTGTGGCTACGTAAGTCTGTTCCAAATTAGAGAGAATACAGCCCATTCTCTATAAGCAGCTTATATACCTCCCACTGTAGGGCACAGGTCTTCTCTCAGGGAGAGTATGTATGGGCTTAATCACCGCGCGTGCCCACCGCGCATTGGCGATTTCAAGCGCTGGGGTATGTAAATAGCTCAGACACTCAGGTTTTCTCAGGATGATGTCCTTCAAAAAATACTTTTAACTCTACAAAATACATGTACCTATCTTTCTCATACTCGCTCTAAGAATTATACATAATATTTTACAGTGGTTGTGGACCTCGAGAAGTGAAGACAGCGTCTGATGCTCAATACGCTTCACGTACGAAGGACATGTATGCAGACCGTCTTTTCGACATCGCATCACGTGCGTCCCGTATGTAGAATGTGTGCGTGCATACGTGCGGCTCGGGCACGGGGCACTCACCCGTAAGCGCGACGAAGAGCCGCAGGATGTCGTTGGTGCCCTCGAAAATGCGGAAGATGCGCAGGTCGCGAAGCACGCGCTCCAGCCCCGTGGCCTTCATGTAGCCCATGCCGCCCAACACCTGGATGGCCTCGTCCACCACGGCCCAGGCGGCGTCGCTGGCGAACACCTTGCTGATGGCGGCCTCCAGGTGGTAGTCGGCGCAGCCCTGGTCCATGTTGCCGGACACCATGTAGGCCAGCGACTCCGTCACGTACTGCAGCAGCGCCATGCGCGCCAGCTTCTCCTGCGGGCGGGAGGCGGGTGTGAGGCGGCGGGGGGCGGCGGGGGCGGCGGGGGCGGCAGGGGCGGCAGGTTACGCACCTGTATGACGCCGAAGTCCTGCAGCTTGCGGCCGAACTGCGTGCGCGTGGCGGCGTGCTCGGCGGCCTGGCGGATGGCGGCGCGCTGCGTGCCGGCCAGCGCCGCCGCCATGCCGAAGCGGCCGTTGTTGAGGATGTTCATGGCCACCTTGAAGCCCTGCCCCACGCCGCCCAATACGTTCTCGACGGGCACGCGCACGTCCTCGTAGTACACCTCGGTGGTGTTGGAGCACTTGATGCCCATCTTGTTCTCGGGCGGGCCGGACGACACGCCGCCGAACGACCGCTCCACGATAAACGCCGTCACCTGCCCCCGAACGAACCTCATTACTTTGTGTAGTTAATGGTCATACGTCTTTTTCATTCAACAAATGTTTTCACACGTCACACGACACATCGGTGCTAACCTGCTCCTCATCATCAGCCATTTGACGCCCACTGCAGGACATAGGCTTCCTTCGTGGTATTCATAACCACGAGGGGTTTTGCCATAATCGCCACGCTTGGCAGGCGGGTTGGCGATCGCAGTAAGTGGTTGGAATCTCAGGAAGACGCTGCTGCCCGTCTCCTAGTAATTTATTTCCTTAGTCGCCTTCTACTACATCCACGGAAGGAAATGGAGTGACGCTATTCTTAATCCGGCGCCACGCGGAAAGCTCCCTGCTCCTCAGTGATTAATAAATAATGTGGAGATCGGGGAGCTCACCTTGTCGACCATCTTGCCGTCCTTCTCGACTGGCGTTTGCGCAAACACCGTCATTATCTCGGCTATGCCGCCGTTACTGATCCAGATTTTGGATCCGTTCAGTATGAAGTGTTTCCCGTCCGGCGAGAGCACAGCGCGCGTCCTGCACAGAGACACGTGTCGGTCAGTGAAGAGCCACATTGACGCACGGCCAGGGCGGCCGGAGACCCGGCGAGCTAGGCCCGGGCGACACTCACTTGATGGAGCCGGCATCGGAGCCCGAGGAGGGTTCGGTGAGGCAGAAGGCGGCGTACTCCCCGCCGGTGACCCGCGGCAGGTACTTCTCCTTCTGCTCGGGCGTGCCGAACAGAAGGATGCCCTTGAAGCCGATGGACTGGTGCGCGCCCAGCGTGATGCCCACGCCCAGGTCGTGCGCGCCGACCACCTCGACGAGCCGCGCGTACTGCGTGTTGCAGAGGCCCAGCCCGCCCAGCTCGCACGGCACCTGCAGCCCGAAGGCGCCCAGCTCCCACAGGCCGGCCAGCGTGTTGGGCTCGATGCTGGAGTCAGCGTCGTTGCGCGCGGGGTCGTTGACCTCCTGGAAGAAGCGCTCGACCGGCGGCACCAGCTCGCGCAGCGCCTGCCGCTGATCCTCGGCCAGCGGCTCGGGGTAGGGGAACACCTGCGCCGGCGCCAGCTGCCCGCGGAACAGATTCAGCGTGAACGAGTCACTTTGGCGCGCGCCCCCCGCCCCCGCCCCCGCCTTCGCCGCCGCCGCACTCGCCGCGCGTGTCCTGCCAACACGTCATATACAATGCATTATAAATGCACTTTTAAAATATGGGTTTCCAACTAGACCATGATCTAACTATAACTTATGATCAGGAAAATAAATTGTTTGCACTACTTATAGAATTTAACTGATGGTAACCATAAACATATAATCTTTAAAACTGTTACTATAACATAAGATTATCTTGATTTATCTATCTGTCTAAACAACTTCTTTAAATTTGCTATCTACTTTAAAATTCATAGTTATGAACTATAGTAACTCTGTTGCTATAGGTGAACACCTGTAATTGGCTCACTAACTAGTTATATAAAGTCGCATATACTGTTTATCAGCTGTTGGTTTTCCATTGATAATAAATAAAATAATGAATAATGACTGTATCAGCAGATGAGAGCGCGTGCATCCGCTCTATCTGTGGCGCAGCAGATGTTGTATGTTGGACGGTGGTAAAAGAAGGAGACACAGTAGTTTATATCTACCTACATAGTAATTGTTTATTCACTTCACAGTTATTGATATAGAAATACATAGTTTTAGTTAAAGTTGTAGGTGTGTATCTGGCGAGTGGCTGTCTAGAGCCGACTGGCGGGCGGTAGCAGTGTGCTCGACAATGCAATGACAGCACACGCAGCGACGCACGGTGCTTGGCCCGTAGAATGACAAAGCAGAGACTAAAGGGTGCTAAGGGACTTTTTTGGGGCTTAAACGCCCCGTATCTTTTTTTTACGTTAACTTACAAGTTTGACTTTTTTTCACAGCTTCAATGGACTGTGGACTTGAGTATATGATTTTAATTTCGATTCGATACCTCCACGTGTATACCCGAGATAAAGTGTCTTGTCCAAGACAGACAGACGGACGGACAACAAAGTGATCCTATAAGGGTTCCGTTTTTTTTTTATTTTGAGGTACGGTACCCTAAAAATCGGCGACGCCTCTGCACATGCGATTGGGGATGCCATAAGATGGAAGCTTGCTTAGAAGACTCTCATGCCAGATTGCATGCATGCTTTATAAAGTAACTTAGGAGATTAGATCGGATGTAAAGGACAAATAAACACTTATTTCAAGCCACTCACATGCGTTTCACTAGCTGATCCCTGATTAGCGTGTTACAGATATTGACCCCAAAATGACAGAGACTTCATTGAGAGAGTCATTTTATCAAGGGCGAACGAGGTAGAGTATGCTGCCAGGTAACCGCTATTTACAAATCTGTACATTTCGCTCCTTGCTCACATTACAAATCGGTACGTTTCGCCCCTTGCTCACATTACAAATCGGTACGTTTCGCTCCTTGCTTTGTTTACTACGCATCTTTTCGTATTCGTTTGGTTTCATTTCGTACCGACTACTTTTAGCTTTGGACTTGTTATTGCTTGTGATTTGGATGCAGGCTGTTTATTTTCTCTTTACGACGACCTTTGCTTTCCTCTGGACTATCTTGTGACTGTGTAGTGTCGCCATGTCTGTGTACACCACTCAGGAATACGCCAACATGCACCTCATTTATGGGGAATGCAGATGTAAGATGACCAGTGCTGCAGCTAGACTTTACCGTGAGAGGTACCCAAACACTGCTCGTCATGTGTTGGCGACTGGCTGTGGTGCGACCTATTTTATTATAAAACGTCATGTTTTTATATTTGATTCTATTTCCATTTTTTTATTGTCTTTGTCTGGTCTTGCCACTGTCATACGCCTTGCTAATTATAATAAAACATAAGTATTTATTTCCTACATGTTTCCCTCAACAAACCATCACATTCATACAGTCCACTCAACCACTCGCTATCATTTTGGTCCATTCTCGCCGTAAACTATAAACCATTTTTCATACATTCATCGTAATTACATGTGTCAATTTTTTTCACGTAAGTATAAGTATTGTTTTCATACGTTTTCGAAATGGTGGAAACACGTAGCACGACAAAGGCGGATCAGACGGCTACGGAAGCCAGACGGGTGCAGCGCGAACGTCATGAACGTTCACCGCGCGGCGCCCGGCCGGTTTTAGCCACGACAACCGACAACAACGGCGCTTTGGCATTGCCTGATAGTGCGAGCACACAACAGGCGGGCACAGTTCCCCGAGGCGAGGCACAACCTGACCCCGCTTCTGAACGCCCAGATGCTCGCGCTACCACGCGCAAGGAGGCACCAGCCAACGCGTCAAACAGTGTCCACAGCAAACAATCGCGCAGTGAGGCCAGCCGCTCATCGCATTCTTCAACGACCGTCCGCGCGCAGAGGCTATCTCTTGAAGCTGAGGCGAAGCGGTGTCGTCATGAATGCCTTGGAGCAGACGTACGCACGACCAGAACTGCTGGTGGCCCGCGAGGTCGCCGAGCTACGCAACAGTCCCAAACTAAGTTCTCCTGAGGATTTGAATAATTTAGCAAACAAACTACGTAACTTTGTTACCACTCTTAAGCTGTTGAAACAAAACGAGTATTTGTCATCACCGGAACTCTTTCGTTGCATTTTAATAAAATTAAGCGAGCACACTAGGGCCCGGTTCACAGATTTCGCCTCTGTTTACGTATCTGAGGAACTAGACATTACAAAAGTGGAATTATTGTCACGTTTTCTACTTACCGAGGCGGACAAACAATTGAAATACAATTTTGTTATTCCTGACAGTAGTGTTAAGGCGCCGATTTCAGCACATTCCTCTAAACAGTTTCGAAAGGAAGCTGTACACGCAACGCTTTCAAGCGATAAAACTTCTGAGCGTTGTACATACTGTAAACAAGGGCCACACAACATTAAAGTTTGTAAGAGTTTTTTTACGTAAGGGAATAATCTACTTAGAAAATAGGACTTAAAAAAAGGTGTTCCGAACAAAACAGGATATTCTTTCAATTAAAATCACCATAGCTCACAATCTAATCAATCGCATCAAAAAAAGGGATATTTTATTAACATTATCAGGTTGATCCTTTAAAAAGGGGACTAAGGGGGAGGAGGACATTTATCGATCAGTTTCTTTTTCGTAGTTTTAGAGCATATTCGTAAAATGGAAAGAAACATTGTTAACGGCTTTAAGTTACTTTGCTAAAAAAACAATTTGGAGATGAGTGTTTTAATTTAGATGAACCGAAGTGGTATAAAAAAATATGACACGACTCAAATTATGCATCTGAGGAAGTTGTTCTGCCGCGTTAGTTCCGCGTCGGAACTCGTAGTCAAAAATCACTCGAATTTTCGCAGTATCCATCTTTCTTGTCTAAATTGAATAACAAAAACAATTAAAGACGTGAGTGGATGAAGGTGATATGTAGTATTTTCGGTTTTCGGTGTTTTTTTGTGTGGATAAAGGTGATATGTATAATTGAATTACTACAAACCTTAACACATTCGAAATAAAGGTTATTTTTGTAAATAAAATTTTGAAAAAGGTGTTATGTTTAGTTTATTTTAAAAATTGAAGATGATGAAAGAGGTATGTACACATACCACCCTCTCCCAAATAAAAAAAAAACAAAAACTTTACTTTTTGTGCGTTGAAGAAGGTGATATGTACGAACATAACACCTTCTTCCACTGCGCTTAGTATGTGAGTTGGTTTAGTTTCATTGGTTTCTCGTTAATGTTTTTGGCATACCTAAAAGGTGATGAGGCTACGCTGACCTCTATGATATTTAGCTTTTTTGAGTGTTCTTTCGCGTAATAGTTGTTTTGTTTTGTACTTTTGATTATGTACATGAAATTTCAGATGTAATAGAGAATTCCCTAGAAGAAGATATATATTCTTTTGGACTTACTTTGCGAAACAAAAAGTCATACACAGTCTTGTGGATGTATCTCCATTTCAGAATAGAAATTAAGACTTTTATACACTCCTGAAAGCCCCGACAGCACTAGCTCTTGTGGCGTTAGTGCGCATGAACCTGACAATGGATATGCTGACCGGCAGGAAAACCCCATTATTCTCTCTACTAGTGAAAAGCCTGCAAATGAAGATTTGGAGGAAAATAATATGCCAAAAAAGGGCAAGATATTTCCACCAAAAGGAAATAAATCCAAAGAACGGCCGAGGAATGAACAATCTTGGAAGAAAATTTCTGCATCTACAAAGGAGAGATAGTTCCGAAAAAAAGATTAAAGAAGGGATTTTGTGCCCCTAGAAGTGCCGACTTAAATGCTCAGATAATTTTTCCCTTGAAGATCGGCAGTCTATTTTAAACAGCTTATATTCTCTGGACACCAATAGTAAGAATGCCCTATTATTGAGCAGCTGATTTTGGCAGAATAGAAAAAGTCCTAAGAAAGCATGACACAGTTTATGCTTCTCGTAATAATACAGTGATGGATATGACCGAACATTTCAGACAAATTGGTGAGCTACGAGAGAATCTCAATTTGATAAATAAGAAAAAAGATGTAAGCAATGGAAACATCAGTTTTAGGGATGGTATCAAATGGATTCGAGTTGAGGAGTATGGATCTTATCTATACAAAGAATCGTACGATGAAATGACACCGTTTTAAAAGGTGGACATATTAAAAAAGAGATCGAAGGTGTCCGCGAATCTAGAAATTCCACTTAAGACGAAGTATGGTACTGTTTCAGTAGGAAAAACAGAATCTCCGAGACCAACTAAACTACGCGAAGCCAGAATATCGCAATTTTTTGAGTCAATTTTAAGCCAAGAATAGTATTTTTTTTATATGTAAGATGTTGCACACTTGTAGTCACTACTAATAGCTTATGTTTTTGAAGAGACTGGCTCTGTTTATTAAAAAAAAATATATGTCTATCAATATTCGTACTTAGCACCTAATTTTATAAAGCCGCAAGGACAAATAAGTTTAAGTTAGATAATGGAAGAAGGTGTTATGTTCAGTTTTTTTTAAATATAATATGTAATAATATCGCTGTTCCGTGTATTGATGCTGTTTTGCATACCTATATATTGGTATACCTGTACAAGCATAATATTGATGCATGGATGTAGCTATAAGTTTCTTTCGCAATAGTCTGTATTAAACTACCACAGAGATTACACGCCTGTTTTAATCATCACCGCTGCCAGCTATTCTGAACCCTATTTCATTGACCATATGGTCCTTCGAGCCGGAACGATCCAAGACTACCGCCCGGTTGACGAGAACAAAAGAGGACCGGATCTCTAAGATAAGCCTATTGAAAGAAATCACAGTTTCGCATGCATTTTAAAATCGATTGAATAAAAACTCATCGTGTTTACGTGGACCTTTCGACAAAAAGTGCTGTGTAGTTACAATTAAAATCTATTGTACGCTAAACTTTAGACTAAGTCAAGTGCTCAAACATGTCTACAAGTGAACAGTTGCTATGTGTGTTGGAGGAAACTGCTATTCTACTAGAAAAAACGCAAATTAACTTGAAAAAATGCCCTAAAGCGCGGCTAACGAGAGGATACATTGAAGCAAGATTAGAATGCGTAGAACGATATTGGGCTACGTACAAGGACTCTCATCAAAAATTAGTGGAGTGTACGCCTAAGGAAAAGCGATCAAGTATTCCATACTTCAAGAATGATCAATACTTCGTACACGAAGATATTTTCTTATGTACTTGCGCCGACCTAAAGGACTTGTTATTTGCATCTAGGTCACAACCAAAACAAAGTGACACAGTTACCTGCGATCAAGCGAGTTCAGGAAAAGAGGTTCAAGTTAAATTACCCCGCATTCAGTTACCTACCTTCAGCGGCAACTACGAAGAGTGGCTTACATTTCATGATTTGTTTACGTCACTGGTGCACGACAATACAACTTTGAGTAAAGTTCAAAAACTACACTATTTGAAAAGCAGTGTTAGCGGTGAAGCCGAGTTATTGTTAAGACACATACACGTCATAGAAAACAACTATGAACAAGCGTGGGAAATTCTGAAAAATCGTTTTGGAAACAAGCGACTTCTCATCAATTCACTTATGAAGAGGTTATTTTCACTGAAGAAAATAAATACGTCGAGTGCAAATCAAATCAAAACCTTGTTGGATTCCACCAGTGAGTGTTTGAATAGCCTTGAAACCCTTGGAATATCAGTTTGGCATTGGGATTTAGTGATTATACACCTGGTAGTACAAAGGTTAGACATTGAAACACACAAGGCCTGGGAAGAATACTCCTACAACGGTGAGCCAAACAAATTACCTAAGTGGCAAGATTTGAAAACCTTTCTCGAGACTAAATTTCGCACCTTGGAATTAGTCACACATGCCTCATCTTCAGTGAGAGATAAACCTGTCAGAGAACGGGCTTTTCATGCAGTACCATGCACGGCTGGAGCAAAATCGTGTGTCAAATGCAACGAAAACCACACACTGTGTCATTGTAAGGAATTTACTCAAATGCAAACAGACGAAAGACGCGAATTTGTAAAAAACAATAATCTCTGTTTCAACTGCCTGTTAGTAGGGCATTCAGCGCACCGATGTCGCCTTCAAGTATCCTGTCGCATATGTCGCCGGCGACATCACTCTCTGCTTCACTTACCGAAGAACAACAGTCAAGCTGAGACTGCGCAGACACATCTTAGCCATATTGAACCGGAGAACAATGTGAAGGACAAAACTGAAGACAGCCTTACAATGTCGTCACATTTCACGGCTAAGAAGTCAACAGCCTTGTTAGCCACAGCACTAGTTCCTGTACGAGATGAACAAGGAAATACGACAGTTCTACGTGCACTAATAGACCAAGGCTCGCAGGCAAGTTTCATCACAGAACGAGCGGCGCAGTTGATGCAAATAAAAAGAACACCAATTAATGGGACAATCACTGGAGTCGGCTCAACAACAACTACAATTAATCAGGTGGTACAACTTGAGGTTCTTTCTAGGCACAATGAAGACTTCAACCTCAAGGTCAAAGCATACGTAATCGCCACAAGATTAACTGCGCAGCTTCCATCGAAATCAATCACAAGTTACACACACAACTGGCCACATCTTCATGGCCTCACCCTGGCTGATCCTAGCTTCCATCAGCCAGGGCGCATAGATATGTTACTGGGCGTCGATGTCTACGCACACATCTTGAAGAATGCTGTAATCAAAGGTCCGCCAGGCTCACCATGCGCACAGAACACGAGCCTAGGCTGGATACTTTTCGGAGACATAAACAACAGCACTTCAGACGACATGATCGTAATGCATCATCAAGTTGATATCGACACAATGCTCCGAGACATGTGGGAACTCGAGTCATCGACCAAACCAGAACTAACAGCCAATGAAAGAAAATGCGAAGACACTTATAAGAAAACAATTGCCAGAACGGATGAAGGAAGATACGTTGTGAAATTACCTACAAAAGAAGAGAAACTGAAATCCACAGAAGGAGAGACACGAGAAATAGCAATTAAAAGATTTAAACTATTAGAAAAGAAGTTTGAAAAGAACGCAACATTTAAAACTGAATACTTAAAGGTTATCCACGAATATCTTGATCTTGGTCAAATGGAAGAAGTGCCAAGGAATGAAATAAATCATCCATCAGTTTACCTGCCACACCACGCCGTCATTAAGATGGAAAAGGAAACGACGAAAGTACGAGTGGTATTTGACGCGTCGAGCAAGGGAAAAAATGGAATATCACTCAATGACGAACTACTGGTGGGTCCTCAACTGCAAGAGGACATGCGAAATCTCTTAATGAGATGGCGAATGACGCGAGTATGTTTCATGGCAGACGTCAAACAGATGTACCGTCAGATACTGGTAACAAAAGAAGATGCCGATCTTCAGCGCATAGTCTGGCGTGATAACCCTACAGATACAATCAAGGACTATCGTCTTTTACGAGTGACCTTCGGCACAGCATCCGCGCCATATCTGGCCATTAAGACGTTACAGCAAACAGCTGAAGACTACACCAGCCAAAATGAAATTGACGCCCTTGCAGTTCAGACAATAAAGGAAGACTTTTACGTCGACGACTTGATGTCCGGCCAAGACACTCCCAAGAAGGCAATAGATGTAGCCAAGATGACATCAGATATACTACGTAAAGGAGGATTCACGCTACAAAAATGGTCGTCCAATAGTTCTGAATTCTTACAACATTTCGAACTATCTGAACGGAGTGCACAAGTCAGCCTCAACCTTAAGGCCGACGGCAACATACGAGCGTTGGGTATATCATGGAACGTTGGTGAAGACGCCTTTCAGTACGAATTGAGTTTACAGCCTCCCTCCGAAATAATCACAAAACGGATCATCTTGGCTGAAACCCAAAAACTCTTCGATCCATTGGGCTGGTTGGCTCCATCCATTATAACAGCAAAGATACTAATACAGAAATTGTGGCTACAGAGAAACGGCTGGGATGATGAAATAGATCCTGAAACAAAAAAGGAATGGTTAGAAATAAGACAAAGTTACGAAAACCTGAAAGAAATAAAAATAAAACGATGGCTACAAACTACAATACAAGAAGAAAAAGATGTTACCATACACGGTTTCTGTGATGCCTCCATGAAAGCTTATGGAGCAGCAGCATACTTACGAGTGAAGAAAGAGGATGGACGATATGAAACAAATCTCATTGCAGCTAAGGCTAGAGTTGCTCCAGTAAAACCTGTGTCCCTCCCTCGATTAGAGCTTTGCGGTGCCACACTTTTAGCGAAACTGCTCAAACAGGTTCAAGAAGCCATGAAAATACCCGCTACTGCAATATTTGCATGGACTGACTCGACGATAGTCTTATCATGGCTAAAGGGAGACCCCACGCGATGGCAAACCTTTGTGAGAAATCGAGTAGTAAGCATACTTGATGACGTAGGCAACAATTGGTATCATGTTCAGTCACAAGATAACCCCGCTGATGTGGCATCAAGAGGAATGTTCTTATCAGAACTACAAACTTGTAAGTTGTGGTGGAAAGGACCACAGTGGCTCCAATCCGATGATATACCATTTGAACGACCAGACATCACAACAGACATGGAAATAAGACACACAATGGTCATGAATTTGAAGGTAAAGACTTCCGAAAGTGAAGATAATGAAGGCATAACATCGCAATTTCAAGACTTTGAAAACTTATCAGAACTATTAAGAACAATCGCATACTGCAAAAGGTTTTTGAACTACAAAAAGATTGATACAATTTTTGTGATCTCACCTACAGAACTGGAAGACTCACTAAAGGCATGCATAAGATTAGTCCAAGAGAAATGTTACAAACAAGAAATAGAGGCAATAAAAGAGAATAAGCAAGTGAAACGAAATAGCACATTGAAGTCACTGAATCCTTATATAGATGTAGAAGGTATACTCAGAGTGGGTGGACGCATACGCCACTCAAACTTGAACGAAGAAAGCAAGCACCCCATGATACTCGACAACAAAAACAAGCTAACAGCGCTGATTGTGGCCGACGCGCATAAACGCACCATGCATGGCGGGCCCCAACTCATGATTTGCTATTTGCGAACAAAGTTTTGGATCGTGAGACCTAAGGGAATAGTCAAACAATATGTTCACAGATGCTTGATATGTGCACGACAAGCTGCTACCGCCAAAGCTCAAATAATGGGAGATCTACCCAAACAAAGAGTATCACCAGCTAGACCATTCCTGCACAGCGGCGTTGACTTTGCTGGGCCATACTTGATATTGATGTCTAAGGGTAGAGGCATAAGAACCTTCAAAGCTTACATCTCCATATTTGTTTGCATGGCCACCAGAGCCGTTCACTTAGAACTGGTCGGAGACATGACCACGGAATCATTCATCGGTGCCTTTAGAAGATTTGTTTCCCGAAGAGGCAAATGTACTCACTTATGGAGTGATCAAGGAAGAAATTTCGTGGGAGCGAATAAAGAACTAGCAGATGCCTTCCAAGAAGCCAAATTGCAGTTCAACGATGAAATAGCCAACACTCTGGCATCTGATGGCACCCACTGGCACTTCATACCAGCCTACAGTCCCAACTTCGGTGGAATATGGGAATCTGGAGTGAAATCACTCAAGTACCACCTGAAAAGAATACTGAACAGCCATTTGACGTTTGAAGAAATGTCGACGCTTCTATGCCAAATCGAAGCTTGCCTTAATTCGCGCCCTCTAAGCCCCATTGATGATAGCGATACTGAAAACATAGATGTAC
Organism: Yponomeuta malinellus; assembly: GCA_947308005.1. Lineage (NCBI taxonomy): Eukaryota > Metazoa > Arthropoda > Insecta > Lepidoptera > Yponomeutidae > Yponomeuta > Yponomeuta malinellus. The sequence continues at coordinate 22,764,130 of OX370996.1, read as the reverse complement.
TAACACCGGGCCATTTCCTGATAGGCGAGCCGCCTATAAATGTGCCATCACCAGACGTGTCTAATATGAAAATCGGCCATCTATCTCGTTGGCATCATACACAGAAGCTACTAAGCAATTTTTGGCACAAATGGCAACAAGAATATTTGACCCGACTGCAACAAAGACCGAAATGGTTGAAAGTTACCCCCGATCTTGAAAGAGGACAAATAGTGCTGATAAAGAATGAGTGCTTACCTCCAGGAAAATGGCTGCTGGGACGTATCGTAGAGAAGCACCCAGGAGCGGACGGCGTGACCAGAGTGTATAGTGTTAAGAGTGGTGCCAGTGTAGTGAAACGATCAATAACGAAATTGTGTAAATTGCCAATTTATAGTGAAAGTAATGAATAAGTGTGAAAATTACTGATGAACTGATTACCTCATGGAACTTTTAATTTAGTTTACTTAAGCATATGTATGATTTCCTAATGTTTTAAATTAATGTTGAGTTATGGACCCATCAGTTTTATTCTGTAAAACGATCGTGGTCTTGGTTATTTATTCAAAATATTTTACTTAATTACCAATGTGAGTTAATGTTTACAGTCCACTTATGGGAAAGTAATTTTTTCTTTTGAAGAAATTTTTATAAAATCTATATTATATTTTCAATTTTGATAATGATGCAATTTATAGCGAATTTATTTATCCAAGGGCCTCATATCTGTACTCTGTTTTGTTTTGTTGCTGAAAAGGATACTTAATATCCTTTTAGTGGGCGGTATGTTCCGTGTATTGATGCTGTTTTGCATACCTACCTATATATTGGTATACCTGTACAAGCATAATATTGATGCATGGATGTAGCTATAAGTTTCTTTCGCAATAGTCTGTATTAAACTACCACAGAGATTACACGCCTGTTTTAATCATCACCGCTGCCAGCTATTCTGAACCCTATTTCATTGACCAATCGCAATAGTTTTTTTGCCAACGTACCTTCAATATTTAAGATCATTCACATTACTTTGCATTAACGACTTACAAAAGAAAATTGTAGTAAAACTTTAACTTCAATTTACTCAAAATCTAAAAAGTGGCACTTATCGCCTTCATCCACTCAGGTCTTCAATTGAAAGTCGATATTCAAATGTTTCACATTTTTTAAAAAAAGAACATCATAGAAACCATTTGAAAAAAGTTTCATTCGAAAACCTCAAACCATGAAGATTCTATGTCAATTCAAAGAACCTATTGCAATAAAACGGCAATTTCATACTTTAACCCCTAATAAATCGGATGGCTCTCTTCTGCAAGATGAAGATAGTCTCAATGTCTGCTGCCCGGCCCCACAATAGTATACCGTAGGACATAATACTATGGAAGTAACTAAAATAAACAAGCCTAGCAGTTGCAACGTCAGTGAGTTCCCTAATTCTTTTCACTGCATATGCTGCAGAGCTAAGTCTGTGTGCTAATTTTACAATATGTGGACCCCATTGTAGTTTTGCATCGATTGTGATACCCAGAAATACAGTATCATCTACAAATTCTAGTTTTTCATGTCCAATTACTATGTTGTTCTCAACTATTCTTACGTTAGGTAAGGAAAACTTTATACATTTTGTTTTTTAGAATTTAACAGCAGATTATTTGCTGTGAACCAATCTAGTACTTGCGAGAGAGCATTATTTACATCGTCAAGATTATTTTCTTGTCTCCTTATTTTAAAAATAAGTGACGGGTCATCAGCAAATAACACTATCTCAGACATTTTTTTGTACCATAAACGGTAAATAATTTATATAGACTAGGAAAAGAACGGCCCTAAGATAGATCTGCGGGATTTCTATTTTTACAAGTGAACCCGAGGATTTAATAAAATTTATGTCTGCTTTTTGGACCCTTCCTTCTAAATACGATCTTAAAAGATCTAAACCTGCACCCTTTATTCCGTAGTGTTTTAACTTTAGGCGTAGCGTTTCATGGTCTACACAATCAAATACTTTTGATAAATCACAAAATATGCCTACTACATCCTTGCGATCCTCCCACGCGCTGAAAATATGTTTAAGTAACGTAACTCCGTCTGTTGTATTGCGCTCTTTAGTAAAACCGAATTGCTGGCTGTGAAGGAGTTTGTAATTATTGAAATGCGTAAGTAATTGATCTAAGATGATCTTCTCAAATATTTAACTTAATACTGGTAGTACTGAGACGGGCCTAAAATTGGTTGGATCGTGTTTATCACCGCTTTTAAATAAGGGTACTAGTATATTTCATGAGATCCGGAAATACTCCCTCATCTACACATTTATTGAAAATTTTTGCTAACGGCAAAGCTAGGACATGGATCACTGAACTAACAATTTTTACTGACATAAGTACCCCACAAGTCCTCGGTTTTTAAGATTCAATCATTTAAATTTTTTAACAACGTTATGAGGCTCAATGTAATTAAATGAGAAATCGAGTTTGTACGAGGAAACATGGTCTTTTAATAATGTTGCTGCACGATCAGGTGACGAGTCTAACGGAGCTGTAGTCACAATTGGAATATTAGTAATTATTATTTTGTCATCATCATCATCAGCCTATGCTGTTCCACTGCTGGACATAGGCCTCTCCTATTGCACGCCACTGAGCACGGTCCTCGGCAACTCTCATCCAGCTCTTGCCAGCCGCCCTGCGAAGATCATCGCTCCACCGAGTCTGAGGACGTCCTACACTACGTTTACCGATCCCCCGTCTCCACTCAAGAACTCGTCTACCCCATCGGTTATCAGTTCTTCGGATGATATGGCCGGCCCACTGCCATTTCAGCATGCTAATTCGGTGAGCTATGTCGGTGACTTTGGTTCTCTGTCGGATCACCTCGTTTCGAATTCGATCTTTCAGAGAAACCCCAAGCATAGCCCTTTCCATAGCACGCTGAGCGACTTTAAAAATTGTGGGCCAGCCCCACCGTGAGGGTCCACGTTTCGGCACCATGTGTCATGACGGGTAGGACGCACTGATTGAAGACTTTCGTCTTGAGACTCTGTGGGATTGGCGATGTGAAGACTCGACGTTGTTTCCCATACGCTGCCCAGCCCAGCTGTATTCTTCTATTGGCCTCTTGCTCGAAGTTATTTTTACCTAACTGCATGGTTTGCCCGAGGTAAACATACTCCTTAACAACTTCGAGAATACTGCCTTAAACTGCAATTGGCTCCGGACTTGCGTGTTCATTGAACATAACCTTGGTTTTATCCAAGTTCACCCGGAGACCAATGCGTTAGGAAGAATCAGCTAGGCCACTCAGCATATGTTGCGTTTCCGCCATGATGACGATGTCGTCTGCAAATCGCAAGTGTGAAAGGTACTCACCATTTATGTTAATGCCGTACCCCTTCCAGTCCAGTGTCTTGAACATATCCTCCAATGCATTTGAGAACATTTTGGGGGAAATAACATCTCCTTGTCTCACACCACGATGTATGGGGATAGGCTCAGACTGCCGGTTCTGGATTTGGACGGCCATAGTAGGGGCGTCGTACAGACCTCTCAGCACTTGGATGTATCGCTAGTCGACTTGGCATCGCTGCAAAGATTCCAGAACAGACCAGGTCTCGACCGAGTCAAAGGCCTTTTCATAGTCCACAAACGCTAAGCACAGGGGCCGATTATACTCTTCGTTCTTCTGTATAATCTGCCGCACTGTGTGAATGTGGTCTATGTTGCCGTAACCCGATCGAAAGCCTGCTCAGGTGGCTGAAACTCATCAAGTCTTCTCGCAAGCCGGTTCGCGATGATTCTTGAAAACAGCTTGTAGACGTGGCTCAAGAGTGAAATGGGTCGGTAGTTCTTCAGGAGGGTTTTATCACCCTTTTTGAAGAACAACACGACAACACTCCTACTCCACGCCTCCGGAGTTCTGCCATTCAAGAGGACAGCATTAAATATGTTCTGGTGCTCCTTCATACAGGTTTACCGCCAGACTTCAGGAGCTCAGTTGTGATCTCCAGGGGCTTTTCCATTTTTAAGCTATCTAAAAGCCATCGCGATTTCGTCCAGGCTGACTTCTGGCAAGACTTCAGTGTAGTGGCGTGTCAATGTAGCTCTGGAATCCTCATTTTCAACTCTAATTCTAATAACTTTCCAGAAAAGCCACCCTGTATGTTCTGATTAGCTAAAATTAATTTATTTAAGGGGGGCTTTTTTTGTCTGCTCTGACAGTTTAAATCAGCGGTCAAGTTAAACCTACTTAAACTAGGTTTTTTCACAACCTCAGAGTACAAAGGTTGGGAAGTATGAATTGTATCAATTGTGTAATCCTCTGTTATGGCCGCCGCGATGCTGCTATTCGCTATCTACAGGCTCAAACAAAGATATCAATTTAGATTATCAACAGGGCACCCAGAGAGGAAGCCCCCTTGGACATGACACCGCGTCGTAAGTCATCCCTTGAGTGACTGTAGTGCGTTAAATGAGTAGCGCCAAATTCTAATGTATCAATGTTAAAATGAAATGCCTGCATTTAGATTGCAGCAACTGTTTGTCTTTAATCCCTTGTTTTGGGGTGGCAGTAGTGTATAGTGTAAGCCAATCACACATTCTTAAAGTTTTCTGCTGACAGCGCTTACACGCGCAACCTATTTACTTCAACGCTGGTTAATTGTACATAATAATATTTAGTGCATTATAGACCGTCTTACACACTGGTGCATTCTTATTTTGACAAAACCCTCTTCTGCATTCAATCTAACATATTTATTTCTGAAATGTAAATAGTGTCTTGGCAATAGCACGGCAATAAGTATAATAATAATTCATTCATCTACCAAATTATAACTATCACAGATTTGTGCTGTTGCCAAGTCAATATTTAAAATTTTAGAAATAAATATGTTTAATATTGATACAGTCATTAAATGTTCGTAGGTAACTAATTAGAAAACAATGTATGACAAAGTTGTTGAACAGGTGTTTTCACACTCACAGAAACGAATACGTGTTTCAATACCGAATAAAATAATTGACTTGGCTTTACATGGACATCTCACGACTTTTTACGGTGGAAGCGAGACTTGGATTTTTGTACATTTATGTTTTTGATGGGATCTCACTTCTTTTTGTACGTACTCCTCCGTTTTTTCTTCTCGGGTGATATTTCTTGCACATTAGCTAGGGATTTTCTTAAAGCCCACTCCCTATCTCTCTTAGTTTTTCTCAGAGGCTTTGATGTAGCAATATTGGACACAAGTTTGGACGGTAAGTGCCTATAAGTCGATAGGCTGTATAAATCATCTCATTACGTAGATGCAAAGGCCTTAGTTTATTGCGTTCATATTGACAAAGTCTTATTAATTTTGAATTCGCACCGTCATGATTTGATTTTATATACTTCGTAATGTTTATTCATTCAAAGGTTTAGGCAATTTTGAACAATAAAAATATAAAATGCGTCTTAATTCGTGAATAATATTGAGTTTTATAAATTGCGCCATATTGAAAATATTGCGTCAAGGGTCAAGGTACATTTTTTTATCGCATTAAATTAAACACTTTATAATATTAGGGGTTAAAGTATGAAATTGCCGTTTTATTGCAATAGGTTCTTTGAATTGACATAGAATCTTCATGGTTTGAGGTTTTCGAATGAAACTTTTTTCAAATGGTTTCTATGATGTTCTCTTTTTAAAAAATGTGAAACATTTGAATATCGACTTTCAATTGTTTTTGTTATTCAATTTAGACAAGAAAGATGGATACTGCGAAAATTCGAGTGATTATGAGGCACCCATTTTTCGTATTTTTTTATTTTATTGATTTGACGCAGTGAGTCAATATTGTGGGTAAGGTAACGTTAAACCATGCCGCTAATTCCTGGGTAGTTTGACTAGGGTTGGCTTCCACTATCTCTCTTAATTCATCGTTATTCACCTGTGTGGGCGGTCTTCCTCGTGGCTCGTTCTTTAAGTCGAAATTTCCATCACGAAAGCGTTTAAACCAAAATCGCACGGTGCGTTCATTAGTAGACCCCTCTCCAAACGCAGCATTGATATTGCGGATATTGCGGGCTGTTTCTGCCGCGTTAGCCGCGTCGGAACTCGTATTCAAAAATCACTCGAATTTTCGCAGTATCCATCTTTCTTGTCTAAATTGAATAACAAAAACAATTGAAAGTCGATATTCAAATGTTTCACATTTTTTAAAAAAAGAACATCATAGAAACCATTTGAAAAAAGTTTCATTCGAAAACCTCAAACCATCAAGATTCTATGTCAATTCAAAGAACCTATTGCAATAAAACGGCAATTTCATACTTTAACCCCTAATATTTACAACTTGTAGCGCTATCAAGCGGTGAAAAGCAATATTAATATATTTTTATAAATGTTGTATCGCAGTACCTATAATTTTATTATTTACCAATCGAAATCCTCATGAACATTTTTTATTGCATTAATTACATACTTTATAAATACAGCAGGCAAAAATCTTTAGTGAATTTCATCTGATATGAAAATAATTATATTGTGATTTGGAAAATATATGTCACTACACAACTCTAGATGGCGCTAGTTGTTGCATAGACTGCATAAATTATTGTTTTTTACTTTTGTTTATATTATAATTTACTAATCGAGAATATGTTCATAGTGCATAATTCACTTAATAATAACCGCATGCAAAATTTCAACTCCATAGGCCTTCTAGAAGTACTTTAAAAATTATGATGATGCTGAGTATGTCACCCACATTTTGACCGAACTTTGACTTGAGATATTTCATTATTAAATATAGGTACATACTTGTAATTTGGAGGTCGAGGTAGGTTCCGTGAGAACTCTTAGTAACCGAAATTTCAGCCTTCTAGCTTTACTCACAACGAAGATACAGGGGGGTCAAAAGTGCCGCGAGTTGCTTCGAGAAAAGTATGGTACGGGGTGCCTCTGCATAGCTCGACTTGACGGCGGCACTCCGTGCCGCCAGAAAAGACAGTCACAGGGTGCAGAATGTTTAATTTTTTTATTTGTCTATAATTTTGAAAACATGTAACTTAGATTTTTGTTTTATATTTTTCTGATAACCAGTACGACTTGGCCTGTCACCCAGTTTCGGCTTGACTTCGGCTTGACTTTGACTTCTGGGACACCTTATACACAGACAGTACCATACAAAAGTGTGTCATAGAGTGATAGACTGTTAGGCCCTAGAATATTGTCATTATAATAAATAATCCAAAAAATAACATGATAAGTAGTAGGTGAATAGAAAAAAAATGCATAAAATTTATTTATCAATAGGTATCTAAATTATTTTGATGTATAATACAATAACTAATAATTGGAACCTAGGTAGGTGTAAATACTAATTGGTACGTAGTTACATATAAAAACACTTTCTGCCATTAAAAACTTATCTGCACTTAAGTGTCAGTACCTATCCCAACTATAAAGTTAGAATATCGGAAGAAGATGTGTTATGTAAGTTTTGAAATAATTTGTTTTGTTTGATTTTAAATTAACTTAAATTATTTATCACACCAAATGCAGAGCTAGATAAAGCATCTAAACTACACACTACAATGTAACTACTGTTACATATATATGTAAAATAATCTATTAACCTGTGGACTCCAAGAGTTGTGTTAGACATGCAATCACACGCCTTGAGCAGACTGGGACTCTATAAAGATTGGCCAACATATAATATGTTAGCATTCATGGATAATGTGGGCACAGTGCCATCTCACAGCGCCTTTGATTGGTACATATAGGTCATGGCTATATGTATCTACTACAAAGTTATGTATTAAAGATTATTGCCAAAAATTAAGTAAAACATAAATCACCAAATAATTCCATCGTAGCAAAATGTTTTAGTTACCTATATTGCTTATAATACCAAATCTTTGCCAGTGTTATTAACACCAAGTGAAAGGATTAGAAATAAGCAGAACATAAAATGTGGGAGAAAAAAAATTTTGGTAATATGCTTGTATGCATACTACAATAAACATTCTCTTAATTCTAAATCACACTGCCAAAATTTAAGAACTTTACTCACCAACCAATCAACCTGCAGATTTTAGACTATAACACCAAAGTTTTATAACTAATGGTAGAGGTCCTAGGTTTGGTGAGTGTAGATCCAATAGCATAGCCAAAAATGTCGCCAAGAGAGAAAAGCAATCACCTTTCAGCAGAGCAATCTAATGAGAGATAACTACAGTTGCCCTCGTTCGGCCTTGTCCCGTGCCCGCGCGGGACAAAGTCCAAGGCGCTTGCTTCACTCACCCGCACAGCTGCAGGCCGCAGCCCGCGCGCCCCGCCAGGGCGCGGTTGGCGCACAGGACCACCTTTGAGCTCTTCATGGCTCTAAATGAAACGCTAAAATGAACTGCACTATTTTCCTTATACCAAACACTCAAACACCAAATAAAATTTACTCGAGTCCTAGAAAATTTATTCAAAATTTTGGACTTATAGGAAACAAAATAAATGAGTGAACGTTATTTGAAAGGCATTGGCTACAAAATGCGTGGAAAAATTCGTAAATAAAAAAATTAATTGAGTCGTGTTGTCTTAGTTTCGTAGCACAGGTACACCTACACAGAACAATTTGTGAGATGAGATAATTTTTTTGTTTTTTTTTTTTTTTTTTTTTTTTTTTTTTAATGGCCTGGTTACACGACCTTTGAGCCATATCTTTATTTAAGAGTTTTTCGTATTTAACTTTTACTGATTTCACTATATACTGTTTATGGTGTTTTTAACATATTTATACAGTGACTTGAAGGCACTTTTGTCTTTTAGTAATGGTTTAAGCGTTGGCGGGCGGGAGGATTCACTAGTTTTATCACTTCACTTATTTCACTTGCAAGCACTAGTCTAGCCAGGTGAAATTTTTTAATGTCCATTGATAAAGCCATAAAAACTTACTATGGAACCAACTTTTATATGTTTCTGGTGTTATATAAACTATATTTTTATGCCTTGGATTATATATTGCAATTTGCACACAGTCAACAAACTAATCACCATATTTCAAGGAGATTATACAACAGTCCACACAGCGTTCAAAAACATTTCAGAGGTGTACGTTTGCCTTTTGAGTTGTTACATGAAAGGAAACTTTTTGAAAACCGCAGATCCACTTTCTATTGATCCAAAATCCACCGTAAACTTTTTGCCTCTAAAATAAATATATTTTGGCGTTAACGTGGGCAATGAAATCGCTCGCTTATCCGCGGATGCGAGTATGAAACCTGGAATCCAAGCATTCCTTCAAAGAAAGAACTTTGCAATGAACGAAAAATGCGTTTGCCACTGAACAATATTTTTAAAGAATTACAGTTCCTTGATCCTCAGAATGTTGTTTACAAAGATTTTGCATCAATTTCAAACGTTGCTCAGAAATTTCCCAACTTTATAGACGAAAACAACATTCAAATGCTTGATGACGAATTAAGACAAATTAAGTTTGACACAAGTATAAGCGATTTGTTGGAATCGGGTGGAAGTAGCACCAGCACAAATATGAGTGTGGACAAATTTTGGGGAGCCGTTGGGAAAATGCGTGATGCAAAAGGGGCCGCAAAATATCCCAATATAACTAATTTTTCAAAGGCTCTTCTAAGTTTGCCAATGTCAAACGCTTCGTGCGAAAGAATATTCTCCCAGGTGAATTTAAATAAAACTAAAGGAAGGAACAGGTTTATAAACAAGCACGTGTCGGCTATCATTACGGCAAAAGAGGGAATAAAGGAACACGGAGACTGCATATCTTTTAAGCCCACAAAAAATATGTTATCAAAAATGTCTTCAAAATCAATGTATATAGAAAATGAAAATGAAAATTTTGAGGCAAACGTAGATTAATTGTTAATAGTAGTGTTAAAATTGTTAAATTGTAAATTTTGTGTCCCTGTATTAAATATTTTTCTTGTATGTACATAGTGTATTGGTTCTTTTATTTTTTCCTTCTCCTTGAAAGCGATATAACAAACAAGGCATATTTTTGGCAGATTTTGGCCTTACGTTTGGCAGATTTTGGCAGATTTTTAGACAATGTGTGGCAGATTCTCGTTTATTGAGATGGTCACACTGATGGTCACCCTCTTTCAAAGAGAATATAACCACTAACCCTCTTTGACTGTTTTTGTTTCATTTAGTTTTATTTTTCTGTACGTATGAAATTTAGTGTTTTTTTACCGTTTGTAGTTTCATCAATAATTTCAAGATGATAAATATATTTCTGTTATTTGAAAGCAAAAAGGAGCTGCTTATCGGACTGTCAGTCTCAGTCTTGTACATAACCTATTATCTAGTGGAAGTGGTCAAGGTAAGCACAAAATATCACATTAGTGTCTAATAAGATTATAAGTTAAAGAATTCTCACATGGTACGTCACTTGACATAACACACTGTCTCCTAGAAAACAATGTTACCATCGAACTGTATTGTGGATTTGTTCAAATCAGTTTTATTTCTATCTGCAGTGTACTGCTAACCTTGCATAACTTTCATAAGCAGCTCTCTACAGCGTGGCCCAACACGCACTTGGCCGGTTTTTGTCAATATGTATTTGGAAGTAATAATATTCAATATATTTATTTTGGAACAAGTCCATAGTGTTAGTAATAATATTAATATTACAGAGATTTCTTAAAGTAGTTTTAGTTAGCACATTATTATTTTATTTCATATTATTGTTTTACATGAACTGAGATCCAGTGCCTCAGCATAGGGATGTCGGTGTAATACCTACTTTTTTGTTGCTTTCTTACGATCCTTTACTTTTACTATCGTTATTCGTTATTGAGATATCGATCGATTTATTGAAAACGCTTTAGGTAGTGAAATTTGATTTTTGCTATTTTCTTTTTTCTCGTGAAAGATATCGAAAAATGTCTAGCATTAAACTTAGCCTCAAATTAATATAATACATAAATTACTAATTAAAATTCCACCCATGCCGGGAGTAGAACTCGTGACCTCTGGCTTACTGCCGCCGATGCCTGCACTTGCCCATTAGCTCAGTTGGGAGAGCACCAGCACGGTTAGCCAGAGGTTGCGGGTTAAAGTTCCGGCATGGGTGGATATTTTAGCCTCTAAATAGACTTTTTAAAATTGAATCGTGTGATTTTAAAACAACACAAGTCACATGTGTTTTTAAAATAACACTTGCCCATTTTTTTTTTATTAAATTATTTACACCTACCTATTGATTTACATTAGAAAAAAAATTGTAGTTTATTCATACAGAAATCAATATAATATGCTAAAATATTGCTGTTGTAGATATTAGTATTTGAATAAAACAGTTTTTTCTATTTCCTGCAAAGTTGTAATGAAAGGACATGTGTCGTTTTAAAATCACACGATTCAATTGTCCTCACCACGGATTAGTGCAACAAAAAGAATATAATCATGTAGGTACAGCGATATCATTCCGATGTAAAACCTAACTGTAATGTGCTGCTCGGGGCTGCAAGTTAATTTAATTTGCCATTGAAATAGAACATTTTTATTATTATAATTTATTTTTCTGTAAATAATTATTATTTGTGTCCTGTCGTTAGTTATTTTGTGTGTGATTAATTTTGAATTATCTATTAATTAGTTTGTGTTCTTTCTAGCGTAATCGTAATGGCGCATATGTAATATCTATAATTTTAAAAAGTTATTAAAAGGGACGGGCTGAAAACCAGCGCCGAGACTACGCATCCAGTCTCGGCAATAAAGCTGAGCCCATTCCTTTTTACCACAAACATTTGTGAATGAAAGAATAATTGTTATTTATTATTTTTGTGTGGTAAATAAGATATTTTCAATTTCACTTTTCACTTTCAAGTGATGTAAAATTACTACAGCCTGATGTCGCTGCCTGTACGTAATACAGAGAAGTTTGTAAAGAGGTACCAAATTTCGCCGATGCCTACACTTGCCCATTAGCTCAGTTAGGAGAGCGCTGACACGGTTAGCCAGAGGTCGCGGGTTCAAGTCCCGGCATGGGTGGAATTTTTAGCCTCTAAATACGTTTTTTAGATTCATCATCATCATCATCAGCCACAAGAAGTGGCCTCCTGGAATAGGCCTCCTCCATGGATTTCCAAAAAGACAGGTTGGATGTGGCTTGCATTCAGCGTCTTCCTGCCACGTGGTCATCTGTCCATCTTGTGGCTGGTCGTCCTACGCTGCGCTTGCCGATATGTGGTCTCCATTCGAAAACTTTTCGGCCTCATCGGCCATCAGTTTTGCGTGCTATGTACCCCGCCCACTGCCACTTCAACTTACTAATCCGCTGCCCTATGTCGACGACTTTCGTTCGTCTACGGATCTCATCATTTCTGATTCGATCTCGTAGAGAAATTCCGAGCAGCCCTTTCCATAGCTCGTTGCGTGACCTTGAGCTTTCTTATGATGAGGCCCATAGTGAGTGACCACGTTTCAGTGCCATAAGTCATCACTGGTAGCACACACTGGTTGTATAATTTTGTCTTGAGCGATTGAGGTATATTAGACGAAAAGACGATGGTTATGAAAACCACGAGGGAGGCCTATGTCCTGCAGTGGGCGTCAAAGGGCTGATGATGAGACGAAAAGACTTTTCTAAGTTTCCCGAATGCTGCCCAGCCGAGTTGGATCCGACGATTGACCGCTTTCACGAAGTTAGACCGGCCTAGTTATACTGTTTGTCCTAAGTCAATCCTTCGTCTACAACTTCGAGAGTCGAGTTCCCCAATGTTATTCGGGTGGGCATAACACGGGCGTTCGACATGACCTTCGTTTTGTCCATGTTTATTTAGGCCCACACGTTGGGAAACTCGACTGAGGTTTTCGAGCATTATGCCGAGGTCTACCATCGTTTCTGCCATGACTACTATATCTTTGGCAAATCCAAGGTGAGTGATATTGATGCCGCGTCCCTGCCATTCCAGAAGCTTGAAGGCATCTTCCAGTCCGTTCGTGAACAGTTTCGGAGATATCGTCTCCCTGTCTTACGCCCCTTTTTGCCTGGAATTGCCTCAGAATTCTGCTCCTGTGCTCGGACCGACATGGTGGCATTGTTGTACAAGCATTTCAGCACCTCGATATACCGATTGTCAATACGGCAACGCTGGAGAGACTCGAGCACTGCCCATGTCTCGATCGAATCGAAGGCTTTCTCATAGTCCACAAACGCTAAGCAGATTGGCAAATTATACTCCTCAGTCTGCTGTATAATTTGCCGTAGCGTGTGGATGTGGTCTATGATACTATAGCCCTTTCGGAAACCGGCTTGTTCGGGAGCCTGGAAGTCATCCAACCTGCGTTCGAGACGATTCGTGAGGACCTGCTCTGATGTGATTCCGTCCTTTCCTGGGGCCTTGTTATTCTTGAGCTGTTTCAGGGCCATCGTAATCTCGTACAGGCTGATGTCCGGGATATCCTCAGTATAATGTCGGGTCAGTTTGGCTCTCGGATCTTTGTTCAAACTGCAATAGACATGTCTTCTTTGGAGCCCTTTTTCCGCTCTATAGTCTCTTTAATACGTTCGGTATTAAAGGAACGAATATAGATTGATAGATAAATAATTTATTCACATAAGACACACACACGTATACAAAGCAAAGTAATACAAATCCATTTAAAGGTCACAATACGAAGAAAGAATATAACAAAACAATAAGAAAAAAATCAAAAACACACTGGAAATTAGCCATACACGGTACGGCAGGAGTACAAGAGTGACCAACGTAGGTGTGGCAAATGTGAATGGGCTCCGACTGAGCATGTGCTGAAAGTCCAGGAAGAACTTCAGCGCTGGTATTCTGCCGGTACTCGGTGGGAGCGGCAGGCAGCGCCAGGAAAAACTTGAGCGCCAAATATCGTGCCGCATAGACTTTGAGATGTGTCTATTGAGCTGCGCTTATGACTCAGTATCCTCGGAGGACTGCAGTTGCAACAAGCGACGTTTAGCCATGAGGTCGAGAGTATAGTTTGAGATCTTTTGTGGTCTACTCGAACGGTTGGGTCTGTAGAACCTCGAGCCCACTGTACGAACAGTTTCTACAAACCTGTTTTTGATCTCGTCCACCGATGCGGCGCTCTCTAGGCACTCAATGCGATTTGACAATTCGAGTTAAAAGTTCTCGGGGGTTTGGATATGGGCACGAGTAGGTCGGAGCGTGGACTTCATGAGACGAGACCTCTCAAGTTTGACATTGATATTCAATGTGCCTCTTACTATTCGGTGATCGTTTCCGGTTTTCACCATGTTGATCACAGAGACGTCATTGAATATTAAATTTGTCTCATGGAGGCCAGGATGAAGTCTATCTCGTTTCTCGTGGAACCATCGGGACTCAAGCAGGTACATTTCCTGTGAGGTGGCTTCTGAAAGAAAGAGTTCATCATAAAGAGTCTCACTTTTTCCAGGAAGTCTGCCAACCTCTGTCCTCGCGGGTTTCGTTGCCCATGACCAAATTGCCCCACTCTCATCTCACCTTCGCTTCTTGTAGCGTTTTTAGATTCGTAGGTCTAAATAGGTGTGATTGTTTATCGGCTCCAGCGGCTCACCTCACACTTACACACCGCGCGTCTGTACGTGTGCGTATGCTAATACGGCAGGAGTAAATCAGTTTAATATTGTGGGAAGAATGAATGTGCACCATTTTGGTTTTCGGTCATAACCAGATCAACAGCGTGATATTACGCAGCGCAGGCCTCCGGGGGTCCGATCAAAGAACCGATCTATACTCTTGCAGTTTATTGATGGAAACAGAAACACACTAATAATAATTTTGAAACAGAGTTACTAAAATAGACTACATCTTTGATACTAAGACATATTACTGGTAGAGACTACTATAAGACAGTAATGACTGCTTGTGACAGCTGTTGACTGCTCATGGCTGCTAATAACTGCTTATGACTGCTGCGCGATGTGCGTGGAAAAACACTTAATGGCACTGACAAGGACAAAATCTACGAGGGGGGATCAAAAAGTAGTGAGAATGAGATAGAATATAATTCAATTCAATTCAAATATTTTTATTAATTGTAAAAACAGAATGTTTACTTAATGAACGTCAAAGTTGTTAGTTTCACAATTAATGGATTATGTGGAGAAGAAGCTAACAAAGAAACTCCACATTTATTCTTTTCAAAACACGTTTTAACTTAATTAACAGAGTTTTCAACTTAAAATATTAGTCATGAATGTGTTGAACACTAGTCACAATCGTCCTTTAAATAATATTAATCTACTGTTTAATGCCAAACATCTTTGTCTTCTAAATAATCCTTGATGTTATAGTAAGCCTTTTTGCACAGAATGTGCTTAACACATTTTTTAAATCGCGTTGGAGGTAACTCTAATATATCTTGAGGAATTTTGTTGTAGAACCTTATACAGTGCCCCATAAAGGATGTGTTAACTTTTGCAAGTCTAAATAGTGGAAATGACAATTTATGTTTATTTCTAGTATTAAAATTATGGTGGCCACCAACATTTTCGAAGTCTTTGATATTTTTTCTAACGTACATAATATTTTCATAAATGTATTGACATGCAACTGTTAAGATGTTGGTTTCTTTGAAGAAATCTCTTAGCGAATCCCTACTACCTAACTTGTAAATAAATCGGATGGCTCTCTTCTGTAAGATGAAGATCGTCTCAATGTCTGCTGCCCGACCCCACAGTAGTATGCCGTAGGACATAATACTATGGAAGTAACTAAAATAAACAAGCCTAGCAGTTGCAACGTCAGTGAGCTCTCTAATTCTTTTGACTGCATATGCTGCAGAACTAAGCCTGTGTGCTAGTTTTACAATATGAGGACCCCATTGCAATTTTGAATCGATTGTGATGCCTAGAAAAACGGTATCTTCTACAAATTCTAGTTTTTCTTTTCCGAGTACAATGTTGTTTTCAACTAATCTTACGTTTGGTAAGGTAAACTTTATACATTTTGTCTTTTTGGAATTTAGAAGCAGATTATTTGCCGTGAACCAATCCAACACACGCGAGAGAGCATCATTTGCATCAAGATTATTTTCTTGTCTCTTAATTTTAAAAATAAGTGACGTGTCATCTGCAAATAATACTATCTCGGACATGTTTTGTACCATAAACGGCAAATCATTTAAGTATACAAGGAAAAGGAACGGCCCCAAAATTGATCCCTGTGGTACTCCCATTTTTATTTGTGAACCTGTGGATTTTATACGATTTATGTCCGCTTTTTGAACCCTTCCTTTTAGATAAGATCTCATCAGTTCTAAACCTTTCCCCTTTACTCCGTAATGCTCTAGTTTTACCAAAAGTGTCTCGTGGTCCACGCAATCAAATGCCATAATGACTATTGATAACTTAATAATTTATTTTTCTACATAGTCTCCGACAGTCTACATACACACCGAGTCCAGCGCTTTTCCAAGGCTTCAATCCCTTAAAAAAAAAAAAATTGTCTTGGTCCTGCAAAAAGCTCTCCACGGCATCCATCACCTCGTTTTCGTCTTCGTACCTGTTTCCCCTTAAGTATTCTTTCAATTTGGGTTGGTCAACCAATTCGAAGCCAGCTTGCCGAATGGCAGCCATCGCAACTGCCGACCTGTGCGCTGGTGCGTTGTCGTGATGAAACAGCACGCCTCTTCGAAGTTTCCCTCTCCTTTTCTCTTTGGTGGCATTCCTTAACTTGGGAATTAAAGCTACATAATATTGGCCTGTAATAATGGTTCCACGCTCCAGGTGATCAATCAACAATATCCCTTCCGAGTCCCAAAATATTGAGGCCATAACCTTGCCAGCCGATGCCAGGGCACGAAACTTATTCGGGGTCGGTGATGATGGCCGTTTCCATTGTGAAGATTGCTGTTTTGACTCTGGATCAAAATGATGGACTCATGTTTCGTCCATTGTTACGAAATGAGACAAAAAGTTGTCAGAATCTTCTTGAAACTTGTCCAACAATATCTTCGTAATGTCAAGTCTATTTGGTTTCTGACTGTCGGCACCCATCTTGCGGAGACTTTTCTCATATTCAAAGATTGTTTCAATATGGATTGAATACTTCCATATCAAATGCCTGTTTCTTAAATTAAGTATCGGATGGTAACTCTTCTATCGCTCAATACAATTTTCTCGAGTTTCGCAACATTTTCTTGGGTGACTGACGTCGATGGACGGCCGCAACGATGTTCGTCTTCCGTGCTCGTTCTCCCTACTCGAAATTGAGAAGCCCACCTTGCGACTGTGGAATACGGCGGAGCAGACTCTCCTAATGTTGCCTCCAAATCGCAATGCATCTCTTGCGTCGTTCACTTTTTTAAACAGAGGTATTTAATAACGGCTCGCACTTCGTTTTTCTTCATTTTCGAGAACACGTTCCGACACAAAGCAAACAGAATTACTACATTCAGAAAAAGACAAAAGAGAATCGAAGATTTTTTTTCTTTATTAATATTACAGAATATGTATCTGAGCTAAGCTATATTTTTTTTCTTAACAAGGAGTATGTCGTTCTCACTACTTTTTGATCCCCCCTCGTAGGTGAGGCGGGGAACATCCTTGGGGGAACCGGACATAACAGTGAAACCATTTATACAAAATACCTCTGCATATTATCCTGAGCTGATTTACATTAACATCCGCAGATAAATGTATAATCGGAATTTATACCTACACATCGCTTCTTGTCTATAAGCCCATTCTCCTCTCTCTTTTACTTAAACGTAGGTCCACTGGATGACGGCTCCTTTGCCATGTTTTTTTGAGCCGCCGCTTTTCTTAACATAACATTTATGTTATTTGTGAGTTTACTCACGCCTGTATCCCAGAGGGGTAGGCAGAGACCAGGGACTGCCACTTGCTACGATCCTGACAGATCACTTTCGCTTCCTCAACTTTCATTAGGTAGTCGTTGCATGCACGAACGCCGGTTTCGGGTACTTTTTATCTTGCCCTTTGCTAATACATCCCCTATTTGGTCGAAGTATGTCCGTCTGGGTCGTCCCTTACCGGCCCTTCCACCCACATTCGCTCGATATATTGGTTTTGTCAATCTTTCTTCCTTCATCCTCTCCACATGTCCAAACCAACGCAACATTCCTTGCTCAATAATTCTAGCTTTCTTTTTGTTGCTTTTCTTGTACTTATTGTCTCAATTCCACTGAGAAGTTAGAAAGGTAATGCACGATTTATCTGGGATGTTTGGTGTCGATCATCACCGTTCCATACTGTGCGTATCTGCTACGTTTGGTGAATTTTGGAGTAGGATTGAAATAAAGGGTCCCTTGCAGCGACCGGCGCTGGTGGGTGGTGCGGGCGCCTTCCGCGCGCTGCTGGAGCGGCTGCCACTGCTGCGCTCGCGCTACTGGCCCACGCCGTGGTGCGTGGAGGCGCGCCTGCAGACCGTGCTGGGCTCCGTACTGCGCTCGCAGCTGCTGCCGGCCGTGCCGCACCGCCGGCAGCTGCTGCGCCTGCGCGACGGTGGTACCGTGGCGCTGGACTGGCTGCAGCCGGCGGCGGCGGCGGGCGCGGACGGACCCGTGCTGCTGGTGGTGCCGGGGCTGACGGGCGGCGTGCAGGCCGACTACGTGCGCTGCCTGGCGCCAGCCGCGGCCGCGCTGGGCGCGCGCGCCGTCGTGCTCACGCAGCGCGGGCTGGGCGGGCTGCCGCTCACGTCGCCGCGGCTCTACTGCGCGCTGAGCCACGAGGACCTGGCCGAGGTGGCGGCGGCGTTGGTGGCGGTGGGCGGCCCGCTGCTGGCCGTCGGCGTCTCGCTCGGCGGCCTCATCCTGGGCCAGTACCTGGCGCAGTACGGCGAGCGCGCCTGCATCGCCGCCGCGCTCATCGTGTCCTCGCCGCTCGACGTCGTGCGAGGTGCGTGCGTCCGCTCACCTTTACATCTGCGTTTACCGAAAATGTCGCTTCCCGAAAAACGCAAATCCGAACGTTTTCCATTTTGTTGGAGCTTTCGCTTTACACGAGTGCCGTTCCGCACGGTTTCTCCGTCGCTCGGCCTTTCCGGCGGAACGCGCGCGGCCCGCGACTGATCCTGCGGCCGTTGCAGGGTCGCAGTGCATGGAGCGCGGAGCGAATGCGCTGCTGTCGCGGCACATGGCGCGCAACCTGCGGCGCACGGTGGACGCGCACGCGCGGCTGCGCGAGGCGGCGGGCTGCGACTGGGACGCCGTGGCGCGCTGCCGCTCGGTGCGCGAGTTCGATGCCGCCTTCACCACCAAGCACTTCGGCTTCGGCTCGGTGGACGCCTACTACCGCGCCGCGTCGCTGCACGACAAGCTGGAGCGGTCGCGCGTGCCGCTGCTGTGCCTGCAGGCCGCCGACGACCCGTTCCAGCCCGAGGAGGGTGAGTACCGACCGACGACCGGCGCGGCTCCGTCGCGACGGATCGTTAGCTAGTCGTCGAAACGTCGACCGCTCCCTCCTTCGGAGACGCAACGATCGATCGAGTTCGGCCGTCCCGTCGGCGGGGTAGAACGGGAGTGACGACGTCCCGGTGTTGGTCGGTTGCAGTGCTGCCGCTGGCGGCGGCGCGCGGCTGGGAGCGCGCGGCGCTGGCCGTGCCGGCGCGCGGCGGACACATCGGCTTCCTGGAGGGCTGGTGGCCGCTGGGCGACCAGTACATGGCGCGCCTGGCGACGCAGTACTTCGCCGCGCTGCTGGCCGAGCCCGCGCTGCTGCACCGACCGCCGCCCGCGCCCGCGCCCGCCCCCGCCCCCGCGCCCGCCCCCACGCCCGCCCCGACGCCCGCCCTCGCCCCCGCGACACCCTAGCTCCGGCGGGATACGACGCGCCGCATCTAACCAAGTGCCTTCGCTCGACATGTGATAGTTTATTTACTTGTAACAATTAATTTACGCTTAAGGAACGCAAGATCCCATGAACTTTTTACAAAGTAGATTAGGGCTTTAAACCCGATAGGCGGTATTTATGACGCTTTGCATTAGGGAGGAGGGTGTTAATAAGTAAGTACCTTATACATTAAGTAAAGAGATTGCTGTGACTGCGAGTATTCACATAGTTATTGCGGTCGCACGCGCCCCCGCGGCACGACCGGCCTCCGTGCGACCAGCGGGGGCATGTCTTACAGAACATTCATGGTTTACTGTAACGATTCGATGTACCTACATTGTAAAGTCGATCAACCCTCAGTTTAACAAGTAGGGAGACGCAATATACCTAAGTACATGGAATTGTCATAATAAATTATGAATTGTAATTTTATGTGACACGGCCCAGGTGATACAATACTACTTCACTGTTTTAAAGAAGTGTATAGTTGACAGCAAATCAACCTTTACATACAGTTGCAGAGTCGTCCGTAAGTTTATCCCTAGGCGGTCAAACATTCTATCATCATCAGCCCTTTGACGCCCACTGCAGGACATAGGCCTCCCTCCCAAACATTCAATACGGGTGATAATATTTGTAACGCTTTCTCAGACTTATTTAAGTCTACGTTCCTAGACTAGTTCCTAGAGCAAAATCCAGCCACAGTTTCTGATATTTTCAGCATCGAGTTAAGCGTCGAGTCTCTACGCCACCTCTTACTAAAGCTAGACCCCCCCAAATCTGCTGGGTCTGATGTATAGTAAGTGAGATTTCTAATAGGGTGCGCTGATACAATAGTTCGAGCCCATTCGCCTCCGGTTCAGAAAGTCCCTGGATTCTTGCACCGATCCAAACGTCTGGAAAAACCCTTTGTCACCCCCGTGCATAAGAAGGGTTCCAAAACTGTAATTACCAACTATAGGCTCATATCCAAACTATGTAACTATAATCTCTATGGTCTTCGAAAAAGTAATGCACTCCTAGGTATACGCAGCCATAAAACAGACCCTTAATAACTCACAGCACGAATTCCTACCGGGCTTATCTCCGGTATCTAACATCGTCCTATTTAACGATATTTTAACTTCAGCCATGGACAGTGGACACCACGGACACCAAGTTCATGTAGTCTATACTGACTATAGCAAGGCGTTCGACAGGATCTCCCACATACAGCTATTATAAACTACAGTACATTGGTATCAGGGGCGATTTAATGCGTTGGTTTTCCTTGTACATCGAGAATCGAACCCAGGCTGTCGTGGTGAGTAACTATAATATCTGTGTAATTTCCTTTTTTTTATATATGTTGGGATTTCCCAATAACCATGGGCTGACAACACACCCGCGGGCGACGGCGGGGTCTGAGGAGAAGAGGGGGTGCGCGCCCGCGCCGCGCTGCAGGCCGGTGCAGCCTGTGGTTAAATAAATTAGATTGGGATGACAATCTGCCTGATGAGATCAGGAACTCTTGGCTAGACTTTTATAATGATACTAAACATTTTCAAAACATTGAAATACCGAGGTATACCCTTTGCGAAGCTCCCACTGAAATAGAAATCCACTGCTTTACTGACGCGTCCCAAGACGCTTATGGCGCATGTATTTACTTAAAATCTACCAATGCCAAAGGCACACAATCTGTCAATCTGTTGTGCGCCAAAACTAAGGTCAGTCCATTAAAAGCTGAAACTATACCACGCCTAGAACTACTGGGAGCACTGCTTGGAGCAAAACTTTATGCCAAGGTTTTGCAATCGCTGAAAATTGCGGTTTCTCGTTCTGTCTTTTGGACGGACTCAACTATAGTTTTAGGATGGTTACACACTGAACCCAAAATGCTTAATACTTACGTTTCTAACCGGGTTGAACAAATTCGAGATCTTACCGATAAAAACGCATGGCGACACGTACCTAATGAATTGAATCCAGCCGACATGGCTTCTAGGGGCATTCAACCACGTTGCCTCTCTGGAAATGACTTTTGGTGGCACGGTCCCTCTTTCTTGTTAAAATCTGAAGATGAATGGCCCCCATCAAAATGTATTCCTCCGACGTTACCTGAAACAAAATTAAGCTTAAACACTAAAACGTTACACACTTACGAGATACCTTTCGAAAAATACTCCAAGCTTTATAAACTACAAAGAAATGCTTATGTGTTAAGGTTCACAAAAAATGTAAAAAAGAATAAAGCTAAAGTAATTGGTGAACTTACCTGCTCTGAATTACACGACTCACTTACCTTGTTGGCCAAAGCTTCACAAAGAGAATTCTTTGCTAAAGAAATACACTCACTTAAAATTAACAAACCGTTAGATTCCAAGTCTTCTGTTCTCTCTTTGAATCCATTCTTGGACG
Organism: Yponomeuta malinellus; assembly: GCA_947308005.1. Lineage (NCBI taxonomy): Eukaryota > Metazoa > Arthropoda > Insecta > Lepidoptera > Yponomeutidae > Yponomeuta > Yponomeuta malinellus. The sequence goes on along the minus strand of OX370996.1, from coordinate 22,741,958 downwards.
ATGACGGTGTGCTGCGCGTAGGTGGTCGAATTGACAACGCATCACACTGTCCTTATGGGAAAAAGCATTCTATTTTATTACATCCTAAACACAGATTAAGCTTTTGTTCGAACGAGAACACCTTCGACTTCTTCATTGCGGTCCTCAACAACTGTTGAGCTCTATTCGCGAACAGTTCTGGCCTACTGGTGGAAAGGCTTTAGCTTCTGCTACTGTAAGATTGTGTGTTCGCTGTCAACGATTTAAAGCTAAACCTTTACACCAAATAATGGGCAACTTACCTAAACCTCGTGTAACCCCCGCTCTACCATTTGAAACTTGTGGCACCGATTTTGCTGGACCATTTCTCATACTTAACAGAAAAGGTAGAGGCGCAAGAACCTCAAAGTGCTATTTATGTATCTTTGTTTGCTTCGGCACAAAAGCTGTCCACTTGGAAGTCGTAAGCGACATGAGTACCGACGCATTTATTCTATGCTTACGTAGGTTCATTGCACGACGCGGAAAACCTCATACTATCTACTCAGACAATGGCAAAAATTTCGTAGGCGCCAGCAATGAACTGAACAGACTACTTAAGGCAAATCAAAAACCGGTCAGTGAGTTCGCGTGCAATGAAGGCATAACATTTATCTTTTCTCCCGCTTATGCACCGCATTTTGGCGGAATCTGGGAGGCTGGGGTTAAGACTGCTAAATTCCATTTAAAGCGTGTGGCTGGAAACACTGGTCTAGTCTTCGAGGAGTTGTACACTTTATTCGCACAGATAGAGGCAATCATGAATTCGCGTCCTTTGACATCATGTCCAATGACCCATCGGACTTGTTGCCACTCACACCTGGGCACTTTCTTGTGGGCCGACCCTTGACATCACTGCCGTCGCCAGTGTCAGATCGAGTCAAACTCACTCGCTATCAACTCATCGAGAGGCTGAGACGACACTTCTGGACCCGATGGACAAAGGATTACTTATCTTCTCTACAACAGCGTACCAAATGGAAAACTCAAAGGCGTAATCTTCAACCAGGTGACATCGTCCTGGTCATGGATGCTCGCTTGCCACCACTGAAATGGCTGCTCGGTCGCATAACCAGGCTATATCCAGGCGCCGACGGACTATGCAGAGTAGCCGACGTTACTACTGAAGGAGGAGTTGTTCGACGAGCGCTCTCCAAGCTCTGTGCCTTAGAACGCATTATAGAATCCCATGAGCTCCTTGGGCAGCAAGCTCCCAAGGGGGGGGAGGATGTTGGGATTTCCCAATAACCATGGGCTGACAACACACCCGCGGGCGACGGCGGGGTCTGAGGAGAAGAGGGGGTGCGCGCCCGCGCCGCGCTGCAGGCCGGTCGCGCCACTCGGGAAAACGCTGCTCCGTCGGAACCACGCGTGTTGCGTTGACTCTTTTGTTTTACTCTACTGAACAATATACGATAAAGTCACAGAACATAGGAATAACGGTTGAAAGCGCATGTGGGCGGGTGGATGTCCCACAACTTTGTTCAAATGAACATAATTAGCAAAAACATTACCCAGTCGGCCGCGGAGTTTTACCGAGCAAGTTACTGAGGAAAAATTGCTTATAAAGGGTAAAAATGCCATCGTGCGCAATCATCACCTGCAGAGCTCGAAGCAGAGACGTTAGTCTGACTAATGGAGGGACTTCTTTCCACCGATATCTACATTAAACCTTTATTTTGAGTAATTTCATCGAAATTATTGATAAGAATATGTTTTCCTGCAATAGTGTAAAAATATCGCAAGTTGAAGTAATACATTGCCGGTGTTGTACGCGAAGAGCAATACAAAGCATTCCAAGCAGATTCCACAACATTCCGTGCAAGGATGTTTTTGGGTAAAACGTTCTTGATTCCGTGGTATTCGCCAAAATGAGTAGAGAAGGGAATCTTATCGATAGTGTTGCTTCAGTTTGTCGTGGTGTCGATATCGTTTTAATTTTGTTGTTACGGAATATTTAATTGCCATTTAATTGCACATAGAAACCGGCTAGTTCGAGTCAATATCGCGCACCGAGGGTTGAGTACAGACTTTGTTAGCTTCTTCTCCGCATAATCTTATTAATATTGAAAGTAACAGCTTTTACGTTCAAAAATTATTGACTCTGACTTTGACTTGAAGGTATGTAAATAGTTCGTCCATTACGGAAATCGAGTTTCGAAGATTTTTTTTGTAACTGCTAATTTACGGTTTTCGGATTTTTTCCCTTTACTTGTGATATGAGACAGTGCTTCGTGCCAAATTTCATGACTCATGACAGATTCAAAGCATTCTATTTTCTATATAATCACGTAGTTGTTCATGCTGTTCCAACTCGGATATTGTGTATAAAACTGTAATTTTATTTCAGTTTTGCTAAAGATCTTGGATAAAGAGCAGTGGATAGATGTGATGTAGACTTGAATGCCAGCGAAAATGAGCACAATTTGCTCCAAACACTTTAAAGTAAATTATTATGTTATAAAAAAAATCAGGAAATAGTATTTGAAATCGGGTGCAATACCACAAGAAAAAGTTGTCCGCATAATTAAATCTTCTTTATGTATCAATGTATTAAAATTTATCCATAGTCTTAAGTTACGCCTTATGTGCCCTATAGTATTTTTATTAAATATTATTGACTGCTTAGTGTAGTAACTATATTGTAGATGTAGAAAAAAAGAGGCTAACGAGGATACACGCAAGATAGCGCTCGACCGATACATGCCGGAGTGGCCTGAGGTGGCACAAGACAGAAACATCTGGTCCGAGTTGGAGGAGGCCTTTGCCCAGCAGGGGGACACATACGAGGCTACGTAAAAAAATAAAAATAAAATTGCACCCGATTTCGAATACGTATATCGTGATTTTTTTTATAACATAACATAAACTCACGCCTGTATCCCAGAGGGGTAGGCAGAGACCAGGGACTGCCACTTGCTACGATCCTGACAGATCACTTTCGCTTTCTCAACATTCCATCTTTAAAGTGTTTGGAGCAACTTGTGCTCATTTTCGTTGACATTCAAGTTTCTCTACCAATCACTGCTCTTTTATAGTAGGATCTTTAGAAAATCTGAAATTAAATTATAGTTATATACACAATCTCCGAGTTGGAACAGCATGAAGAACTACGTGATTATATAGAACTACTTTGAAACTGTTATGAGTCATGAAATTTGGCAAGTCCGGGCTGTTAGATGGCCATTCGATTGTAGGGATGCTTTTCACCAGTAACCACGACTTTGTTATCCTTGCAGTATGGCAGGAAGCACCATCCTGTTGAAAAATGAAGGTCTCCCGCTTCAGAGTCCAATGTTCTACCCACTAGGCTACCACCGCATGTTTCGGGCCGAGCGATAAATTCAATAAAATTGTTGCACATCAAGACAGATTTATTCAATACAGGGGTCCACACTGGTCCACACACTAAGACGTTTAATTAGTCCGCCATTCTTTGCCGGTGGATGATAGATGCTCAAATATAATTATAGGGTGTATTGTAAAATCATTCTTTCCAATTTATTGTCTTCAGTTACTGTAAGTTTTGTGTTTGATGAAGCATGAAGTCCATACACTTTTTGTTATGTTTTATCTATAGTTATATCAATAGTCAGTAAGATCAACTATAGATTTGTAAGCTGATGATTCTCTAATCTGAATAAATAAAACATAAAGTAACGTAACTGAGTAGGGTGCCCGAATACCAAGGTTGATGCGCTGTCGACTCTACGTAAAAACTATAGAAAGAAAGACATGGATTACAGAAACAAACCTCTTTAGATTAAACTTCATTTTGCTTACTCGCACGAAAATGTACAGATCGATTAGCTGGCTCGACTGTACCTATTTAAACGTTATTTACTTTGTAGACACAATAACTACGCTGCACTACGAATGCACGATACGCTTTGTGGCACGCAGTGGTGTTTAGCTTCGAAACCAGAAGCATACAAACATCCTACTAATATTATAAATGTGAAAGTTTGTGAAGATGTTTGGATGTTGTTACTCAATCACGCAATAACGGCTGAACGGATTTACATGAGACTTGGCGTACAGATAACAACGACCTGATTTGAGACAGCATAGGTAGTTGATATCTCGGTAATGCGCTCCCGTGGGATAATATTTATTATAAGTTTAAAATAGATGGCGTTTTGCGAGCAAACGTTGTGTTTTAAAAATAGATGGCGAATGCAAATGGTATCACGGATTCCATGGCGATGGCGGTACGAAGTTCGCCGGGGCAGCTAGTATTCTATATTCGATGCAGTCACAACTCACAGTTGGTTTCAGCAGTGCTCATATTTCAAAAACTATTATTTTAGGGGAAGCAGTAGAAGTATCTTATTTACGTTATATATTTTACTATTGAAGTGGTACTAGAAGTTAAAAAGACGTGGCAGGATACAATAAACGCTTGAATGCATGCACGCTGGATATTGTACAAATGAATGAACTGCTGAGTCTGCCAAATATGCACAAATAAGCATATGTCGTTCATTCCTATTATGGATATAGTAAAGTAAATCAATGTCTGTTCATTCCTATTATGGGTGTGCTATAAATCAAACACCTACTTAGTGATTCCATTATGATTTATTTTTATCTAGTAAATCAGACTCTTTTATGCATAATGAAGTCATAAAATATTTATATTATGTACAATTGTTGAAGTTATTTGTTAATTTCTTAGGGCAATTATCTTCTTTAGGTACATTACTACAAAATACAACATTTCAACACAAATAAGTACTAATTTTCAGTAACTCTAATAAGTCCAGTACCTGTAGTTCAACTGGAAAGTTACCTGACCGGACTACGGGCACTTGACATAATGTACTGTCGCCGTGTCGGTGATGCTACAGTTTGGGGAATGTTTCCCGCTCGGGGGCCGCAGCGTGGCCACTGGCCAGGCTCGGCTACTGATTGCAGTCGATAACAATACTATTGACTTATCAACAAAATTATGTTTAAGGCGGTATTTATTGCATTTATTTTCGATTGATAATATTATTTGCAGCTTCGTTCACCATCTGAGGTTAGTCGCATAGAATAGCCAGGTCTTGAAGCACAGCACAAAAACCTAAGAACGCAAAAATCGGATTGGTCTTAATCTATAAAAGCCATCTATCAAAATATTTTTTACGATTTGGTACCTCTGATTATCGCTTTGATGGTGACCTACAGTTATTGGGTTAACCATACCTACTAAAATATTTGGAAATAATTTTTTTTTATTGTACAGAAGCTGACCTTGTGACAACTAAATTTAATTATTACATATGGTTAAATTATACACTTCTCGTTAATGTTATTAACAAGCTTTACTTCTTAATTAACGTGAATAATAATTTAATTAATTAAGCTGCATATTTATACACATACTAACTTCTGGTTTCAGTACGTTAAAAATCTGTTAAAGGTTGTGAATTTTGTACACCAATGTAAACTGTTACCATGCGACCGAGAGAATATTCCATGATTTATTATATTGCTTGGCTTTTATGAAGTGCCTACACTTAGTTATAATGAAGTGCTGTGATTTACGATGAAAATAACATAAATTGTGGGTCGCTTTAACAGACGTGACTCCATAGTATTCTTTAAATTAAGATCACTAAAAGTATTACGAAGGTTTCGTGGCTACGCGCTCGAATGATTGTTATAATACTTACATATCGTTACACTGAAATAAAAACACCGTTACTAAATTGTTAGTTTTAGTCCTTCCCGTCCCTCACTAAAGTTCGTCCAGGTCCAGTTCGTCTTGCAGGCCGAGCGCGCGCGCGAACGCGCCCAGCAGCGCCTCCGCGCGCGCGCGTCGCGCCGGCGCCGGCTGCGCGCGCGCCTCCGCCAGCGCCGACAGCGCCTCCGCGAACGCCTCGGCGCGCTCCACCGCCGCCGCCTCCTCGTCTTGTGCCCCGCCCCCGCCCCCGCCCCCGCGCCCGCCCCCGGCCGCCGGCGGCGCGCGGCGCAGGCCCGGCCACGCGTGCGCGTGCAGCGCGGCGCGCGCGCGCTCCCAGCCGCACAGCTCGGGGAAGGGCTCCCCCGCGGCGGGGGCGGGAGCGGGCGCGGGCTCTCGCAGCGGCACCAGCTCGTAGCGGCGGCGCGCGGCGGCCGCGGCCAGCGCGGGCGGCTCGGCGGCGCACTCGCCCAGCGCCAGCCGCACCCCGCCCGCCGCCGCCCCCGCGCCCGCGCGCCGCTCCAGCAGCGCCGCCGCCGTCGTACCGCAAGCGCACTGTATCGACAGAATAGGAAGTGCTACTGTACGAGCTACAAACGTACATCTGTTAGTTAGGTCGCCGTATCGCTGACATAGCCCTAAGCGATGCTCAGCTCACGCGGCGAGAACATTGTAAAGTAAGTCGGCTCGGACCACTCATCAGTAACACACTACCATCAATAAATGTTTTAGAAATAAAAGTCTACAAGCTGAACCATCTTTCCATCACCATCCATCATCTCTACTGTGCGGCAGAGCGAGAGTCGCACACGCTCCTCTCTGCCCGTACGTTTTGGTCTTTCGAGCCGGGTGCTCGGGGGACCGACGACATCAGTTGGTCTCTCCGGGTCTCCGGGTCCACCCGTTAGCTTTACGAGAAATTGAGAGTAAAGTTTAGCTAATGAATTAGTTGGAATGGTTAGGGTAGTATTAAAAAAATTTATCAACATTCCGACGGTAACTTTGTTTTTTGCTCGAAAGCGTTTAATGTATGTATGAGTGTACGTTCGTATTTATGTATGTATGTAAGTTTGTACACATATACTCGTACATACATTACACGCTTACGCGCAAAAAAAGTTACCGACGGAATGTTGATAATTTTTTTAAGACTACCCTAATAAGAATACCCATTCCACCAAATTTATTAACTAAAGGTTAAAGGTTTCTCGTAAGTCGCTGCAGAGAACTTTCGCTGTAACGTACTTCGCAGCTATGAACTTTCGCTGTGACGTACATTGCGGTATCGTAGTGGGCTATTTCTTTGAAGGGGCAAAAACATGTAACTTTTAGCTATTTCTCTGATAACACGCTTTTTAAGTGAGTTAGCAGTTAAAATGTCATGACAAGCCAATTCCCTAATACGACTGTCAATTTCATGGTATCAATTTACCGTAAACGAGACAAAAAAGCCGTTTTGTGGAAGAAAAAGGGAACATATTAGTGTAACAAATTGTTTTTTTTAACTTTGGCGCAGTGTATAAATAAAAATATTTTGCAAATGTAATTATTAATGTAAATTATTATATATTATTATATTAATGTAATCACAAGAAGAATACATTAAAGATACCGAAACCTACTATCAACACAATATTTATAAATCAAAACAACGTTATTTTGGATGTAAAGCTTTTTTGAAAAGAAACGAAAGATAAAATTTATAATATTGTAATAAATAATGATAGTAGAATGAAATGCGACGAGATGCTTAGAACAATTTTTCATTTAAAATCATCATCGTCAGCCATTTGACGCCCACTGCAGGACATAGGTCTCCCTCATGGTTTTCCAAGCTTCCAGGTCTTGTGCCGCCCGCATCCAGCAACTCCCATCGTCAGACCATCTGGCGTCGCCAGGTCAGAACTTCAAGGTCAGAGCCGCCAACGTTGATAGGTGTGGGTGCTACATGTGAGTTCGACATTATCTTAGTCTTGTCCATGTTCATTTTAAGAGCCACTCTGTTAGAAGCTCTGTTCAGGTCATTGAGCATTGAACTCAAATCTTCCAGGGTCTCAGCCATAATCACTATGTCATCGGCGAATCGAAGGTGAGTGATGTACTCGCCATTTATGTTGAGACGCCAGATCCTTCCCAGTACCGGTCCAGGAGTTTAAATACGTCTTCAAGTGCAGCTGTAAACAGTTTCGGAGATATTACCTTTGCCTGTCTCAATCCGCGCTGCAAATGAATAGGATTCGTATTCTGATCCTGTAGTCGGACTGACATTGTGGCGTGTTTGTACAAACACTTCAGTACCGCCCATATCTCGATCAGATCGAAGGCTTTTTGCGTACCAGTCCACAAAACGCTAAGCATAGTGGTAGATTATACTCCTTGGACTTCTGTATAATCTGCCGCAGCGTACACACATCAAAAAAAGTTTGTGATCAATAGCATAAGCTTCTATAATTCTTTAAATTTAACTTTATCAAGAAAAAATCTGTGTTGTATGCTTTCTTTAAATAGGAATACCCTGTTTGAAATTAAAATATAAAACTATTTTTTGTTATTTATTTTAAAAAAAATGAGCCATTAATCATAATATAAATTGTGATAGAAATTTCATAGAAAGAAAAATACTGTTTAATTAAACTTAAACAACAATTTATTATTAAAAGGTTAAATTCAATATAAAATAACTCCTCCCCTGGCTCGAACACATGCGGAGATCCTCCTGGGCATGCTGAGGATCAAGTTATCCAGCATATCCTGGGGTAACCTATCCCATTCTTCAATAACGGCTTCCCTGAGCTCTGGAACTGTCTGGGGACGTGGCTCACGGTTCCATACAGCTCGTTTAAGAGCATCCCACGCGTGCTCTATTGGGTTTAAGTCGGGCGAGCCGGCAGGCCAGTCTAAACGTGTGATATCGTATTCTTGAAGAGCAGCATTGACTCGATGTGCGGGCGCATTATCATCGACCAGTACAAATTGGTGCCCATGGTTTACTCGGATTGGTCTGACGATATCATCAACAACTGCTTTGTACATGTGTGCTGTCATGTAGCCCCGATACGGGATCAAAGGCGTTCTAGCTCCAATCATAATGCCACCCCAAAAGGACACCGATTTTCCGCCTTGCTGAACTGTTCCAGTGGCAGTTCTTTGTCTTTCACGGTCGCCTGGTCTTCTCCAGACACGGACACGTCGGTTATCTGGATGAGTGCTGATTCGGGATTCGTCAACGAAGAGACAGTTTTGCCAAATGTTTTCTTCCTCACCTTCTTCATTTTGCCGAAGTCTAGCCCACTGCAATCTTCGTTGTTGACGTTGCCGGGAATTGAGCGGAGCTCGCTAAGACCTCCGTGCTCGTAATCCAGCGTGGTGCAAGCAAATGCGAACGGTCTGCGTGCTAACTTCAAGCCCAGAGGCGGCCCTGACTTCTGCTTTTATTTTAGTGGCGTTGATTGTTGGATCACGGGCTGCCAGCAATCTAATATAGCGCTTTTGGGCAGCTGTCAAAACAGTTGGGCGACCGCTGCGGGGTCGGTCAGCTAAATTCCCCATTCCGTGGTACCTCTGCAACGTAGCCACGACACAGGATTCGGATATAGCAAGTCTGCGTGCTAGTACTCTCGTGGTGTATCCTTCTTCCCTCAAAGTTACTATTCTTGCTCGTAAAACCTCTTGGCATTTTTTCAACCACAACTTTCCGCAAAAAATATCTTGAATCGGTTATAATTGACTAAATCAGATTTCTGAATGAGCGTAAGCTAGGACTGAAAGCCTTTTAATATGAAAAAACAACTGAACGGTGTCATTGTTTTGTGTTCTAATTCTTTATTTTTAAATAAAGAATCTAAAAAGAAGAAAAAATCATAATATAATCTACAGTAACAAAAAAGATTTCAGTTTTTCAAAGTGATCGCAAACTTTTTTTGATGTGTGTATGTATGCGGTCATAGAGCTTTAGTGCGAGACGATTCGTAATGACTCTTGAGAACAGCTTATACACATGGCTCAGAAGTGAGATGGGTCTACAATTCTTTACTAGGGTTTTATCACCTTTCTGAAAGAAAAGTATCACCACACTTCTGTTCCATGCCTCTGGCGTTATGCCTTCGAGAATGACGGAATTAAATAGCTTTTGGAGAACCCTAAGAACCGGATTTCCTCCAGTTTTCAATAGCTCAGCTGTAATTCCGTCATCATCCGGTTCCTTGTTGTTCTTATGCTGTTTGAGAGTCATTCATTCTCGGTGTAGTTCTGGGTTAGTCTAGCTCGAGGGTCTTGGGCTAAACCTGTATCAGTGTTTTGTGAGGACGTGTATAACGTATTTTTCAACCTCCCTCAAAATTTCTGGACCTGACGAGATGATGCTACCATCTTCTGTCTTCAACTTCGAAAGTCGGCTCTGGCCAACAGACAGATCCCTGAAAAAGATTTTAGAGCCCTTGTTCTTTTTAATAGCCTCTTCAATACGGTTCATATTAAAGCGGCGCAAGTCTCTCTTCAACGATCCCGAGATCTGACCATTAAGCCGCCAATAATCTGTTGCGTCACGCAAAGATTGTAGCCTCAGTTGTCGCCGCTCTTCCATGAGTTTGAGGATATGATCTGAGAACTTTTTGGTTCTATTAGTACGGTGGGTTTTATAAACCCCCCCCCCCACAACGAATTCCGAAGGGAAACTGCTACTTAAAATCTTAAATCATGGGGTGGTAGTGACTGCAGCGGTAGTGACTTTAGGAACATTTTCTTAAATATTTTGCGATTCTCGGGTTGAAACTTTCCAAAATGGACAAAAAAGCATTATTTATAGAAAACCTATTTAGTTAGTTAGTGCAACAAAAAGAGTATAATTGTTATAAATTATGTTAAACAAACGTTAGTTACTGAGTAATAGTAGCTAATTGCGGTAATGAAAGGTTTGTTACCTTGCCTGAAGAATGTGTCTGACTCCCGGAACCTTAAAGACAACCCACTTTTGCGGCACTCAGGCACTCACTGGACGAATGGCGGCTCGCCGAACCAATTTCGTTTCGTGCGTAGAATGCGTTCCGTTCATCACAATTCGTTTTTTTTATCGCGTACCATGTTACGTCCAAAATAAAGTTGTTATGATGTATAAATATTGTGTTGAAAGTTTGTTTCGGTATCTTTATTGTATGCTTGTTGTGTGCACATTAATATAAATTAGATTTGCAAAGTATTTTTATTTATACACTAGCTGTTGCCCGCGACTTCGTTTGCGTGGTAATTTTGATGTGTATTTTTCCGAGATAAAAATAGCATATGTGCTAATCCAGACTATAATCCATCTCTGTGCAAAATTTCATCCGAATCAGTTCAGGTTTTTGCGTGAAAGAGTAACAAACATCCATCCACACATACAAACTTTCACGTTTATAATAATATTAGTAAGGATGCGAACTTAAAAAAAAAAATGTCTAGGTTACGGTAAATTGATACCGTGAAATTGACAGTCTTACTAGGGAATTGGCTTGTCATGACATTGTAACTGCTATCATCATCATCATTCAGCCACAAGAGGTCCACTGCTGGACATAGGCCTCCTCCATACTGTAACTGCTAACTCACTAAAAAAGCGTGTTATCAGAGCAATATCTACGAGCATTCAATGCTAAAAGTTACGTGTTTTTTACCCCTTCAAAGAAATAGCCCGCCGTCTTTAAATGGTAAACCTGAGTGAATTCGAAGAATTGTCCAGACAGCGAGAGCGACATATTATGAAGAAAACTTATCAATTGCAACCTTATCAATAACAAACTTGCGCCCAAGTTTATGTGAATTTATCAAGTAATTTGTTATTGAAACTCGAGTAGCTTCTATTGTCCATCACCTCGGATTCCGTTAGATAGATGACGTGTGCTTCGGGCGCGAGTGCGACCGCGGCGCCGGCGCCGGCGTCGGGCGCGACCAGCAGCCGCACGCGCGCCGTATAGTACTTGTTAGCGAGCCGCCACACGCGCCCTGCGCCTGCGTCGGCATCCCTCACCTCGCTTTCTGTTTCTTCATTGTCTATTAATTCTGCAAAAAAATTACTACTAAGTATTGTTTATCAAAAGATCCTATGTTTTGTCTTGAATTGTCTTGTTTGTCATGAATGCTGGCATGCAAATATGCAAGCCCCTACTTATGTAAAAACAATAAAATATCCAGAAATCCCACGAGAACAACTAGTGAGTAATGACATATATGCCTCAGAAAGTGTCATGCTCTATAGCAGAGCCCCCATCATAGAAAGTGATTAATTATGTCATAAAATGATGTACGTAAGACGTACATAATGTACTTATACCGCTATCGATGTACGTGCATCAGATAATGTTTAAATAGACATTGATAGTGGCTCTGCTGCAGAGCATACTCAGGAAAGATAAACGCCACTGTTTTTGGATGAAAACTGATGTACGAGCAGTATTTATTGCGTACATGTTGAAAAATACCACTATAAGACAGTGGTTTTATATATATTAACTTTACTAAAATGCTTGCAGGAATCGCCTGATTATTTTATGTCAGCATAATATTCTGTAAATAAATATTTTTCTCAAACATGCTTGGAAATTTGAGCATTATTTCGACAACCTTCTTCGAGATAAATTGCTGTACTGGCCAATACACGAGCAGCGGCCGGAAAAGTTCTATGAAAATTCATAAATGTCGTGTTTTGCGGCCAAATAAATTATATACTAAACTCATCTGTCGTGTTATTTAAAAATGGAACGATCTTTTACTCCGAACAATGACAACCAAAATCAGAGGTTTTATTTAAATTTCGAACTGGCTTGCGATAGAAAGCTGGATATACCTATCTATTGAAAAAACAAACACTTTAACGCGGCAAAAATTATTGTTGTTCGTTCGTGGTTCGTCTGAATTTGAATAAACTTATTGAATTTAACAGAATGAGTTCACGTGATGAAAATGACTGCGATGAACTTATTTTAGCGCCACCTGAAATTCAAGAGACGGCAAGAGCCAAGTATTTGAGAAAATACCGTGTGGCGCCGGGTTAAGATTAGTATCACTTCATTTCCTTCCGTGAATGTCGTAGAAGGCGACTAAGGAAATCAATAACCAGGAGACGGGCAGTAGCGTCTTTCTGAGATTCCAACCGCATAATGCGATCGCCAACCCGCCTGCCAAGCGTGGCGATTATGGCAAAACCCCTCATGGTTAGGAAAACCAATGAGGGAGGTCTATGTCCTGCAGTGGGCTACAAATGGCTGATGATGATTTGAGAAAAATCATATACAAGCCTTGGCCACAACTAGCCATTGATGGACTCACGTATGTGTGCCTCGGCTTCGCCTCGGCCCACATTTCCACGTTCATCCATCAATGCCTCTTGCTGGCCGCTGCAGTAATGTACTAACGATGCAGGAAAATTTTATTTTTATATATTATTAATTTTATTTTTATATATAAATTTTATTTTTATATATCATAGAAACGTCCCTAATGATATTGCAACGGTATGAACGTATCAAACAACTTCACATCTTTTCTAGCGCTACCTTCGCAGCGGTCTAATACAAATTAACTATGTATCGTAATTTTTTTAAGATTATTTAAACGCATACTCAAAATGTAAATTACTCTAGTAGTAGGGTATTATTATTTGCAGAATATTTTGCTGACATAAAACAATCAGGCGCTTCCTAAGCATTTTAGTAAAGTTAATATAAATAAAACCACTGTCTTATAGTGGTATTTCTCAACACGTACACAATAAACACTACTCGTACATCAGTTTTCATCCACAAACAGTGGCGTTTATCTTTCCGTACTTTGTGGCTCTGCTAGAGAGTATGCAGGTAATATTTAAATAGACATTGAGCCACTATCAATGTCTATTTAAACATGACCTGATGCACGTACATCGATAGCGGTATATGTACATTATGTACGTCTTACGTACATCATTTTATGACATAATTAATCACTTTCTATGATGGTGGCTCTGCGACAGAGTATGACACCTTAGAAACCACCCAGACACTACAGGTACCATTACAGTACCATTCCCAGGATCATTCGCAAGTTAAAACGAATAGTTCAAATTAATTTTGTTTCATTGAAAACTCTTCATATATCAAGGTTGGACTTATCTGGTCAATCAATCAAATAACTCCTCACACTTGAAATTTTGACACTAGACAAGACCTTGTCATCATTTTAAGTCCTCAATCAAATAAGCCCAAACTCAAAGGTCTGCTGCCTATGGAATCATCAGACGCTGGTCACAAAGTTTCACAAAAAACTCCATCAAGGCTGATAACTCGACAGGTCTGATGCTGTCCATTGGGGAGTTAGTGTCTTACACAGTGATAGTTAAAAACATAGATGTCTAACTAGTGCTAAAAAATAACCCCACATTTAATTGTGGGAAGGCGAGTGTGGCCTGTCAATTGTGTTACCAATCCGAGCGAGTTAAATATTATCTGGCAAAATATCTATGCACCTGCCACCGTCACACCACCATTTTGCGAGGTACCTGGATATTTCGACGGGTTACACATCATGAAGTCAATGGTTTGACGTTTTTGTATAAAACCAATCGTAAGTTAGGCTGTTATTTACTATCGCCAAATCAATGTTCACGTCATCACACATGGCACACATAATTAACCAATCACTGAGGAATCGCTCGTAGCCCCGGCTGCCTGAGTGATCTTAAACGATCACGAAGGTTAAGCAACACAGGGCGCGTTCAGTGCATGGATGGGTCGCCGTCTATGCCTAACGCTAGTGGCATTTTTCCGAGCGGTTCCGTGCTTCGCAAGGCACATTAAGCTGTTGGTGCCGGCTGCCGTCGATAGATGGAATCCTTAGGGCGGCTTGACAACTTCTGACAGTAGACAAGCCACTAGTCTACAAGCCTCCACCAATCCGGACTTGGCCCCCCGTGGTGGAGTATGGCCTATACCTTCCTCAGGGAAGAGACCCGTGCCCCTCGGTGGGGACACAATGGGTTGATGATGATGAGGAATTTACTCCACAGCACATCTTTTGCTCATTTCATTGTAGACTTATGAAGAGGAAAGGGGCTGTTTCTGAGTGAGTGAGTTTGCTATAAGTTTTTCTATTCATAGGTCTTACATTAATAAATCGGCACCTTCTGTTTTCAGAAATCAATAATTTATTTCACGTAAAGAATTTACATTCTGTTTGCTGAATGTCAATGTACTATATTAGCTGCTGCCTTTGGGCCTTATTTGTAGTGGAGAAAAAGGCAGCAGGGAAAAAACTCCACGGTAGGTACTAAAGAAAATTCCCATCAGTATTTGGATACCTATGTGTAAAGAAAAGTTAGAGGCGCCTACTTCAATTCAATACTTTTTTTATGGCACCCCTAGGATTCTGCCAACGTCAGGCTTGCGGATTACAATTTACTGTAACTTCGTCTTAGCATGAACTGTGACTGTTGCCAAAATCAAATCTCTGACACACTTTACAACACGCCACGAATTTAACTCACCTACTTGAGTTTTGCGACTGAATTTTACCTACTACCTTACCGAATTTGCTTACCGGAAATAGCAGAATCCGCAGTTTTGATATCCACGGAACTGATCAACACGATTGGTAAATTTTCGAAGTCATCTGAAGACATAGTTTAGCTAACGAATGTTTCAAAATATTTCCCTGATCAACAATGCAATGATGATGAATTTAATAAAAAAAAAGCGGCTCAACTCCGATAAACGAAAATTCCTACGTTTTACTCGCAAGTTGCAGCAGCAGACACCAAAGAGAATATAACCACTACGAAAACAAACAACGACCGACACTGAAAAAAATGTAAACAAAACAGACTATAGAGAGAAAAATTCAAGTCACACTTCACTTCAATCCTTCTTTTCTTCTATTCAATTTTGTATAATGGCAATCAGCCGATGGCGACTATTTCTGCCAGTTTCACGCTTTGACATGACATGCGTTTAGCCACATTATTCTGTGGCCGACCGAATCAAAACTTATTCCAACAAATTACTTACCTTTTGTAGGCTCTGAAATAAATAAATACTAAAAATACCAATAGGTGTAGGGAGAGCAGCTTTTTGGTTAAATTTTAATTTCATTTTCATTAATAAATTTAATAAGCAGTATGAAGAGATCTTTACAGGATATCATATAAGTTAATAGGGATATAAAATTTATCGGTAGAGGAATATCAATTTGGGGGAGAAGACTGTACATGTTTATGGAGCGGTTATTGTTGGGGCAGGCAAAAAATATGTGATCCAGGTCACCTTCTTCCAGACCACAATCGCACACAGGGCTGTCCCGGACTCTTATCTTATTGAGAAATACGGGGGTACAGCAGTGCCCGATTCTTATACGGCAAATAACTGAAACAACTCTCTTCCCGACTTTTTTGTAGTGGTAAAACCATGGTTTGGGTCTGATATTTGGCTGGACGGCAAAAAAACGAGACGCCTTCACGAGGCTGCTCTCCTGCCACAGGCGCTGCCAGGATCCGGACAGATGTGTTTTGGATAAAGCTAGCAAGTCGTACGGTTGGTGCGTGTAGTGCCTTTGGTCTGCTTCATGTTCACAAGCATGCTTTGCTATTAAGTCAGCGTTCTCATTACCCACTATCCCAGAGTGGCCTGGTATCCAGACCAGATATACTTCTAGTTTTTTCTTGGCACAGTTATAAAGGGCCTTTTTAATATCCAGAATAATCCGGCTACTCAGTTTGCTTTTAAGTTGGTTCTGGTCCAGAGCCTGAAGACAGCTTAGTGCGTCTGTAAAAATGACCGCTCTCTCGATGTTGTGTGATTCTATGAATAGGCAGGCCTCAAGGATGCCAATACATTCACCTGTAAAAACGGACGACTCAGGAGGGCACTTGAATTTCATTACGATGTTGCTATTTTCTAAATAGACTGCTACACCCGTTGGAGAGGACTGCAGCATTTTCGAAGCATCAGTGAAGAACTTTTGGAACCCTCTCCAGCGTTCTTGTACGATGGCGTTAAAGGTTCTATTAGCCCCGGGGCTGTCCTTAGAGATACCGATATCGGTGACTGTGTTAGGCTTAAAAAGTAGAACGTCGAAACTGTGATCATAGAGCGGAATTTTATTGGATGTTGCCAAAGGGTAGTGAAGTTGCTTGGTCTGTCTGTAGCTTTTGAGGATTACAGGGATATCTTTGTGTCTCCAGTAGGCGCTAGTTCGTACAATCCTGTCTAAGTCTTGGAGTTTTTGTGATAATATGTGTGACGTGCGGGCGCACACTTTAACAACAAAGCGGTCAGCAAGGTACTGCCTGCGCAGGTGAAGAGGCGGATCACCAGCTTCCACTTGCAGCGCATTCGTCGGGGTAGAACGCATGCAGCCCAGGACTAGACAAAGACATTTAAATTGTATACGGTCCAATTTTACCATTGCAGTCTTGTTGATGGGCTCCAAGACGAAGCACCCATAGTCCATAATGCTACGGATCAAGGCATTATAAACCAGCTTGAGACAGAATGGGTGTGCTCCCCACCAGATTCCAGCAAGGACTCTGAGGATGGAGTATACTCGTTCGCATCTTTTAACCAGGTGCTCGTGATGGACCCCGGAAAGTTTTGGATCTAAGTAAACGCCTAGAAATTTAACTTTGGTTTGCTGGGGAATTCGTATGTTGTCAATTTTGATGGCAATTTCAGGTATCGAGCGTTTTCGGGTAAATATCATGAGGGAACTTTTTTGCGGTGAAAGGGAAAATCCATGCTCACTGAGCCAGTGGCCAAGCGAGTTTAGTGATAGATTCAAAGACCTTGCAGCCTTGTCTATGAGACTATCCGAAACATAGAGGGCCACATCATCCGCATATTGAAGAATCTGGCAGTTGTAATTAAGGCTCGTGTTGATATCGCTGGTGTAAATGTTGAACAGAATAGGGCTGAGAACGGAACTTGGGGGAGGCCTTTCCACAGGATTCTAGTATTAGTTTCAAAATCAGGTACTCGAAGTGCAACAGATCGTGACATAAGCAGCAGACATATGCAACGGACCATCCTTGCAGGGATCTTCAGGGAGAGCAGCTTTTCCCTAAGTATTGATAGTACGACGTTATCGTACGCCGATGAAATATCTAAGAAAACTGCTACCGTCGACTCGTTTTTACTTAGTGACATTCTAATATCAGTGACTAATGCCGAGACACTGTCCATCGTGCCAAGGCCTTTTCGGAATCCAAATTGGGTCTTGGGTAAGATGTCTCTGCTTTCTACTATCCAGTCGAGCCTGTTTTTTAAAAGATGTTCTAGTACTTTCGCAAGTGCAGATGACAAGGCAATGGGGCGGAAACCAGAAGGATCGTCAGGACTTTTCCCTGGTTTTAGAATAGGCATGATCAGTTGTTTTTTCCATGGTTCTGGGACAAAGCCGTTTAGGAAGCAGGAATTGGCAAGGCCCAGGAAGTAATCCAAGGTAGTGTTGCCCGATTTTGCAAGGAACGAATAAGGAATCCCATCTTCACTTCTTTTCTTGATCGACTGATGGATGCGATCCAAACTGTCATTTCGCGACTCCTCCTGACTTTCTCTAACCGACCAAATTAAGGTGACAGTTTTACTTATTACAGTGACAGCATTTGGGAGATTAATTCAGTCGACTTTCAATCTTCTTAATTTCATGAAGTCTGACACGGGGTTCTCAAGTTTTATTAAGCGAAAAAAAGTATCTAATTCAGTGTTATTTGAGCAGTTCTATTTTTTTTACGGTAACAAAGAATTTTTATAAACAAAAAAACTTATTAAAAACGATATCTATGAATGCAAAAAGAATGCCACATAAATGATAAATATGGCTTTGTGATTAGTTTTTAGATTTATTTATATTTTGTATAAAAAAATGCATAATTATGAACAGAGTCAGATTAGAAGTTCCTTGTTCGCTACCTTGATAATTTATGAAAATCATAGTGTTACACGCATTTTATCCTATAAGAATTGATAGTTTTAAGTAAAATACATACTGGGCTACATATTTACTGCAATTCTGGATTTAAAATCATAGCTGTCAAAATCAAAATCAAAATCAAATTTTTTTATTCAAAGTAGCACAGAAACTGCGACTTAATGAACGTTACAAGTTAAACTAGGTGTCCATTTCAAAATCTAGATCATTTTGGAGAAAAAATGGACAAAAAAACTCCAAACTTAGTCTTTTCAAGTCCTTAATTTACAGGATTTATATAAATGTTCTAAAACTCATGCATTGAACTGGCTTTAATTCCAGACATCATTGTCATCTAAATAATCTTTAATGTTATAGTAGCTTTTTTGGCACAAAGTGCCTATTTTATAAAACGAAAACAATTTTTTTTTTGTTACTATTAACATTTTCTTTCAGAAACTTTAGTTTTCTCAGTATAAGATGTGGATATATTCCCATAGATATAAGGAAAACTATGATTAATATCCTGACAAAAGATTTTTTTTGAGCTGAAACGTCCTGAAAACACGCTAAATTGACAAAATAGGTGATTATTTTTCGAGACAGTAACAAAAAAGATTCTTCCGTCTCCAAATAGGAAATGTTAGGGTTCGCTTACACTACAAATTTACACACCAACCCACATTTTGCTGAAAACTCATACAATTACTTGTAAAACTTTGTTTTTTTCAAGAAATTTAATGTAATTTTATTAAAAAACTAATAAGTGTGTTGTTAACAAGCGCCACCAAACGAAAAAAAACATATTTAAGGAGTACCTACTGTATTTGTAATGTGTAAAATGTAATAAAAAAATATGTATGTTTTTAGGGTTCCGTACTCAAAGGATAAAACGGGACTCCGCTGTCCGTCTGTCTGTCTGTCACCAGGCTGTATCTCATGAACCGTGATAGGTAGACGATTGAAATTTTCACAGATGATGTGTTTCTGTTGCAGCTATAACAACACATACTTAAAACAGAATAAAATTAATATATATGTTATTGTCTTATTGATGTATTTTATTCAAACGGTAGCCTAATGGTCGGGTTCGAGTCCCGGTGCAGTGAAATTTTAAACTACCTTTACACTTTTATTTTATTTTGGAAATCGGGATATTTTGAAGCCAAAAGATCAGCCGAAAGTGCTACTTTAAAAAAAATCTATTTAGTGGTTTTTAGCTCTAAAAATAATATTCTAGATATAATCGTCATTGAAGTTGTGATTTCAAAAGTGGGACAAAGCGTTTTTCATACAAATTGAAATCTGGTGTTTTAGTTTTTATTAATTTTTTTAACTTTAATTACCTAAGTAGTTATATCTTGCAATATTTTGGATTTGGCTAATAATCAGATAAATAAGACAATAGCACACATAGGGGTCAAAATATTTCATTTCAAATACATGGGACATACGATAATTGGCTATCATCAACATCATTCAGCCACAAGAAGTCCACTGCTGGACATAGGCCTCCTCCATGGATTTCCAAAAAGACCGGTTGGAAGCAGCCTGCATCCAGCGCCTTCCTGCCACTTGGATGAGGTCATCTGTCCGTCTTGTGGCTGGTCGTCCTACGCTGCGCTTGCCGATATGTGGTCTCCATTCGAGAACTTTTCGGCCCCATCGGCCATCAGTTCTGCGTGCTATGTGCCCCGCCCACTGGTACTTCAACTTACTAATCCGCTGGGCTATGTCGACGACTTTCGTTCGTCTACGGATCTCATCATATCTGATTCGATCTCGTAGAGAAATTCCGAGCATAGCCCTTTCCATAGCTCGTTGCGTGACCTTGAGCCTTCTTATGAGGCCCATAGTGAGAGACCACGTTTCAGTGCCATAAGTCATCACTGGTAACACACACTGGTTGTATAATTTTGTCTTGAGCGATTGAGGTATTAAACGAAAAGACTTTTCTAAGTTTCCCGAATGCTGCCCAGCCGAGTTGGATTCGACGATTGACCTCTTTCACGTAGTTGGACCGGCCTAGTTGGACTGTTTGCCCTACGTAGATGTATTCGTCTACAACTTCGAGAGTCGAGTTCCCCAATGTTATTGGGGTGGGCACAACACGGGCGTTCGACATGACCTTCGTTTTGAATCTTCGATAGTTGGCTAGCGGCAAAAAAAAAATTGAACTGCTCATTTACACTTAAAGTGCTGGTGATATTAGAGATAAATAAATGGAATATGTTGTGCATTTCGCGAGTTGGACATTAAAGTCCAGGATATAAAGAAAGCTGAGGTGGAATATCAGCTTTCACAAGTGAGTAGGTACAAAACAAAGGTATAAGATCATGTTTTTCTCGAGTGAATAAACCGCACAAAGTCAACGTGCCAACGTCTCATATTCAATGAGTTATTTTCCGATACCTACTAACGAAAATATAGGCGTTCCATTAAACAATAATTTTTTTTAATAGCAGAATAGGCAATGGACTTTCGTCCGTGCAGCCAGGTCTAACGTTTTTCCTTTTTCTTTTTCGTGTTAAGGCCGAGGCCAAATCTTTGTGGTAATTTTCTTGTCATTTCTTGTTACGGCAGATGGCAAGTCACATTTTTTTTCGACATTCACATTTTGATAAAAATTTGTTTAACTGTAATTTCTTGTTAGGGCAGATGCCAGGTCTTCACATTTTGGTAAATTTTTCTCAATATTTACATGTTATTTACATTTATAGGTCTGGGTCTTTATCAGGTCACATTTCACTATTTACATTATGTAGTTTATTTACAGACTCTCCACAGTAGTGGAAATGTACTCAGTGCTATATAGTTCTCTAATTTAATCAGTAATCCCTGAGTGTCGCGCGGGATGCTTTCAGGGTCATTATAGATTTTTAAAAGTTTTTCTATCAATATCAGTCTTTGAAGATTGTAAGCAGGGCAATGAAAAAAAAAATGATCTGTTTGGTCAGCGGATAAATTGCAATCTGTTATTGCAATCATTGCATATAGGGGATGATACGATGTGCATTCTATGAAGATGATGATTGACACGACAGTGTCCAAACCGTAGACGATTTTATAATTGAGTAGAACTTTCTTGACATGTAGATTTTTGAGTATGTAAACCAAGGAGGGCAACCGATCTTTGTGTTAATTTTAACATACCAAGAGCCTTTAGTTTGAAGAGTGTTTTGCCAATCGGTTTGCCAATCTTGACATTGTGTTCTGTGATCTTGACGAATATTTGATTTAAAAACACTGTATATGTCCGAACTAGGAATGGCAACACTTTTGACGTGTCGATTGTCGATGTTTTTGATGATTACATTTTCTGTTATTGTTTTTGCTAAATTTGAAAAATCATACTAAAATCGGAAAATAAACAAATCGTTTTTGTTGCTACTGTAGTGATGTAAAAATATGTATCAATAAATGTCGATGTCGATAAATGTGTATTCCTTAAAATTATAAATGTGCTTGACTAGCATATGGAGGGTTACCTAGAAAAGCACCTAAAACGCGTCAATTATGGTCAATGTCTTTCAACAACTTTCTGTGAGTTTTCTTTAGGTCAATTTTTGTTTCGAAATATCACGGCTAACATAATTTTAAATAATTCGCGCTTCTTGCGCTCTGCCAATATTGCAGGCTAACAAAAACGTTTTGCCGAAAGTGAAAAGGATCATAAACCTTTTTGGAAATCGTGTTTGAATATTTTAGTCACGTGGTCATAAATCTGTAACGGACACAATAAAATTAGAAAAAGATACAATGCCCATGTTAAATTTACTTAATTAAAAAGAAGTGGTATGATATGTCAGATATTTATACTTGTTGAAAAACTATATGTATAACTTAATTCCCAATGAAGCACTTAACATCAAGGACACTTAGTTTTGTTTCTTTTTCAGAGCTATTCAATGTTGAACATTGCACGAGGAAGGAGCTCTACTTCTTCTTTCCTGCCTATGCAACAATTAACTTGCACGGTGTTACGGTCCTTTATAAAATTACACTATAGTATATTTATTAACTTCCGGAATCACCTCCGGAACTTGTCATAAAGATAGCAGATGAAGCCGGAGTACATTTGCGAGTTTGTAAACCGCGTGAAATCTGCCTCGTCCACTTCTGGTCGACCCAAAAATATTGTCGCCAAACTCAAACAGCGCGCTATCAAAGACAGCATCATTGCAGGAATTTGGAAACGTCGGGGCCTGTCCACCAAAGACATTGAAATTGGTGGCGACGCTAGAAGAATCTACACAAATGATCACCTTACGCCTAAAAATAAGATGTTACTGAAGGAGTGCAAGATATTGTGCACCAAATTTAACTATAAGTTTGTCTGGGTTAAAAACTGTAATATCTTAAAAGGAAAGCGTAATTTTTAGGGTTCCGTACCTCAAAAGGAAAAAAACGGAACCCTTATAGGATCACTTTGTTGTCCGTCTGTCCGTCCGTCCGTCCGTCTGTCAAGACCCTTTTTCTCAGGAACGCGTGGAGGTATGAAGCTGAAATTTATATCAATTACTCAGGTCTACTGTCCTTTGAAGCTGTGAAAAAATCAAACTTCTAAGCCAACGCAATCAAAAGATACAGCCGTTTATGCCGCAAATTTTCGACACTTGCAAGGGAATCAAAACCTACAGGGTGCTTCCCGTGAACTCAGAATCTTGAAATTTGGCATGAAGCAACGTTTTATAGCACACATAAAGGGAAAATTCCGAAAACCTTAAATTTTTAGTTACATTACAAAATATATATTTTTTAATAAATATAAACTTATTACTTTTTTCCTCATGAACGCGTAGAGCTATCAAGTTGAAATTCATATCAAATACTTAGATCTAATTGCCTTTAACCCGTGAAAAAATGTTGTTGACATTGCAGGTTTGTACGGAACCCTCGGTGCGCGAGTCCGACTCGCACTTGGCCGGTTTTTACAAATAAAATCACTTGCCGATCTCAAGAGAATTGTATAGAATTGATCAGATTTACACAAAACAATACATAAATTACACAGCATCTCTTATACCAACTCCATACCTTTTTTCCTATCATGTCGCAGATGAGTATATTTTTTATTTATTCCCAGTTATCGCCCGTTATTTACCCAGTGGGGTTGTCGTGTCAATATAAGAAAACTAAAGAGATCGGATATAAAGAGAAGATATCCTTTATTTATGTATAATACACATCTAAAGGTATTTTATCAAAACGCTAGAGGCTTGCGTACAAAAACGACAACTTTATATAACAGCGTATTAATCTATAATTACGATGTCATCATAATTGTAGAAACTTGGCTACTTGATAGTATTCTGGATTCTGAGCTAAGTAACCAGAGATTTGAAATCTTCAGGCTGGACCGTGACCGTGACACATCCGGAAAGTCAGATGGCGGTGGTGTAATGATAATGACACGTCGATCACTCGATGCTCGCGTGCGACTAGAGTGGTCAATCCCTAACTCGGAATGTTGGTGGGTGACAATCCCTGCCGGGGCCCTACATGGGGCCTCTAAAGACATACACGTATGCGCTTTTTATGGTGCTCCAGATAAGCATCTGCCTCTTCATATAAATAACGTAATTTGTTCTGTCACACTTGCTACCTCTGCTAATCCTGATGCTCACTTTTTGATTGCCAGTGATTTCAATCTGCCTTGCATTAAATGGGCCTGTAATGGACCCATTCACCAACGCAAGGGCGCAGTGCAGGTACAGAATGCTGGGGTCAATCTACTTGAACAGTTTTCAGTTTTGGAGCTCCAACAATTCAATGCTACCGTAAATTCGACTGGAAATACTCTGGATTAAATTTTTTGTAATTTTTCTTTGGATCTACATCGCTCTCCAATTCCACTCGCCAAAGAGGATATTTACCACCCGTCTCTTGAGATCGATGTTATTGATATTCTTTCGGCTCCTCTAATTGAGGCTCCAGTACCGTAGATTCCGTAAAGGTAACTATGACGCCATTCGACATTGCTTAAATAACACCGATTGGGAGACTCAACTTCAATTGATGATGTGGTCTCTGGGTTTTATAATATTATTGATTCTACTATTGACATTTACGTTGCTCTAGACACACGTAACCAGAAATCACTTACCTAAGATAATGAAGAAAGAAGACGCTGCTCATAGAAAGTGGAAGCGATTCAATAACCTACGTGACTATGAGGAATTTTCACTGCTGCCAAAGTAACTTAAATCGGTCCAGGATGAGTGTTTCTGACTACGTAAACATACCATCTGGTGTTCCACAGATTTCGCACCTAGTTCCATTACTGTATAACGCGTATTTTTACGATATCTACGCTGTATTTAAAGCTTGTAAGTTCTTACTTTATGCTGATGACAAAAAGGTATTTCTTGATGTTTCTAGGGTAGAGGACTGCTATAAAGTACAAAATGATCTGGATCGCCCAAGTATACAGGGCGTCCCAAAGTTATGGGCCATGAAGGGAAAGTACCTTAAATATCGTAGATAGGGTATTTTGCTGAAAGAAGACTTTATGTTATTTTAGTAATTCTGCATTCAAAAATTTTCTAAAAAATACTTGCCTTGTCTGGGAATCGAACCGACTTAAATAAAAAAAAAAACACCCCTACTTTTATGATGCCAATCGAAATAACGGCCAAAAACTAATAACTCTTCTTAAGTAACATAGTAATTCAATTCAATTCAATTCAAATATTTTTATTTATTGTAAAAACAGAATGTTTACTTAATGAACGTCAAAGTTGTTAGTTTCACAGTTAATGGATTATGTGGAGAAGAAACTAACAAAGAAACTCCACATTTATTCTTTTCAAAACACGTTTTAACTTAATTAACAGAGTTTTCAACTTAAAATATTAGTCATTAATGTGTTGAACACTAGTCACAATCGTCCTTTAAATAATATTAATCTACTGTTTAATGCCAAACATCTTTGTCTTCTAAATAATCCTTGATGTTATAGTACGCCTTTTTGCACAGAATGTGCTTAACACATTTTTTAAATCGCGTTGGAGGTAACTCTAATATATCTTGAGGAATTTTGTTGTAGAACCTTATACAGTGCCCCATAAAGGATGTGTTAACTTTTGCAAGTCTAAATAGTGGAAATGACAATTTATGTTTATTTCTAGTATTAACATTATGGTGGCCACCAACATTTTCGAAGTCTTTGATATTTTTTCTAACGTACATAATATTTTCATAAATGTATTGACATGCAACTGTTAAGATGTTGGTTTCTTTGAAGAAATCTCTTAGCAAATCCCTACTACCTAACTTGTAAATAAATCGGATGGCTCTCTTCTGCAAGATGAAGATAGTCTCAATGTCTGCTGCCCGGCCCCATAGTAGTATACCGTAGGACATAATACTATGGAAGTAACTAAAATAAACAAGCCTAGCAGTTGCAACGTCAGTGAGTTCCCTAATTCTTTTCACTGCATATGCTGCAGAGCTAAGTCTGTGTGCTAATTTTACAATATGTGGACCCCATTGTAGTTTTGCATCGATTGTGATGCCCAGAAATACAGTATCATCTACAAATTCTAATTTTTCATGTCCAATTACTATGTTGTTCTCAACTACTCGTACGTTAGGTAAGGAAAACTTTATACATTTTGTCTTTTTAGAATTTAGCAGCAGATTATTTGCTGTGAACCAATCTAGTACTTGCGAGAGAGCATTATTTGCATCGTGAAGATTATTTTCTTGTCTCCTTATTTTAAAAATAAGTGACGTGTCATCAGCAAATAACACTATCTCAGTCATTTTTAGGGTTCCGTACCTCAAAAGGAAAAAACGGAACCCTTATAGGATCACTTTGTTGTCCGTCTGTCCGTCCGTCCGTCCGTCTGTCAAGACCCTTTTTCTCAGGAACGCGTGGAGGTATGGAGCTGAAATTTATATCAATTACTCAGGTCTACTGTCCCTTGAAGCTGTGAAAAAATCAAACTTCTAAGCCAACGCAATCAAAAGATACAGCCGTTTATGCCGCAAATTTTCGACACTTGCAAGGGAATCAAAACCTACAGGGTGCTTCCCGTGAACTCAGAATCTTGAAATTTGGTACGAAGCAACGTCTTATAGCATAGATAAAGGAAAAATTACGAAAACCATAAATTTTTAGTTACATCACATAATATATTTTTTTTTAATAATTTTAAACATACTACCCATTTCCTCATAAACGCGTAGAGGTATTAAATTGAAATTCATACCAAATACTCAGGTCTATAATACCTTTAAGCTGTAACAAAACCTAACTTCTATGTCAATGCAATCAAAAGAAACAGCAATTTAAGCTGCATATTTTGAAACTCGCAAGTACTCGCAAGGGAATCAAAACCTAAAGGGTACTTCCAGTCGACCTAGAATCTTGAAATTTGGCATGAAGCAACGTTTTATAGCACACATAAAGGAAAAATTCCGAAAACCTTAAATTTTTAGTTACATTACAAAATATATATTTTTTAATAAATATAAACTTATTACTTTTTTCCTCATGAACGCGTAGAGCTATCAAGTTGAAATTCATATCAAATACTTAGATCTAATTGCCTTTAACCCGTGAAAAAATGTTGTTGACATTGCAGGTTTGTACGGAACCCTCGGTGCGCGAGTCCGACTCGCACTTGGCCGGTTTTTTGTACCATAAACGGTAAATCATTTATATAGACTAGGAAAAGGAGCGGCCCTAAGATAGATCGCTGCGGGACTCCTATTTTTACAAGTGAACCCGAGGATTTAATACGATTTACGTCTGCTTTTTGGACCCTTCCTTCTAAATACGATCTTAAAAGATCTAAACCTGCACCCTTTATTCCGTAGTGTTGTAACTTTAGGAGTAGCGTTTCGTGGT
The DNA here is from genome assembly GCA_947308005.1 of Yponomeuta malinellus. Lineage (NCBI taxonomy): Eukaryota > Metazoa > Arthropoda > Insecta > Lepidoptera > Yponomeutidae > Yponomeuta > Yponomeuta malinellus. The sequence goes on along the minus strand of OX370996.1, from coordinate 22,714,509 downwards.
CTACACAATCAAATGCTTTTGATAAATCACAAAATATGCCTACTGCATCCTTGCGATCCTTCCACGCGCTGAAAATATGTTTAAGTAACATAACTCCGGCGTCTGTTGTATTCCGCCCTTTAGTAAAACCAAATTGCTGGCTATGAAAGAGTTGGTAATTATTGAAATGCGTAAGTAATTGATCTAAGATGATCTTCTCAAATATTTTACTTAATACTGGTAGTACTGAGACGGGCCTAAAATTGGTTGGATCGTGTTTATCACCGCTTTTAAATAAGGGTACTAGTCTACTATATTTCATGAGGTCCGGAAATACTCCCTCATCTACACATTTATTGAAAATTTTTGCTAACGGTAAAGCTAGGACATGGATCACTGAACTAACAATTTTTACCGACATACCCCACAAGTCCTCGGTTTTTTTAAGATTCAATAATTTAAATTTTTTAAGAACGTTATGGGGCTCAATGTAATTAAATGAGAAATCGTGTTCGCACGAGGAGACATGGTCTTTTAGTAATGTTGTTGCACGATCAGGTGACGAGTCTAACGGAGCTGTAGTCACGATTGGAACATTAGTGAAGAACTGTTATTACTATTACTGCTAGAGGCTACCTTCAAAACATCCTCTAATATGGATTCAAATGAACTGTAATCGCTGGTAGGGGGCCTGTATATGGCTACTACAATGTGTCTAGACAGTTCAACACATGATATTTCAATTACTTTTTCAACAGAAAGTCTGCAAATGTCTTTCCTGTCTGAAATTTTGTCGCAGGTTGTCGTGCGGCGCAATGTAGACCAATGCGGGGAAATGGTTATGAGCATCATTCAAGCAGCATCAGAGATCGAACGGGCACAGAAGGGGGAGGTTCGGGGGCCGTGCAGGTTGGCTAGCACGGCAATAATGGCACCTCTACCTCCTGTAAATGTGCCAGAATTTGGCGGCGAGTATGCCGACTGGCCAAGATTTCGCGATTTATTTGACAGCGTTGTGCATTCGCGTAAGGACCTTTCGCCCGCGTATAAAATGGCGCAGTTAATGGGAAGGCTATACGGGGAGCCGCATGACATTTTAACGCACTTAGAGATTACGGATAGTAGTTACGAGACGGCATGGGGCCTATTAATCGACCGATACGATAATCGGCGATTAATTATTGATGGGCTCATCGACAAATTATTTGGAATCCCGAAGGTGTCTAACGTGTACGAAATAAGGTCGAAAATCCTAAACCCGGTCACGGTAGCGGTCAACACGTTGGATCGGCTTAAGTTATCGTTAGGGGACAATAAGTATATTGTGGTTAATAGGGTTTTACGCAAATTACCGGTCGACGTAGTTGCGCGTTTTGAGCAGGCGCATGGCGGCGAGTCAGCGAATCACCTCCCGACGTTTGAGAACTTGAGGGCGTTTTTGGAGGGTGAGTGTAGGCGGGCAGATTGCCAAGGGGCAACCATGTCGCAACCCCCCATGTCACCTCGACGTCCTAGTGGGCCCAAGCCCGTTGAGGCCCGTCGGGGGGGACAGAAATATAATGTCCTCCAATCGGACGTGTGTCCCTTCTGCCGGGAAGGGGGACACATGATTACCGCGTGCGCGGATTTTAAGGCACAGCGTGTGCATAGGCGCAGAGGGGTGGTCACGCAGCGCAACTGGTGCTACCGCTGCTTAGGTGCACACTATGTGCGCGATTGTGGCACGACCACCAGCTGTCGGACCTGCGGGGGGGCCCATCACGAGCTCCTCTGCCTGGCTGAGAGTGGGGAGACATACGGGACCGCGGCGGGAGGTCGCACTCCACCTCTTAGGTCAGCTTCGGGTGGACTGTCGTCCCCCCGTCGGGGAGAGGGGTCACCCGGGTACCAGCGGACGCCCCTCCCCGAGGGGTGTCACCGAGGGATCAGCGGTCGCCCCCCCCTCGGGGAGGGGGGTCACCGGGGAATCCGGAGTACCACCGGGTGCCGCCATCACCCCCCCGAGGGGGGGATCGGCGCCGGGATACGGGCGGGTGCCCGGAGATAACGCTTGGGGAGGCTGGTTATGCGACTTACTCGACCGCGCTGGGGGCCACGCTGCCGCCCCCGAGTGATCGCTTCTCCCCTGCCCTCGCAGAGTGCCGGCGCTTGATTGCGCACCCGCCGGTGGCAGGACGGATGCCGGTTGGCTACTTCCGGCCGACGCGCATGGCACAGATGAGCCGAGGGGTATACTACCCAGGTTGGGACCCATACATGGCTCAGGGGCCTCCATCCCCTCCCTCAGGAGGGGGGGATGGTGGCCCCCGCTAGGAATTAGCAGCCTGTTCATCAGTAATGGCCCCCCAGCCAGTCACGGTACTATTACCAACGGCTAGGGTTACTGTCTGGGGTACGGATGGCCAGTCAGTGCAAGTGAGGGCACTTTTGGATTCTGGGGCACAGGGATGTATTGTGTCCAGTCGACTGGTGGACAGGCTGGGTCTTAGATTAGAGCCATCACGGGATGGCGCAGTAGGTATTGGTGGCAATCGCGTGCCTCACCTCAGGGGTCAGACTGCTCTCCTGTTTGAGATGGGTGACTCGGCATCGATCACACGGGTGAGTGCCACCGCGATCGTTTTGGACGAAGTGGTCGGGGTCCTCCCTCAGATACGGTTACCGCCAGCGGTTAGAGGGTTGACCAGGGGTTTGGAGTTGGCTGATCCCCACTTTGCGACTCCCGGTCGGGTGGACGTCTTGCTTGGGACTGACGTCCTCGGGAAATTGCTACGGAGCGGCAAGCGGGAGCTGCAACCAGACGGATTGGTGGCCTTACGTACCGCAGGGGGGTAACGCTTTATTGGGCCCAGTGCGGGAACCACAGGATGCAACGGATTATAGGCCCTTATATTATGGCAGCGTGTTATCGGAGGTTCTGCAAAGGTTCTGGGCAACAGAAGAGCCACCCACAGCTCCTAGGAATAGCCCGCTAGACGAGGAATGCGAGACGTTTTATCAACGTAACACGGTGCGCCTCCCGTCGGGCAGATTTATGACACGGTTGCCGTTTCTATCGAATCGACCTCTGCTAGGGAGTTCCTGGAGTCTAGCACAGAAACGGATGGTGGCAATGGAGAGGCGTATGAAACGGGACTCCAACTTCCGACGGAAGTATGTTGAGTTCATGCGCGAATACTTGGCTTTGGGTCACATGTCAGTATCCAGGGTGGATTGGCGTCATGAGGAGCACTACGTTCTGCCTCATCATGCAGTCCTGAAGACACCTGACTCCAAGATTAGGGTTGTGTTCGACGGGAGCGCGGCGACATCTAGTGGAGTGTCTCTGAATCAATGTCTGCACGCGGGTCCTAAGTTGACCAGAGACATAGCAGACATTCTAATGGACTTCAGGAGACACCAGGTTGTCTTTGTTACAGACGTGAAGATGATGTTCCGTCAAACAGAGATCCACCCGGACGACCGTCGGTTCCAACTGATATTGTGGCGAGAGAGCCCAGAAGAACCGATGGTCACGTATGAGCTCAACACGAATACATACGGATTAAAGCCCAGCCCTTATGTAGCAATGCGTACGCTACGAGAATTGGCTGAACAGGAACGGCTGCGTTTTCCACGCGCGGCAGCAGTCATTGATAGGGACGTCTACGTAGACGACATTTGTACGGGCACGGATAGTGTTGAGCAGGCGCTCATCTTAAGGGATGAATTGGTGGCGCTCATGGCCTCCGGGGGCTATGAACTCAGAAAGTGGTTGTCGAACTGCCCAGAGGTGCTGGCAGGACTGCCAGCTGAATACCAACAAGACCCGCATTTGTTCGAGGACCCGGATAATCCTCATGCGTTGGCAATTTTAGGAGTCCAGTATCGACCGAGTCAAGATGTTTTCACGTACAATTGTGAGGCCCAGTTGCTGTCGAGGACCTGGACCAAGCGATCGGTCCTTTCGACCATCGCACGAACGTTCGATCCATTAGGTTGGATCGCGCCGGTGACGTTCATGGCCAAATGCTTCTTGCAGAAGCTTTGGTTGGCCCAATTAGGTTGGGATGATCAGCTCACGGAGGAACTGTTACGGGAGTGGACGGCATTCGTGTCCACACTGTCGCATATTAAGGAGATTGAGATCCCGCGCAAGCTGATCCCGCAGACGGGAGCCAAGGCGACCCTGCACGGGTTTTGTGATGCGTCGGAGAAAGGGTACGCAGCCGCAGTCTACCTGCGAACAGGTGAGACTGCTTGCGTGGGCGTTGTACGCTTGCTCATGGCCAAGAGCAAGGTTGCGCCTGTTCGGACCCGTTGGACGATTCCGAAGATGGAATTGGCGGGTGCGGCCCTTCTGACGCGGCTCCTGAACCATGTAGTGCAGAACTTGCGTGGTACGGCTGAATTAAATGAAACGGTTTATGCCTGGACTGACAGCCGGATCGTGCTGTGCTGGCTACAGACATCGGTCCATATGCTCGAGGTATTTGTTGCCAATCGAGTGTCACAAATAAATAACTCTGAGACTCCTCTGGTCTGGAGACATGTTCCAGGCTAGTTTAACCCAGCTGACTGCGCATCTCGCGGCTGCCCGGCGCCTGCTCTGGTTGAGCACTCTCTTTGGTGGGGGCCTCAATGGTTGGAACGGCCACATTCGCAGTGGCCATTTAATGAGTGCGGACGGCACTTACTTCTACCGGACCAGGGTTTGAGGGTCAACGTGACCACGGTGAAGTCTGCTACAGCAGACCACACTCTCTTGGCTCGGTATAGCTCACTGGGGAAGCTACTTAGGGTCACGGGATGGATAAAGCGGTTTATCCAGAATAGTCGAAACCCTGTCGCGCAGCGAAACGTCTCGCCTGTACTGGGACCTGAAGAGCAACAACGGGCTCTTTTACATTGGGTGAAGGTCGTCCAGGCGAATGATTTTGAGGATGAAATTAGGATCCTGCAGACGGGCGCAGGTAGATTGAAGGGAGGCATGGTCCGCCTCAACCCGTTCATTGATGAGCACGGAATGCTTCGGGTGGGAGGCCGACTTCGGAATGCTGACTTGCCGTACTCGGCGCGACATCCCTTAATCCTTCCCAAGAAGGGAGTTTTGGTGGAGTTGTTAGTTGGGGACCGCCACACCAGGAATTCACATGCAGGCTGCAACGCCCTTCTGGCCATTTTGCAGCGTGAGTTCTGGATTTTGTCGGCGCGGAAGGTGATACGGAGCGTTGTGTTTCGGTGCTTGCCTTGTTACCGACTCAAGGCAGCCACAATGCAGCCACAAATGGGGGATCTCCCGCCCGACCGAGTCACGGAAGCTCGGCCGTTTGCTGGCGTAGGTACGGATTTCGCGGGGCCTTTTATGGTCAAGACATCACGCCTTCGGAATGCGAAGTCTGTTAAGGCATATTTGTGCGTCTTCGTGTGTCTGGTGACCAAGGCCGTTCATTTGGAACTGGTAGCCGATCTCTCTACGGAGGCCTTTTTGGCAGCTCTGGATCGATTTGTTTCTCGAAGGGGACTACCGTCACTGATTCGGTCGGACTGTGGCACCAACTTCAAGGGTGCCGACCGTTGTTTAAAGGAGATTGTTTTGTTTTTGGGCCAAAATGAGCGCGAGATTGGCACGGGGCTCGCCGGTCGGGGCATTTCGTGGTATTTCAGTCCACCTGGATGCCCCCACTGGGGTGGGATTTTTGAGGCAGTAGTTAAGTCTTCTAAGACTCATTTGTACCGGGTCATCGGCTCAACGATCCTCACCTTTGAAGAGTTGGCAACGGTGTTTTGCAAAATTGAGGCGGTCTTAAACTCGCGACCCTTGTGCCCGCTAAGCGCTGACCCGAATGACCTTGAGGCCATTACACCTGGCCATTTCTTAATTTGCCAACCACTTAACGCCTTGCCGGAGTATCCGTATACGGAAGTTAAGTTGAATCGGTTGTCACGATATCAGATGTTGCAGCAAATGACTCAACATTTTTGGAAGCGATGGTCACTTGAATATCTGCACATTTTGCAGCAACGCGTTAAGTGGACGGATAGGACGACCCCACCCTGCGTTGGAGACCTCGTACTGGTTAAGGATGCTAACCTATCGCCGTTGTGTTGGCGACGGGGGCGCATCGTTAACTTGATTACGGGAAAGGATGGGTCTCCTCGGATCGCAGATGTGCGGGTGAGGGATGCGATTCTTAGACGCGCTGTTTCGTCACTATCCCGTCTACCGGGAGTTTGAGCGGACCGACAACGGGTCGGTCCGGGGCGGGTGATTGTTTAGAATAGATTTGAATGCATAAGAGGCATTCGGTCGCACTCGTGTGCGCTCGGATGCGCGGGCGAGGTGGGCCTGCGCGCGCGCGCGGACCCACCGGGGGTCGTCGCGAGAGGAGGCTTACGGACGTCGTCGCGGCTAGACGCTCCTCAAACGGGAATAATATTAAACATTGATCTCGCAGGCTGTACCGCGCCGAGATTTTTGTAGGTAGTATAGTTTAGTATCAGGTGTTCGGGATTTGGTGTGGACTACAAGTGGCTGACGGGACAAGGCGTGGTGGACGGGGTGGGCTTCGCCGACAGAGCAAGGACGGCAGGCTCCATCGAGGACTCGCAGCCAGCACCCACCCACACACACACACACACACACACACTTACTCAAAACCAACAGCACATTTGGCTGGCAGTTGGGCCCGGCCAGGCTCAATCCACGAGGTGAGTAGGTACCTAGGTTTAAGTTAGATATAAGTTTAGCGGCGTGCATTCATGTCCGATTGCTTCCGCCAGGAGAGACCGTTTCGTTTGTATAGGGCACCAGCTGATGGGCCCCTGGTGTATCCTACGGCTGGCCCTGGCGAGAACATCAGGATACCCAGTGCTATGGTAACCAGGCAAGGACATCACAAACATGGATACGCTTTAGTTCGTCGATTCTAGAAATAGGTAGTCCTTGATGGACCTAAAAGTATCTTCTAGGTTCGACGAATAACAGACGACAATGCTGTTATAATTACCGCATAAAAATATTATTTACATGTTCTCTAGTATGCCATAAAAAAAAACTACCTAATATTGTATACGAGCGTAATAGAGTTTTTCTGCCGACATTTTTCCGGTATACAATAAAGAATATTCTTATCTTATTATATCGATTTTGAATGTACTATTGGCACGGCCCTATGTGACAGAATTGGGATTAAAGATTATAAGAAATAAATATGTGACAGATAGGGTTGTACCTACTAACAAGGTGGAAATCGGTGTACTGGCATCATAAATTCGTCTTTTTTTCTCATATCGAGGATTCGTGTGCGTGGGAGTAGGACACCATTATGGTAGTAGGTTCTTCATGTGTGTGTTTTTTTTTCTATTCTTGGTTGGTTGCAGTGATGCCAACTTAGGGTAATTTACCCTAAATTTAGAGTAAAACTAATCATACAGGGTAATATTTAGGGTATGAATTTTCCTTGGGTATTTTCAGGGTAATAGTCTGACTATTAGTGCTTGCAAATACAAAAACTTAATTCAGTGAGAATTTCGGAATATTAACCATTCACGTAATATTTTTAATTATAATATTCCTAATATTGGACGGCGAAAAACTACGAAACGATTTTTCCTGAACGCGACCATTATGAAAACTAGCATTATCCCTTTTTTCAGCGCCTATATCTAATGCAGCCGTGGAAAGAGCATTTTCTCTGTACTCAATTGTAAAAACAAAGCTCAGGAAAAGGTTATCTCTTCCCATGATACAAAGTATAATGTCTGTAAGATACAATTTAAACATATTTCACAAATCTTGCGTTCATTTTACCGCTTCAAAAGCAATGTTGGACAAATTTAATAACAGCATGTATGACAAAAAAGATAGTGATGCAGAAGATACACTCGTTGCTATATGTTATCAATAATATATTGATTTAAGAACAAATATTTCGCTGTTTTATTTAAGAAAATATTTTATAGGGTATTTATTCAAAACAATGCAGATTCTAGGGTAAATTTAGGCCGGGCTCCGGGTAAAGTAAAACTTTGACCTGGCAACACTGGTTGGTTGGTTGTTGTCTTTTTAATCTGTGGACTAGTGGAGGTTGCTTTGCTTGCTGTCTTGTTTGTTTTGCTTTAGAATATTGTTTTGTCTTTTGGTCAGTCGGACAGGATTGCAACTTTTCATGAAACTGGAAACTATGTGAATTAGTGCTTCAATTAGCGTGTGAAGGACGTGGAGAGAATCATCGGTTCGTATGGAATTCCGGGCGCCGAGTGGTGTCGGCGAGGGTATGGCGGAGGCGGCACGGGGCTGGTCGCCCGAAGCCGAGGACGCGGCGGTGCAGGCCACCAACACGGACGCCACGGAGTGCAAGCGCAGCGCGGTGGAGCGCGGCTACTACAAGGACGAGTACGTGGCGCACTTCGCGCGCCGCTGCGAGCGCAAACCGCCCGAGATTCACCGCGGTTACTTCGCGCGCGTTCGTGCCATCGATATCTTCGTACATCACTTCCTTGAGGTATGGTCTCTGACCTCCGTTAGAAAGTGTTATGTAGGTATTAAAATTATGAGGCAAATGCAACTTTGACTCTACTAAATAAGGGTTCCATATACATATGTAAGTATGTAAAAAAAATCTTGTTAGTTCTTTAGTGTTAACTGTTTTATAAAAAAAAATGTTTACAGTGTGCGAACAAGAGTGAAGCAAAAAGGAAGTACCTATTGCCTTAAGTAACAACTAGCTATGTTATAATGTTGCACAACTTGCCACAAAATATGTCTCAAGCGAGTTTACTTTTGACAGAGGGCTCATTCCATGGTGACGGGTGTAACATTTTGAACTTCCTGTTGATTTCGAAAATGTCTTACAATTTTACCACAATATGATAGATCTCGATTATATTTATTAAAATATAAAGCAAATATTCACAAAATTTGTTTTATTACATTTTTTTTTCTCTGTGACAGGTGTGAGACATAAGTAAACTAAATTAGTTACTACAAGCAGGATTCACAGTGTTTCTGCTAACTAAGATATATATATTTATTTATTGGAATAGTTCAGCAGTTACTGAACAAAATTTGCCTCCATCACTATATTAATATAGAGCTCAAGTTAACATAGTTGAAGTAAAGCAATGTTCAATTTTAAATAATATTAAATGCCTACAAGACAGGTTTCTTGCCTAGCGTAGGTGTCTAAGATATAATCATTAATGACCTTCAAGCCTTTTAATGCAAGTACCATGTAATTTAATTGAAATAAATAATTTATTATTATTATACAATTTTTTTTTTTAATTATATAGTTGATATAGATTTTAGAATCTAACTCTCCTGAACTTAATATTAAAAAACCCAAGAACAAGTGGACCTGGATTTCACCAGATAGCAGTTACAAAAAAGAAATAGACTACATCATCAGCCACTCTCCAAAACTATTTACTGATACAAGTATCATAACAAGACTAAATTACAATACAAACAACAGAATGGTAAGAAGCTGCCTAAGCACAGAGACCACAAGGAAATACAGAACCCACAGGCACTTTAGCTCAAACAACTTGCATCACAGCAAATTTGAATCCTGTCAAGAAACAGTGGTAAACATTAAGGAACTTCTGAAGAATCTAGCTCTAGAAGAACACCTACCGATAGGCAGACAATACAGAGCCCTAGAGATGCAACTCCGTGCTACTAATGACTTAAACAAAAGCATAGAACAAAGGAAACAACTCATATCAGGCCAACACAAGAAAAGCAACATGAAAAAAATAACGAAGCTAAGCAAACAAATAAGAGAAGGCTTCTCTTATTTGTTTGCTTAGCTTCGTTATCAGGAAAGACCGAAAACCTAGAAGGCTGGAAGCACTAGAAAGACATAAGAAAATCAGGAGGAGGAAAGAAAGCTCTAAAGGAACTCAGAGTGTCAGGTATGGAATGGATACCCACCATGAAAAAGAAAGACAAAGTTGCTATGAAAAGAAAAGACATAAATGAACTGTCTACAGAGTTCTATTCCCAACTCTACTCAGATCAAAGAAAAAGTACAAAGAAAACAACAGCCATTATACAGCCTGACTCTGAATCCGAAATCTTGCAGACCTAAGTAGAGAAAGCAATAAAATCTCAAGCATCAGGGGCCTAATTATGCACACCAAATCCTGAGCGATTGCAATCGCTTAACTGTCAAATTCCATACTAATGTGACAGTCAGACGATTGGAATCGCTCAGGATTTGGATTTAGTGCTTAAAGGTCTAATGCCAGAAGTAGTAACAGTACACAAATCGTCAAGACCTGGCCAAGAGAGCTGGTCTGGCACGCGTTGAGGGCTCAAGGTGTACCGGAAAAACTACGCCACGCTTGTCAAAGATATGTATAATGGTATAAAAACGACACGACGGTCCGGAGCCTAGCAGGAGAGAGCAAACTATTCGAAGTCAAAGTAAGTTTGTGTCCATCAGGGCTCAACACCGAGCCCCTTCCTTTTCAACTTAGTAATGGACCATCTCACTCGTAATATTCAGTCCCCCCTGCCTTGGTGTCTGCTCTATGCCGATGACGTTGTACTGATCGAGACCAATGCGGAAAAATTACAAACTTTTCTAGACCATTGGAAGGAGTCACTTGAAAGCAACGGATTACGCATCAGCAGAAGCAAAACCGAGTATTTGGAGCGCCGTTTCTCCGAGAGCACGAATGATATATTGATGGTATACCCTTACTAAGTATCGGAATTTAAATATCTCGGATCAGTGCTGACATTGGACGCCAAAATAATTGCTGATGTCACCCACAGAGTCAACACTGCATGGATGCGTTGGAGAGCCTTAACAGGAGTTCTTTGTGACTCTGAAATACCCATTAAGATTAAAGGCAAAGCATACAAAACAGCTGTCAGACCCGCAATGACGTACGGCAGCGAGTACTGTGCAATACAGAAGGCGCACGAACAAAAACTGCACGTGAGCGAAATGAAGATGCTACGATGGGCCGGAGGAGTAACTAGACTCGACATATTCAGAAACGACCATATTAGAGGCAGTTTCAAAGTGGCCCCGATCACGAAGAAGCTCACTGAGACACGGCTTAGATGGTTCGGACATGTGATGCGACGAGTGGACAATTATGTTGTCAAACAGGCCCTACAGAACTCGACATCAAATAGGTAGAGGACGTCCACAAACTGCCTGGTGGTCAACGGTAGCAAAGTCTTGGACCCAGCCCAATTGCGCGAATAGACAAACCAGGACAGAAAATCCTGGAGCCAACGAACGAGGAGAGCCGACCCCAAATAATGGGATAAGGCAAAGACAAAGAAGAGTACCAGTAGGTACTCACAAAATATTATCCTGCTACACAAGAAAGGTCAAAAAAACCAGATAGAAAACTAAATACCGATAAGTCAATGGCGAACGTATTAAAATGTAAGTATGAAATCTTCGCAAAAATAATCTTGTCACGAAAGAAACTAGACGAGAACCAACCCAAGGAACAGGCGTAGGCGGGGTTCAGGAAAAACTTTTCAACAATACCTAGATCTCATCATTATCAGCCTATATACGTCCCATTGTAGGGCACAGGCCTTCTCTTAGAGAGAGAGAGAGAGAGAGAGAGAGAGAGAGAGAGAGAGAGAGAGGGAGAGAGAGAGAGAGAGAGAGAGAGAATCACATACACACGGTAAAACAAATCATAGAAAAATATAATGAATACAACAAGAAATACTAGGGACATTGCGTTTATAGACTACACCAAAGCGTTTGACAGCTTGGACCATGAGGAAAACCAAGGTATATCACCAATATACATAAACTTAAAGATTTACTCCAACAGCAAAAGTAGAATACAAACAGACATTCTAGGATAAGAAATTGAAATCAAAAGAGGTGTGCGCCAAGGCGATCCAATCTCGTCGAAGATTTTTTCAGCAGTTCTGGAGGGCATATTCCGAACAAAATTTTGGAGCTCCTACGGTCTTAATATAAATGGAGCAAAACTTAACCACCTAAGATTCGCCGACGACATGGTTATTTTAGAGGACGATCCTAAAACATTGGAAGAAATGTTGATATCTCTAAGCTCTCTAAGTGCCACCTCTAAGCAGCAAGCTCAGAGGTAGGACTAGCCATGAACTCTCAAAAAACAAAATGGCTACTAACTCGCTACAAGTCGAGATAAGGGTAAACAAGCAGACATTACAGTATGTATAAACGAATTCATCTTTCTGAGGTAAATAGGTACGTAATATCACCAGACGACTTGACATCAAAAGAAATAAACAAAAGAATAGCTTGCGGCTGGAGAAAGTATTGGTCATTGAAAGAGGTGATGAAATCATGTAATTTGGGAATGGGAATAAAACAGTTTTAAATGTATGCGTACTCCCCTGTATCACCTACGGATGTGAAACGTGAGCTTTGAACCAAATCCACAGAGACAAGCTAGTCAAATGTCAAAGGTCCATGGAGAGAAGAGATAACAGATCAAGCACAAAACTACTGATATCTTGAAGACAATTGACAGTCTGAAGTAGAGATGGACAGGCCAGAGGCTGCGATGCAAGCAGGAAAAATGGTGCAGAGGTAACCAACTGGTACCCAAGGGGAAACGCGGGAGGCCATGCAGGAGATGGAAAGACGATATAAAAATGACAGCAGGACCAAATTGGAGAAGGATTGCTAACGATAAAAGCCAGTGAAAGTCGTTAGAGGCGGCCTATGCCAAGAGGCGCACTTAAGTTAGAAACATGAATTAAAAATAATAATAAAAACTGCATGCAATTTTTCAAATGTAATAGTCTAATATAACAATAAATAATTAAATTTGCAGTAGGTAATGTTAATAACAAATCCAAATAGCAGTGCAAATTTAGACTAGGCATTTGAAATGTAATGCGGTATTTGACACGATCAAAAATACATTATTTCATATGCTCGATTAAAACAAAAATTTTACAAAATATCTCGGAAAATGTATGTATCTGTTTTAGTCAATTACTAGTTATTACAATTTTTAAATAGATTAAACATAAAAAGAGTGCTCTGAAATGTGACGTCATAAGCAAGTATTTTCATACAAAATTCTGTTTTAAAAGTAACTCATTTGATATTTTGTCAAATACCCAATTAATCCTAGAAATGTCATCTTATTCAGAATAAAGGGTTATTTTATTTAATTAAATTAAGTAGGTATTAACGGCAATTTAACGACACTGGCGTTGTGAAGGTTACAAAGATCGCCGCTAGATGGCGAGCGCTGTCTTTAGACAACGTTTGTTGTGTGGGAGCCCCCCTTTAATATTTATTTTATTTTGTTTTTAGTATCTGTGAAAATTTCAACTGCCAGCTATCACGGTTCATGAGATACCTACAACCTGGTGACAGACAGACTGACAGTAATCTTAGTAATAGGTTAAGTTTGGCACCCTTCGGGTACGGAACCCTAAAAAGGTGTAGGCAAGAGAACTAAAGTTGATGTCATGATAGAGAAAAATTTTTTTTAGTTACAGTTTAAATTATGAAATTTTGGTAATTATTATAGCTTTTACTTAGTATGTATAATGTAATAAAAAAAATATTGAAAAGATATTGTGGTATTGATTACCATGGAGTGACCCAAAGTCTATCATCTGGTATAGGTTTAGTAATAATTAATTAAAAAGCAACAAAATTTGCAGCGCTGTGGCAGCCAGTGTCAGATCATCAACTTGGGCTGCGGGTTCGACACCCTGTTCTGGCGGCTCAGCGACTCCACGCGCGCTTTCGCCAACTTCGTGGAGCTCGACCACTCCGGCGTCGTCGGCAAGAAGATAAACATCATCCGCCGCACGCCCGCGCTGCTGGAGCGCGTGGGCGAGCCGGCGGGCGGCGCGGGGCCGGCGGGGGCGGGCGGGCGCGCGGCCTTGCACGGCGCGCGCTACCACTTGGCGGCCGCCGACCTGCGCTGCCCCGCCGCCGTGCTCGCTGCGCTGCAGCGCTGCGGCGCGCTGTCCCCGCCCCCCGTAGCCGCCGCCCCGCCGCCCACGCTGCTCCTGGCCGAGTGCGTGCTGGTGTACCTGCCGCCGGCCGACGCCGACGCGCTGCTGCGGACGCTGAGCGCCGCCTTTCCTACTAGCATGGTGCTGCTGTACGAGCAGTGCAACCTGGACGACAAGTTCGGAGAGGTGAGTTCCTAATCCCGAGGCCGCCGATCGCGCGACGCGGCCAGCGTCGGGCGATCGGCCGGTGACACGTGTGCGGCGGGTCGCGCAGGTGATGGTGCGCAACCTGGCGGCGCGCGGGTGCGGTCTGGCGGGCGCGGCGGCGGACGGCGCGGCGCGACGCGCGCCGGCGGCGGCGGCGGCGCGGCTGGCGGCGGCGGGCTGGGCGGGCGCGCGCGCCTGGGACATGGCGGCCGTGTGGGCGGCGCTGCCGGCGGCCGAGCGCGCGCGCGCCGAGGCGCTGGAGCCGCTGGACGAGCGCGAGCTGCTGACGCAGCTGCACGCGCACTACGCGCTGGTGGTGGCGGCGCGCGGCCCCGCGCTGCAGGACCTGCTGCTGGCCGACGCCGACTTGCCCGCGCTGTTGGATCGCGCCTAGTCTCACCGAATTGTTTGCTGTCTAAAGTATATGTCGCCGCCGGCTGGTAAAATTAGCCGTCGAATTAACCGCCTAGGACGTTCATTAGGCGGCGGCATCCAATTGAAGGAGAAAAGGTCATTCTGCCTTGTGATTAAACGAAACGTTCTATAATCTGGCTAGCCATGTGGTTAGTACCTACTAGGCGGCGTCTGCTTTGCTAGGGTGACCGAGATGCAGTACTGGCTACTTCCATTTATCCGTGACCACAACTGCAAAATAATCGAAACGTGGGAAATTAAGGTGATTTAATGCATGTGATTTAAAACTAAACGTTGTTTTTTATTTTATTTATAAGAAAAAAACAGTCACAATCACAAACAATAATCAAATGAGAAAATAAGACATTTAGACACATCTGTAGTTTCCTTAGTTGGAACAAAGATCATTACAGATTTTGAACTTACGATGGACAGTTACGCTAGTAAAAACACAAATACACTTACTTTAGACTGTTAGGGGACATATCACCTACGGCAATCACTTCTATAAAATAACAGTTGCTTAACCAATACAAAATAACAAATAACAGGTTAGAAGGTAATCTGAATAATCTAAACTGCAGAAAAATATACAAAATTTTATTTTTCACTTCTCATGCTCTAAAAGTTCGTCTTTATGTCGTGCGTAGCCGACATAAAGTCGCTTTTTATGCTCTAGAGCATAAAGTAAAATCTTCGTCGAAGACCAAGGCAATCGCTGCAACAGCCACACGAACATCTTTAACTTCATACAACAACCTCTTTATTTTATTTCGTTTCGTTCGTATTCTAAGACCAAGGCAAAGATACCAAAAAAACGATTACTTTAAATATTTCTCATTGCTCTAATGTAACTTTCAATTTTAATTAAATTAGCATTTACTATATTTACATGTTGCTGTTTCATTTCCTCGCAATCGAAGTGAAAAGTAGAGTGTACAACTCGTCCATAAAACCCATTTTACACTCGACTTTATATCTATCCTCGCTCGCAAGCTCGCTCGGATGGATAAACGTCTCGAGTAAAATGGTGCGTTTTATGCACTTGTTGTACAATCTACTATTTCAACACACCTGCTCGTAAAGTAGGTCTTATTACAGCGTATTTACACTGATAATGCAGAATATTACCCATGCCGTGCCTTTTACATTACATTATCGCACTAGTGCCTTTTCATTACATATCTTTTTAAATATTAGCAAGAAGTATTAATGTTTCGAAAACAGCTAAGTAGTTATTTGCGTAAATATAAAATTCAATTCAAAATGTGATAAATAATTAAAGAATTTCATGAAACTGCTTGTTAGCTTGTTGGTATTTATATTTTGACGGTGTATTTTTTACCTATAAATACCCAATTTCAAAATTTATAAATATGTGGCTGATTAGCTACTTTGCCGGTGCCCTTATCTCAGACTTGCGCGCGCATGCAGCGCTGAGCGCGCGAAAAAATAAAATTACGGCCGCCATCTTTTAAATGGGTTTCTGTTTGTTAAGTTTAAATAAATGTGAACTTTTATTTACTTTTCCTCGCAAGTGTGTTGAAAAACGTCGTATGAAACACGTGAGCATTGGTCATTACACTTCTCGTCTCCATTAAGCCTTCGCCTTCGGCTCAGGCTTAAAAACCGACTCGAGTGTAATGACCAATATACCACACTTGTATCATAATGTACTATTATTTTATTTTTATGCTTATAACCTGTCCCGCACATCTACTTTCAGTTCAGTTTCAATCAAATATCTTGGTCACCCTATCGAAGCAGACTTACCCCCAGTTTCTCGTACACTAACAAGCTGTTAATCTACTGTTAACCGCTGTCAGTGGTATTTTTTGTATGCACTTTGGCCAATTGACAGCTGTTAACAGTAGATTAACAGCGTGTTAGTGTACGAGAAACTGGGGGTTAGTGAAGCAAATCAGCTGTTGCGTTGACGTCATCTTGAAAAACAACTTGATGGCGGCTCTTCATTCAGCCTTTTAATAAAGAGGCTAGATTTTGATCAGCTAAGTGGTAGTCAAGCGTTTTAGACAGTGCTTGATTAACTTGCCGCATAATAAACTTCCTGGGCGTTGTATTGGCCGGCTGATTTCATCAGTTAGCGGCGACATATATAGAGTTATATAGCGACGGACGCTTTATTTATTACTCAATAAACCTTGATAGAATCGCATCGCATTTAATTTTTAAGATTTCACAGAGAAATATTCAGCATTAAACGCAGAACTAATATTCAAACGCATTAGGGATGTTTGCCGTAAATCACGCCGATAAAACTGTAGTAGTCTTATTTTTTTTGGCAGGTTTGGTAGGGTAGGTAGGTACCCTACACCTAAATTAAAGTCTGTTCTTAATTCGATGCAAAAAAGTGGCAATATTAACATTATGAAATATAACGTTATACCATTGAATTTTAAGTAGGGAAAGAAGATCATTCAATATTTTTTTTGGCGACTGGCGCTGACGTCGCTCATTGGTAAGATTTGTAACTATCTTATTTTATGTTTCGAAAAATAACGAATTTAAACTACATTTCCCCGATAGTTTCATTTTTAAATTCAATGCTAAGGGAATCAGTGATATTGTTTAGGGTTCCGTACCCGAAGGGTGCCAAACGGGACCCTATTACTAAGACTTCACTGTCCGTCTGTTTGTCTGTCTGTCACCAGGCTGTATCTCATGAACCGTGACAGCTAGGCAGTTGAAATTTTCACAGATGATGTATTTCTGTTGCAAATGGTACTAAAAACAGAATAAAATAAATATTTAAGGGGGGCTTCCATACAACAAACGTAATTTTTTTTTCGTTTTTTGCTCGATAATTAATAACGGCAACAGGTGGACGCTTGAAATATTCACAGAATATTTATAGAACTATATTCGCTTCAAAAAAAATTTAATCAAAATAAATAAATTATTTAAGGGGGGCTCCCATACAACAAACGTGATTTTTTGCCGTTTTTTTCTCGTTTTTGTGACTAATGTTGTATAGATAATGCGCGAGTCCATCTCGCACTTGGCCGGTTTTTTTTAATTCACAGCCCTTATCACTGCTCATAATTAGGAAGTCGTTTACCTGGATCACAGTTTAAATAAGAAATGTGCCTGGATAGTTATACCACAGTACAAATAAAGACCATAAAACACTTCTCTTAAAATTAAAACACTACGGAGTGAATGGGAGGAGCTTAAAACTTATGAGATCATATTTAGAAGGGAGGGTTCAAAAAGCTGACATAAATCATCCGGGTCGGAGGTTAAGATGGGAGTGCCACAGGGATCTATTTTGGGGCCGTTCCTTTTCCTCGTATATGTAAATGATTTGCCGTTCATGGTTCAAAATATGTCAGAGATAGTATTGTTTGCAGATGACACGTCACTTATTTTTAAGATTAAGAGACAAGAAAATGACCTTGCGGGTACAAATAATGCTCTCTCTAAGGTACTATATTGGTTTACTTCTAATAACTTATTATTAAATTAAAAAAAGACAAAATGTATAAAATTTACACTACCAAATGTCAAAATGGTTGACAGCAATGTTATATTGGGGAATGATAAACTAGACCTTGTAGAAGAAACTGTATTTCTGGGTATCACAATTGATGCAAAGCTTCAATGGGGTCCTCATATAGGAAAATTGGCAAATAGGCTCAGTTCTGCAGCATACGCAGTTAAAAGAATCCGGGAACTAACTGATGTCGCAACTGCTAGGCTTGTTTATTTTAGTTACTTCCATAGTATTATGTCCTATGGTATACTACTGTGGGGTCGGGCAGCAGACATTGAGACCATCTTCGTCCTGCAGAAGAGAGCGATCAGATTCATATATAAGCTAGGCAATAGAGATTCGTTAAGAGATTTCTTTAAAGAAACTAACATCCTAACAGTTGCTAGTCAGTATATCTATGAAAATATTATGTATGTTAGGAAAAATATCAGTGACTTTAAAACTGTAGGTAGCCAACACAATGTAAATACTAGAAATAGACATAAACTTTCGTTCCCAAAATTTAGGCTGGCAAAGGTTAATACATCCTTTATGGGGCATTGTATACGTTTCTACAATAAGATCCCTGAGGATATAATAAGCTTGCCAGAAACGCGGTTCAAAAAATGTGTGAAGCGCACTTTGTGCCAAAAAAGCTACTATAACATTAAAGATTATTTAGATGACAATGATGTCTGGAATTAAAGCCAGTTCAATGCATGAGTTTTAGAACATTTATATAAATCCTGTAAATTAAGGACTTGAAAAGACTAAGTTTGGAGTTTTTTTTGTCCATTTTTTCTCCAAATTGATCTAGATTTTGAAATGGACACCTAGTTTAACTTGTAACGTTCATTAAGTCGCAGTTTCTGTGCTACTTTGAATAAAAAAATTTGATTTTGATTTTGAAGATAGTAAGTAATCTTCGGTCGGGCCCGCGCGAAGCATAATAGCCTACGCTAGCTAAAATGGCGGGGGCTGTGTGGCTCAGCGCGCGAATGCGAGGGCAGGCCGCAGGAGTGGCTCCACAAGGTGCAATGTTTATGCAGCAAGCGCTAGTTGCTGCACGGTAAAGTACCTAGGTATCTGTCAAGCACAGGACACACTGTCAAGTATAATATAGGCAGGCGGCTACCCCGTTCATCGTTCTTAATCACATTAGGTAGTTTACTTATAGTGGAGTGGAGAAAGTTCCTGCACAGCGGAAATCGTTTCGTAATCTTACTTTACATAATATGTAAAAAGTTTATTTACAATATTGAAGGTATCGACGCGTTAAAGAAACATCAATAAGCAATTAAAATAGGAAATCTAATATTCAATAACCTGTAACAATAATAATAAATCTCATACCACACAATTAGTCGTCCTAGTCCCAAACTAGCTTACCATGTGATACGGTATCCAGGCAAGGACATCACAAATTAATAATAATATTCGCCATTTTTAAGCGATATTATACGTTTAAATGTACTTTAAAATAGAGGTTTCCAACTATAACTTGCGATCTTTATAAGAATGATTTGCTCCATAGCTTTGCCGATATTAACCATAAATAACCCTTTTATACAAATTTAAACTCAAAAAACCTTCTTCTATAAAATGAATAGTCGGAAACCGATCCTGGATGCTTCATATCAGGATCTTGGCACAACACCACTGAGATGTCCAGACAAGAAGTGTCGAAGAACTTAAGCAACACTCTAAAATAAAGCCACTAAAATATTTATAGTGGAAAACATGCGTTGTTATTAGAGCTGTTAATTATAGCAACGGAAATTACTTCGAAGTCAGATGTATTTTATTTGTAAAGTTACCTATTTTATTGCAGTGTAACAATTTTTCACAGTGCGAAGTAACATTATTTATGTTAGAACCGTTCTTTTTATTTGTAATTTACCCTTGATAACTAACATATTTATTTCTATCTTCATGTAGATTACGTTACAAATTTGTTACAAACAACTATCTACGGCAGTACTTACATTTCTTTTTCTCGGGGTAACTTGAATATTGTTTTATTCTCGCTATTGTTGACGCAACCATACACTCGACAATAATATGTTAGTAGCATCTTGCCAATAGTCTTAACGACGTGCGTGCAGGTCATGCGCAAGTCGCAAGTTGAATGAAATCGAGCACGGCGCCGCACATACGGCAAAATAGCCACTTTAGGAGGCCAGAAATAGCTGAACTTAGATATTTTTTTCAAAACGTATTTTATGGTTAATCCAGGCAAATGTTTGTTAAGTTTCCTTGACAAAATTAAGTTTCCTTTATCTTACTGGCTGGTTATAGGCCTATTCCGACAGACAAGTAGTTATCGTTACTCTTAAAGTCAGTAAAATACTTTTAGATATTATACGTACAATTATTTATTCAACGTTAATACACATTAACAGAGGTTAATTATATTATGATACAGATGATGTAAGTTACTTTTATTCGCTGTCTTCGCGTACCTATGTTATTATTATCAAGAGGATGTTCCAAGGATGCAGAAATCAACATGTCAGTAACCACTTTTGTGTATGGTTTTCCCTTTTTTTATTGTCCGTCTGTGAGATACAATGACTGGATCTGAAGCCACAAGCATCCAGTGTACAATATCGCTGTTCGTGTCAATTCGAGACGTTTTTCTCGCATGGCCTAGTCGCAAACTCTTGTAATCTTTTTGGTTTGCTTCCAAAACATCCTCGGAGAATTGTCCTACTGGTAAAGGCAAAGACTCGATAATAATCAGCCCCATGTATCAAGAGCTTATGGACTGAGGCACTCATCTTATACCAGTCATATAAGCGAACACACAATTGTGCTGTCTCAAAACAATATTCTTTAAACTTTGGGACATTGACGTAGTGACCACAAGAAATCACACTCAAGATGTTTGAAAATTTCTCAATGACAGCTTTATCTACTCCAGTGATTTCAGAAGATTTGACAGGGTCATCAAAGAATTTCCGGGCAGTATTGCCATCATTAGAGTTTCCTCCGCCTTGTTTGGGTTGATCTACGACCAGACCCATCTCTTGGTAAAAAGACGTGGTAATTATTTCGTTTCTTCTCTTCACATTTTCCTTGGCATCTTTACCTCTCGCCTGCCATTGTCTTATGTCCATTTTGTACGCAATGTGCAGTAAATATTCGAAACATCTGAGGTAGGAGTGCAGTATTGAAATCCCGAATTTGTAGGTGGCCACGGAACATGGTTTCTTTACTACATTGCATGCCTGTGAAGAGGCAGTATCAGTCAAAACATTACAGGTTTTTCCGTCCATCATGGTACAAACAGCAGTAATGCATGAAAATGTATCGTTGGTCACCTAGTGAGTGTAACTATTGTTGGTTGTAAGTTCGAAATTTCTTCTTCGATTGCCCGATATAGTGATTTTACAGAATGTTTTGTTTCTCTTACTATGAGAAGTCTGATAACTCTGCTATATTTAGGCGAGGAAGGACTGGGGTTTCTCCAATATATTTTTAATCCATCACAATTTTTGTTCGACATCTCCAGGGGAACAATAGTGCACAATAATATATTGGAGTCCGCATATTGCGAGTTGTTGGCGAAGTTTTGTTTATAAATGCTATGTCCTCCACTGCCATCAATACCCCATTTGTATGTGACTTCAATTGTTTGCTCCATGTTATGATACATTAATACCTCCTGTTGGACATGGGCTAACTTGGTGATTGTCAGATTCAGAATATCTTGAAGAGGCACCCGAACTTCGGTCTCCGTAATGGCCATATTTGGAGGGTAGCAAAGTTTTTTAGCTTCAGCAATTACGTTGTGTGGAGGATAAACATTGGCTCCTTTTGCCTTTGCCCCTGTTTGTATTTGTATGTAGTCATCTTTGCCCCTGTTTGTATTTAGTCATCTTTGCCCCTGTTTGTATTTGTATGTAGTCATCTTTGCCCCTGTTTGTATTTGTATGTAGTCATCTTTGCCCCTGTTTGTATTTGTATGTAGTCATCTTTGCCCATGCCCGTGTCAACAATAAGTGCTAGCGCTTCTTCAGGAGAATAGGGTTTCATCATTGAGGAAGTTGGTGAATCGTGCTCTTAAATCTTCGTGGTGTCGTTGTTAGCGCAAGCTTGACCATTTGTGCGGCTGTTCTCTTTCTGGTTTTTACCAAGCTTGTTCTTGTGGCAGAACATAATTCCTCGGGACTTATTTTCGTCACAGTCGATCGTAGATTTCTTCGTTTCGTTCTTTGGGCACATTCTGCTTTTTTGGTCTACCTTTCTAGGGATAAACAAAAGTAAAAAATAATAATTTATGCAGTCTTTGCAACAACTAGCGCCATCTAGAGTTCTGTAGTGACATATATTTTCCAAATCACAATATATTTTCATTATCAGATGGAATTCACTAGATTAAAAATACAACTGTGAGCTAAAACTTATAACTATCGGAAATTTATGAATGAACATACCTACTATACTCTTACAAAGACGATGACAAAAAATATTCCTTCTTCATGGCGCTACTCCTTGAAAATTTTGCCTGCTGTCATTATAAAGTATTTAATTAATGTAATAAAAAATGTTCATGAGGATTTCCGATTGGTACCTAAATAATAAAATTATAGGTACTGCCATACAAAATTTATAAAAATATATTAATGTTGCTTTTCACCGCTAGATGGCTGATAAATTTAGCGTGCTGTTATTATAAAGTGTTTAATTTAATGCAATAAAAAAAATGTACAACACCCTTGACCCAATATTTTCAATACGGCGCAATTTATAAGGGCTTAACATGGACATTTCACCACTTTTTACGAGACTTTGATTTTTGTACATTTATGTTTTTGATGGGATTACCTTTACGAGAGTCGTACGGCCTTATTTATAAAAATACGATTCCTCTAAAGCACTTCTATCTAAGAGGGTTTATTTAATCTGTGGTTACAACTTTTCCGTGTAAAATCTCCACCACAGACTTTTAATCGGCGTTTTAAGGAATGTGTTTTTTATAATTAAGACCGTACGGATTTAATCGTGATTTATATAAGAACGTACGGATTTTGTATCTGTTCTATACGTGATGCATGGACAATGTACCTACTGCTTGGTCCGCACTACACTACTGAACTCTAGGATAATCCGAACAAAAGCACAGTACAAGATTTTCGGACTTCGCTCTCTCTAAAGGTTTTGATGAACGTAGGATTAAAACACTTTTTTGAAAAGCTTTTGTGACAATGTTCTCTATCTAGGTATGTCATAATTAAAATAATAGGGGTTAAAGTATGAAATTGCCGTTTTATTGCAATAGGTTCTTTGAATTGACATAGAATCTTCATGGTTTGAGGTTTTCGAATGAAACTTTTTTTAAATGGTTTCTATGATGTTCTTTTTTTAAAAATGTGAAACATTTCAATATCGACTTTCAATTGTTTTTGTTATTCAATTTAGACAAGAAAGATGGATACTGCGAAAATTCGAGTGATCTTTGAATACGAGTTCCGACGCGGAACTAATGCGGCAGAAACAGCCCGCAATGGGGAGGGGTCTACTAATGAACGCACCGTGCGATTTTGGTTTAAACGCTTTCGTGATGGAAATTTCGACTTAAATTCATTCATTTCATTTGTGGTAAATATTTTCATTTTCACTTGGAAACCACGATCCATAAGATAAGAATATACTTTATTGCATACAAGAAACAAGAGACACAAATAAAAATTCATGAAAAAGTACAATGGGCGGCCTTATTGCTAACAGAAACTTCTTCTAGACAACCTTCCATATAATTAAGTATAAACTCTGTATCCACGCTTCAACCCTTGAAAAATCAATGTTGTTCAATCGTTTTTTGAACTTATTGTGGAGGTAGTGCTTTATATTACTGCTGAATGTTCGTCAGGGTGATTAGTGCAGCAGATGCAATAATTGTCAAATTTGCAATTTTTTTATCATTGAAATGAGATTCTGATATCAATATCTATGTTGTTAGGGTTCCGTACCTCAAAA
The DNA here is from genome assembly GCA_947308005.1 of Yponomeuta malinellus. Lineage (NCBI taxonomy): Eukaryota > Metazoa > Arthropoda > Insecta > Lepidoptera > Yponomeutidae > Yponomeuta > Yponomeuta malinellus. The sequence continues at coordinate 22,690,489 of OX370996.1, read as the reverse complement.
GGAAAAAACGGAACCCTTATAGGATCACTTTGTTGTCCGTCTGTCCGTCCGTCCGTCCGTCTGTCAAGACCCTTTTTCTCAGGAACGCGTGGAGGTATGAAGCTGAAATTTATATCAATTACTCAGGTCTACTGTCCCTTGAAGCTGTGAAAAAATCAAACTTCTAAGCCAACGCAATCAAAAGATACAGCCGTTTATGCCGCAAATTTTCGACACTTGCAAGGGAATCAAAACCTACAGGGTGCTTCCCGTGAACTCAGAATCTTGAAATTTGGTACGAAGCAACGTCTTATAGCATAGATAAAGGAAAAATTACGAAAACCATAAATTTTTAGTTACATCACATAATATATTTTTTTTAATAATTTTAAACTTACTACCCATTTCCTCATAAACGCGTAGAGGTATTAAATTGAAATTCATACCAAATACTCAGGTCTATAATACCTTTAAGCTGTAACAAAATCTAACTTCTATGTCAACGCAATCAAAAGAAACAGCAATTTAAGCTGCATATTTTGAAACTCGCAAGTACTCGCAAGGGAATCAAAACCTAAAGGGTACTTCCAGTCGACCTAGAATCTTGAAATTTGGCATGAAGCAACGTTTTATAGCACACATAAAGGAAAAATTCCGAAAACCTTAAATTTTTAGTTACATTACAAAATATATATTTTTTAATAAATATAAACTTATTACTTTTTTCCTCATGTTTTGCAATAAAAATACCATAGTTATGACTCGATTGTCGTAATGAACGAACTTTGTAAACCTTGCAGGTTTGTACGGAACCCTCGGTGCGCGAGTCCGACTCGCACTTGGCCGGTTTTTTTTTTATAAAACATATTGGCAGATATTGCCAGTTTCAAGCCTACTCCATCTAAAAGCAGTATCCCAATCACTCGAGCGTCCGTATTGTCCCTTCATCCATTTGGTGTCACTGGATCCTGTATTAATCATCTCAGTACTTAGATGTAAAGGCCAAAGTTTTTATTTCATTTAGAAGTATCTCTAGCTTTCGCTCATTCAGCAGGAGGCCATTCATATTCCAGATGGCACAGTTATTACACCACAAAAACTTTACTTTCGCAAAAGGTCAGCGGACCTATCGGTTGGGATCAGACGAAATATTCAAAAGAAGATCGTTCGGTGATAGAGTTTATTAAAGATACAACGTAGGAGCGGGCGGGCGGCGGAGCTAGCCGGGCGGCTGCTTCGGCGCGAGCAGCTTCTGCAGCGCGGCGGGCGGCGGCGGTAGCGCGGCCAGCAGCGCGCGGCGCAGGCGCTGCCGCTGCGGCGCGGCGCAGAACACGTGCGTGCCGCGCCGCTCCACGTGCAGCAGCGCGTCGTGCCGCGCCAGGTGCAGCACGGCCTCGCCCGGCCCGCGCGCCTCCACGCGCGCCGCGCCCAGCCCCTCGCGCGCCAGCGCCGCCGCCAGCGCGTCGGGCGCCGGCGCCGCCCACTCGGCCGCCGCGCCGCCCGCGCCGCCGCCCGCGCCCTCGACGCGCCGCAGCACCAGCCGCTCGTCGCGCCGCTCCAGCGCCACGCGCAGCGGCCGCAGCGGCGCCAGCGCGCCCGCCAGCTCGGCCGCCAGCGTGGCGCGCGCCGTGCGCCGCCGCCGACCCGCCCGCACCACGCCGCCGCGCCGCAGCAGCAGCAGCGGCACGTCGGGCGCCAGCGCGCGCGCCCCGCCGGCGCCCGCCGCGTACTGGTCGGGCACGGCCAGCGCGCGCGGCCGCAGCTCGCGCACCAGCTTGCTGGCCTGCGAGTAGTTGAGCGACGTGTCGATGGGGCAGTGGAAGGCCTTGATGGCGAGCGGCTGGAAGGGCGCCAGCGCCTCCAGGTACGGGTAGTCGGGCTCTGCGGACGGGACGGATCTCTTATGTCACAGTACCTACGTTACGTGCGCTCCGCAGCCGACGCGTCGACCGCTCGTCGAGTTTCCGAATTAGGATACGCGATATCACATTGTGACCGGACGAGGACATCTAAAACGTGATGACGTCCCGATTATCACGGTATGGCGACGATCGATGAAAGTCAAATCCACGACCACTGGCACGGTAATCGAACGAGTTACCGCCAGACCGATGAAGCAGTCGAACATACGAGTATATAGACAGAGGCAGACTCACCTGTGAAAATGATGGCATGGTTAGGATTCGATCCCCACAATTCCAACAGATGTACGGCAGGCCCGAACCGTAACGATGGATGTCCACAAAATACTACGCATGGCTGTAACAAATCAGATAAAACTTTATACGGACTGTCTTAGTTACAAAAACACGATTCCTTAAAACTCTTTTTAAATTAATTTTAGATAGTCTGCGGTAGGAAACGGAAACGGAAAGTTCAAAATATTGAAATTAAATTCATTCGCAAAAAGTTATATCAAATCTAAAATGGGAAAATTAATACAAAATACGCACAACAGAAAACACACACAAAGAAAATGTAATACTTAGAAAATTAGCCGCCTCGGGACACATCCGACGCAATGATTCCCACTACGTAGGCAGCGTTACCTTCCTGCACTGCAAGGGATATTCTTTGCCACAGAGCGGAAGTCCCTAAGAAGGACGCCCAAGCCCCATCGGAACGATAAAGACCCGCGGGCTCCAGTATACACGGAATATTTGCTGTTACGAGCGCCCGCCTAACAATGACGTTGACGAAGAAGTGTCGAGAAAACCTGCCCGCACTTCACAACATGCCGACCCCGAGCGACCGACATTCGCACCACATGCGCAAGAATGGGACTAGCAAATATCACACCGAGGCCCAATGCAACAGCCACCGACGAATGCTTAGTCCGCCGTGTCCGATAGGTCATACCTACAATAACTGACTCCAATGAGTCCTTCAAATACAGACATCACACACAGCATGTACGGGCAACCGCACTTGTACCTATGTATCATAAGTAGGTCGCTTAGGTTAGCATGATTAATTACTTTATTACTTCATTTGGACAATGTATTCAGTGCATTTACAACACTCAACAAAGGCGGTTTGATTTATTAGGATGTCAGGTATAGTCAGTCAGGATGTCAAAAGGGCTCTCGACTTTGCCGACAGTACTCCCGGTATATCCTCGGGAACGATCGGTGCACCCAATAGGGTAAAATATTTTAGCACGGAAACTGCATTCGACGAGTGTTTTCTTGTGCTGTCACAGTTTTTATCCGATTCGTATGGAGCGGTTTCGTACCTCGGGACCGGAAATTCGATTATAATATTTAGAGAAGGACGTCGGCGCGGCGGGGCGCTCACCTGCCGGAAGTCGGCGCTGAAGGCGTCGTCGTGCAGGCGGCGGACGACGCGCAGGCGGCCGGCGCGGGCCAGCGCGGCGTGCGGGAACGGCTCCTCGGGCAGGTACACGCGCGCCTGCTTGCCGGCCGACACCCACTCGGCCAGGATGTTGCTGTAGGCCAGCGCGGCGTCCGCCACGGCCGACAGCGCGTACAGCGGCGCGGCGCCCAGCCCCGCCGCCTCCAGGTGCGCCGACAGGCACTCCAGCAGGTCGTACAGCACGCCGCTGGGGTACACGGGCAGCAGCGCCGAGCCGCCGGCGCGCAGCGTGACGGCGCAGTGCACGCACAGGTCGCCCAGCATGTTGTCGGGGTTGTGCGCCGGCGTCTGCGTCAGCGCGCACAGCAGCAGCAGCTCCGCGCCGCGCAGCGCCGCCTGGTTGATGGGCCGCGGGTGCGTCGTCAGCGTGCTGGAGCCGCTCACGTACGCCACCTTGGCGCCGCCGCCCGCCCCGCGCAGCACCCAGTTGGCCGAGCCGAGACAGAAGCCCGAGCTCACGGCCGTGGCCCGCAGCGCGCCGTGGAGCTGCACGCGCTCGTCGTACCCCACCACGCGCACGCGCGCTGCCGCGACACGTGTTCGGATCAGGAAACGCGACTGACCCCCGGTTCCTCGTACACCGACGAGCCGTTGATCTACTGTTAACAGCTGTCGATGGTCTTTTTTGTATGCACTTTGGTCAATTGACAGCTGTTAACAGTAGATTAACAGCGTGTTAGTGTACGAGAAACTGGGGGTAAGTATCGAGACAGAATGTCAAAACAAAAAAAAAACGAGTGGGACTGTGTCAGGTTTACACGGTCGTCGCTTTAACGTGTAACGTCTATAAGTAAGTGTTTATTTACAACTCAATCCGCACAATGTGTTACGCGGCTACTTTGCTCTACTTAACGATATATAAATGAACCAGCCCCCTGCGCGCTTGCGCACGCCAATCCCCAGTACCCGTTCCGAGCTTCGCTCTCCGCGACGCTCGGCGTAGGGCCTCGCTAGAGACTTATGATTGAGAATGATTGGGTGGGCCATGGCCTGAACGGAGCTCGGCCTTCGGCCTCGCAAGTTTCTCCCATCTGTCTTCTGCGTTGTTACTTGTACGCCAAAACCCGTATGGTCTCAGCCTAAGGGCTCGGCCTGAAGGGAGTTCGGCTCAAAATTCTTATTTCTGACACTATGTAATCTGGTAAAAAATTATCCTTATGATGAAGCCTTTCGATCGGTATGATAAAATTACAGGGTATTTTTTTCTCGTGTAGCGGGTTCGAATCCCGGTTCAACCGTGAAATTATTTAAAAAATCTATGAATGCAGTTAAAATTATTTTTAAAATTAAAATAATGTCTTCTTTCAGTAAAATGTTCCATCTACAATATTCAAGGTACTTTCCCTCCATGTGGCAGAGCCGTGGGACGCCTCTGGTCGTCGTAGGTATATAAATAATTCCAAACGACACGCAGTTACAAAGTTTCAGCACGACCGCAGCAGCCGAGGCGACATGTTTTCGTCGCACGCTGTTTTAGCGTGCGACTCCCCACTACCGAACTGAGAGACGTTTCACGTCAAAAAGAATTATGCACCGTACAAATGAAAATTCCACAATTATAAGCCGTTTGGTGCCACAGCGCAACAGTTTAGGGCCTCCCGTTTATTTTATACGTAAACGATCTGCCAACCCGTAACATTATTTACGTTTCGATCGCTCGGCCACCGCTGGACACAGGCTTCCTCCGAGGCTTACCTCGTCGGCCACCGCCGGCCATCGTCGGCCGGCGAGCCGGCGGGCGTGCTACACCCAAATGTTACAAGATGATGGCGTACCGAGCGCGCGCTCGAGCGCCTGGCGCGAGTAGAGGCGGCGCCAGGCGCGCGGGCGCTGCGCGTGCGCCAGCGGCGGCGGCAGCAGGTGCAGCAGCTCGCGCCAGCGCGCCGCGCGCCGCCCGCCGCCCGCGTGCTCCAGCCACTCGCTCAGCTCCTCCAGGTAGAACCTGCGCCGCACGCGCCCCACACACGGCCGCTCTTTTATTTACCATCTAAATCTTACACTCCGACGTTAAACTTGGCATTTTAAATATATCCGTCCACTTCACTCTTTGGAGATGACGTCTAGTTTTCTCTATGTGTAGATCGGACCACCATCGAGGGGGTCGACGGCTAGACCTAAAATGTAAAGTTTTCTTCCCTTTAGGGCGAAAATGGTTCAATTTTATTCAACGTCAAAGTACGAAATTATGTAAATTACCTACACGGGCGTCGGCAGCAGAGTGCAGGGGGGAGGGGGTACACTTGCACCGCCCTACCACGAAAGAACATTTATAGTTGTTTTTTACAAGTTACTGTTTACTCCTGACCCTCTTCTAAAAGCAATGACGATGACGCACACCCGCCGTGCCATGTCTAAAGTAAGTGTAAGGTCTCGCTTAAGAAAATCTTAGGTATTGACTGGCTGGAGTCAACAACTTTAAATACCGTAGAACGTTGATTATCCGAACGTCGGTCATCCGAACAACCGCTTAACCGAACTCAAAATCTAAATTTAAAAGTAGCACACAAACTGCGACTTAAGTTACAAGTTAACGTTACAAGTTAAACTAGGTGTCCATTTCAAAATCTAGATCATTTTGGAGAACAAATGGACAAATAAAACTCCAAACTTAGTCTTTTCAAGTCCTTAATTTACAGAATTTATATTCAGCCAGCTTCTCCTAGCTACCTTTGCTGAAGAAGAGGTTCAACAGTGGATGAATGTCGACGATGGAGATCCAGGGCATGAAATAATGCAATAGTGTAATCGTAGACCTCGTGACTGACGCCCCCAGCAATTCGTGAACTAGGGAGTTAGATAATGAGGATGAAAATATATTTCTGATGCATTTAGGTAAGTACATGCTTAGATACTGCCTTGCGATGGTTTGAAGCAGAACCTGAATACATTCAGTATTAGGTAAAGTGACAGATTTAGATTTAAACTATAACTACAAGTTTGATTCCTACTTGCCATTGCAATAAAAGTTATTCAAATTATGATATGGTTTTCGGTTTGGTTAGTCGGTAAATAAGTAAGTAAAAGTACAAAGATCGATTATCCCCATAAACTGGGTTTCCGAACACCCATGTCCCCCATTAGTTCAGATAATCGGCGTTCTACTGTAGTACAGCCTCCGAGTCCTAGCTTCTGATGCCAGTCTCTTTGAAACCTAGATATATGGCTAGAACAGATTGTGATGCATCGCTCAAGGAGGCAAGACAGACAACTAAATGCCACGTTAGGTCCAGCTCCAGGGCTAGAGTGTGGCAACCGAAAGCGTGACCTGAAATTTTCTTTTTAAAGTCTACATGGCACCACTAAATGACTGTCAGTGCTGTCGGACAACTGTTACCATTGTAACTTTATAATTTTGATACTTGTTGGCTGATTATTTATATTTATTGCGTAGATAAATGGATTTTGCGAGTTTAAATTTTGCGAACACTATAAGAAGACACCTAGTTGCCGATAAATGGTTTGAATGTAAATATTGTGCAATATCATACTAACTATTGTTCAATGTGGTTCAATATGATGAATTTAAATTTTATTTGTCTAGAATGTAAATAACACAATTAAGACAAATTTTATTTTTGTGATGTTATTTTTTGTAATTTTTGTTTAAGATTGTATTGATATGCACTGCTGTGCCTGCTTATAAGTGGCGAATCCTGGCTTCACCGTAATGTAATAATAATAATAATACTTAATACTTTATTCATTTATTTGCTTCTTACTAGGTAAGTATTGTATTCTGTAATATTATCTAGGATAGCCATTGTTGTGCCGTTTAATATAAATAAATTAATAAAAGATCAGTTTTTTTACCTGTCCCTAGCAAAAATCTGTCTCCTGGAGAGTATAAAAAATTCAATATGCCTAAGCAGCAACAAAGGATTTTTTATTCTTGAAGAAGCAGCATAAAATATAAATACTTTAAATATTACTTATAAATGTATAAAATAATAAAAATTATAAGTCACTGAGCTATTGTACCAAGAGCTAAACTGCCAAATGCCAAACCTACGATCTTATTGATGAATTAAAAAAATATATTTGAAATCTCAACTAATAGAATTTACTGCACTGGAATTTTAAAACTTTGATGTAAGTTTACACATAAAACGATTTCGTCGTTCATCGATCTTCGGCGATCTTTTGACACCCTGACGAATATGGAGCGTACCTGCCGATCTGTAGAGTGGGCTCGGTAGCGTAGACCTGTCCTTTGAAGCCGGTGCCCTCGGTGATGAAGGGCAGCGCCATCATGCAGGTGTAGTTGGAGATGAGGATAGCGTCCAGCGAGCTGTACTGCACCACCTTGTCTAGCGGCGGGCAGAACTCCGGCACGCTGTCCACGAACACGCGCCCGCAGCATTCCTTCAGCTCCTAAAATACATATTTCGATACCACATTGTTTATTACCGTTAATCAGGCACGTTAAATTATAGTAATAAACCATTCCAAATATGTGAATTTGTACCAGTAATGCCACTCGCTCACGGGTTAGCGCTTGAAATTGCCAATCCAAAAGCACTGTGATGAAGCCCTTGCACTATCTTCGAGAGAAGGTCTCTGCTCAGCGGTGGGATGTATATTAGGTACTTATGTTAAGAGGGATAATGTGTTTAGCTCGTATGTATGTATGTAAGTATGTCCGATTCTATGTTCCTTCATAACTCCTTAACAAATGATCAGATTTTGACAAATAAGGTCTCAATCGATTCGTTATTCCTGCGCAAGTGTCACAGGCCATATTAAATTAGCATTAATGGAACAGAAAAGTAACAAAAATCGCTACTAAGTAACGTTATAGTATAACCATGAATCGCTAGATGGCGCTGTTATATTTAATTTATTATACTCTGATCTTAATTTTATTTAACTACTCCAATCACGTGTAATGTATGTAAAACATCAGTACGCGGGTGTCATAGGCTATTATATAAACGAGCATTAAAAATACACTAAACGGGACGGGGCCCAAATTCAGCAATGTAACTCCTTAGGTTGGTCCCGCCTGCTTAGTGGTTAATGCTCAGCAGTCGGGTTGTTGGTCCATTTGTTATTTCGGTTTTTTATCATTTTTTCACACTTGTCCTGGTCCAAAGCTATGAGGTCCTGTGATATGGTAATCACAAATATGGAAAAACTCCCTGACTGAGGCCATTAATTTGTAATAATGATGCCGATCTCGTCCATCGCCGTCTGCCTTCCGTTGGGCACCAACGAATTGGGTAAGCAGTTTACCCACTGAAAGACGGACAGTTCTCGGCCACCACTCTGTGACTGTTTATATCCACCGTCTGTCCTACTTTAAAATCTGTTAAATAGTGATTGAGAGGATGTGATGAAAATGATTTAAAAAGATAATTGGGTATTTCATAGAGAGGGGCTGACCCCATCTAGCGCAGGGTCATTGAGGTGCGGTGGCGAGTAGCGCGGCAGCGCGGCCAGGCGCGCGGACGGCACGGGCGGCAGCGGCAGGAAGCTGAGCAGCGACTGCGCCGCCAGCCCGCAGTCCAGCATGACGCGCAGCCCGCGATACGACAGCACCAGGCACGGCTTGGCCGCGTCGCTGCTCAGGCAGTACTGCACATAGCACACCACTAATCAGTTTCTATAAACAGTGCCGAATGAGGCTTAGGACACCGCACGTCTAGGAAGCACCATCATTCCAGATCTTGTGAAGGACTGGTTCCTATTATTGGTTTTATTACAAGCTGTAAAATATGTTGGTTTAGCTTCTATTAATGAAAATAAACAATTTATTAGTATTATTGTTCCATGGTGAAAATAAAATTTATTAATGATTGATTCAATTCAAATTAAAAAATGTTTTATTCAAAGTACAGAAACTACGACTTAAAGAACGTTATGAGTTAAACTAGGTGACCATTTCAAAATTTAGAATCTTGAAATGGACACCTTTCTGGTTCCATTTAGAACCACGTTTCTGGCAAGCTTATCTTCAGGGATCTTATTGTAGGAAAGTATACAATGCCCCATAAAAGATGTATTAACCTTGGTCCAGCCTAAATCTTGGGAACGAATGTTTATGAAAGATACCTACAGTTTTAAAGTTACTGATATTTTTCCTGATGTACATAATATTTTCATAGATGTACTGACTAGCAACTGTCAGGATGTCAGTATCTTTAAAAAAAACTTAACGAACCTCAAGGAACCCATTAAAGCTTTGCCTCAATTGCGATACCTAGAAATACAGTTTCTTCTACAAGATCTAGTTTGTCATTCGCCAACATAACATTGCTGTATAGTAAACTTTATACATTTTGTCTTTTTTTGAAGTTAACAATAGGTTGTTAGAAGTAAACCAATTTAGTACCTGAGAGAGAGAGCACTATTTGTATTGTGAAGGTCATTTCCCAAATGTTGGACTGTTTTAAATTTTGCAAAATGTTGAATTCTCATAAATTTGAAATCCCGAAATATATATTTCCCAAAACGTTGGATTTTTTAGTTTTGCAATATGTTGAATTCTTATAAAGTTGAAATCCCAAAATGTATGATTTCCCAAATTTTTGCATTACTTTAGTTACGGGGAATGTTCATTTGTAATCTAATATATAAAAATCTCGTGTCACAATGTGTGTTATCAAACTCCTCCAAAACGGCTTCATCGATTTTTATGAAAATTTTTGTGTATTTGTTAGGTCTCAGAATAGATAATATGGCAAAACATTGCTGGGTCAGCTCTTTATGTTATATAATTTGAAATGTTGTTTTCCCATATTTTAATAATTACTGGTGTGCAATAGTGTTATCTATCTATCTATTCTCTGGTGACCCAAACTTTTAAAACATTTTAACTTTCTGCAAATTCAACATTTTAGGAATTCAACTTTGTGCAAATTGAACTTATGTAGCATGCTGCAAATTCAACTTTTGACAAACTCAACATTTTAGGAATTAATCTTTCTGTACTGAAATGAAAACGCCTATAGCAGACTTTGCAATCCTCTCATGCACTAAATATATGTTTAACTGATGTGACACCAGTATCCGTCATAGACCGCCTTTGCATGAAACCAAATTGCTGACTATGGAGAAGTTCATAATTATAGAAGTGTGCAAGTAGTTGTTGAGTATTACTTCGATTAGAAATGTCAAATTGGTTACTATAAATTGTTATTGCTGGTTATGATTTACAAATTACATAACTCAAAAACTGCATATTTCCTGGATGGATGGGTTTAAGGGAAGACATTCAAGCCCTCTCCACCAATTGATTACCTCCCCTGTACTCCCCTAACTCGCATGTCAGTCGACATAGTATAAACATTATGACATTTGCTTCATCGCTATGTCTCCAAATAAAGGTGCATTTTATTTTGTTTATGACCTTCGAAATTCATCAGGTTGGTGATTAAAGTTAAAATAATAATTGCATTGCACGTAAAATATTCACTATAACTTACCACTTTCATGGTGAATTCTATGGGTTTACTTCATCAGCGTTTTGATATCGTCACGTCCCGATGTAGGTTGATACCTAGTACCTAAGTAAAAAGGAAGACTTTGTGTGCATATTGACGCTGTAACTGATAACATTTACTATGCGTATAGTATAGTAACTTCTAACCCGGCTAAATAACCTATTTTACGAATTGAAATGCGATGCGAAACTATATTTATGTGGATCGATCCGACAATGTACGCCAAATCGTTTTATTATGGCAATTTATTGACCGTGCACTAATTTAAATCTGTAAGCTAGTATTTAAGTAGGTATGTAATTTTTATTTTGAAAGAAATAAAATGAATCCATCACTATACAAAACAACCGCCACAGACTAAGCCGACCGATCGATCTTGTATCAAATAATATGTCAAGCAAGATTGTATTCATGATGATATTTAGTCTGTGGACTTTTATATTGTAATAAAAATAATAATTGTTATACCCAACTGAGATAGCCAAGGAGGGTTATATTGTTTTTCGCGCATAGGTATGTATGTATGCCCATATGCATGTGTGTATTTGTTGTATGTTTCTTTATGACTGCGTAGATGCCAAAGGGCTGCACGGATTTTTATACAAGAGGTAAATGAAAGGTAACGATAACACAACTGTCTATGAATATGAAGTATAAAAAAAAACAAAATGGCGGACGTCAGCTGTCATATTGTGAGTTAAGTTAAGACTGAGTTTACACGTTCAGTCTGGCGTCAGTCAATTCCACCAGTCTGGTTAGACTGACGGCAGACTGATTGTCTATTCAATGGATTGATGGACTGATGGACCAGACTGACGGATATTCGAATATTTTGATAATTTTCGTCAGTCACGACGTCAGTCACAGACTGACGGCAGATTGATCGTCTGAATGTGTTATCAGTCTCGCATCAGTCAACGCCCAATCAACGCTAGGTCAACACTCAGGCACTTTAGGCAGCATACTATAATCTGAGGCAGCATGGAGGAGGATTCTCTTTTTAACAACCATTATGTTTACACCACATCCTCTTTTGGCCTTTTTAGGGTTCCGCACCCAAAGGGTAAAAACGGGACCCTATTACTAAGAGTTCGCTGTCTGTCTGTCCGTCCGTCCGTCCGTCTGTCTGTCACCAGGCTGTATCTCAAGAACCGTGATAGCTAGAGAGTTGAAATTTTTACAGATTATGTATTTCTGTTGCTGCTGTAACAACATATAATAAAAACAAAATAAAATAATTAATTAAGGGGGGCTCCCATACAACAAACGTGATTTTTTTGCTGTTTTTTATTCTTGTGCCTAATGTTGTATAGATAATGGTACGGAACCCTTCGTGCGCGAGTCCGACTCGCACTTGGCCGGTTTTTTCATTGCCGTAGCTATTATTATTGTAATGCAGGTTTTTTTTAATCCATAATCACAGATAAAGGTCTGTGGTTGGTGCTGTCGTATTGGTGTTTTCGTTCGGACTGATGCAAAATCCATGAGTCTTGAGTGACTGTGTAATACCTCGCCTAGCTACATCAGTCTGGCGTCAATCCGAGCTTGATCAAGGTCACGGACTGAACTGACGCCAGACTGAACGTGTAAACTCCGTCTAAGAGTCAAGAAGTTTCAAATAAAAAAGCCTTAAGTATTTATAATATAAAACACTTGACTGCTAAAATGTCTTAAATAAGGTTTAATTGCATCCGTTGAATTTTCAGCCAAACTGATTTATCCACAAGAAATTTAACGTGAGATCCCGACTTCTGAGGCTAAAAATTATTATAAGAAGAGATTACAATGGATAGTATTAAACTGCTAATAAAAAACTTTTTAAATAGTAAAATATGCGAGCTTCCCGTCAAAAATACTGATTGCACAGCAAAATGCTTACTTGCATAAAAATATTAGGTATTATTTCTGTGATCAATGCAGTCAAAACAGGCAGCGATCACCGTATGGTACGCGGCAAGTTGAATATCAACCTCAAACTCGTGCGCGCAAAACTACGCTTCGACCAGTGCCGGCCCAAATCCAAAACCCCGAGAGCTTTCAAATTCAGCTTCAAAACCGTTTTGATGGCCTGGACATTGGGGAAAACGTGGATGATATCAATAACAGGTTCGTAGAAACTGTTTAGGTATACGGTCGAGTCCAAGTTTTATAAAACCCACCGTACTAATAGAACCAAAAAGTTCTCAGACCACACCCTCAAGCTCATGGAAGAGCGCACAGAATCACACTATTGCGTATCCTGTCAAAGTAACACCAGACACACTTCTCAAGGACCTCCTTTCTACTGCATTAATCCTACTTTCTTGCTTCTTTTGCCATACCCAAGTCTCGCTAGCATACAGTGTTGGGACCAGCACTCCATTATGGATAGCCATGGATAGCTCTTTTGGAGATGTTTTGGCCACTCACAAAGTAGTGCAATGCACCGTTTACACAATTTCCTGCTTTTACTCTTCTTTCTATATCACCTTCACACTTGCCATCCCTGGTAAAGAGGCTCCCCAAATAGACAAATTCTTTCACTTGTTCCACCCTTTGACCTCTAATCCTTATCTTGCATTCAGTCATTTCATCATCTTTTTCGAACACCATTACTTTTGTCTTACTCACATTAATGTTCATTCCTTTCCTTTTAAACGCCTCATCCATTACTGCTAATTGTGTCTGCAGGTCTTCAACCGACGATGACAAAACCTGATCGTCGGCGTATAACAAGCATTTGACCAGTAGCTCACCCATCCTTATCCCAAAGTCATTCTCTTTCAAATCAGTCAGGCAACTGTCCATGAATAAGTTGAACAACCATCCAGTTATATACGTCCTCACAAAAACCTGATATAGGTCTAGCCCAAGACCCTCGAGTTAGACTAACCCGGCACTGCACCGAGGACGTCGGACATCAGCATGTACGAGATTAAAATGGCTCTCAAACAGCATAAGAACAACAAGGCACCGGGTGATGACGGAATTACAGCTGAGCTATTGAAAACTGGAGGAAATCTGGTTGTTAGGGTTCTCCAAAAGCTATCTAATTCCGTCATTCTCGAAGGCATAACGCCAGAGGCATGGAACAGAGGTGTGGTGATACTTTAAGAAAGGTGATAAAAGCCTATGAAAGAATTATAGACTCATCTCACTTCTGAGTCATGTCTATAATCTGTTCTCAAGAGCCATTACGCCATTCAGCCATTCTCGCACGCAAGCTCGATGACTTCCAGCCCCCCCGAACAAGCCGGTTTCCGAAAAGGCGTTGGACGATGATGACGACAAACGATTATTTGTGACCCATCGCTATTTTCCTGAAAGCGCACTGCTGTTTTAAAGGGAACACTCTACTCTAACAAAAAAATGCGCTTCAGAGCTTAATATTTAGCAACCGGAACCCTGGCCACACAGAAGGGACGTGGGGCGAGGGCGCGGAAAAGACGCGACACGTTGTACCTATAGAGTTCGCGCTTTCACCTCATCTCTTGTGTGGGCTTCGTCCCGTCCCTTCAGTACATTTTGTATGAAAGTGAATTGGAAAGACAACGCATCTTTTTCTTAAAAATAGTTTTCCTACAATCACAATATTTTTAAATGACCAATTCAACGATACTCCACACTATGCTGTAGGCGAGAAAAAAAACTGCATTCCTAATGTAGGTGTAGGTGTAGGGGAAGTAGGTACCTACCATAACTTATCTAAGCTTTTATCCTACCATTTTGTCGGCGTGATTAATAAGTATATCTATAAAGTTTTTTAAAGTCTGTTGTCTAATTCGATGCAAAAAAAATACTGTCACTTTGACATCTGACGGGGTTGTAAACCATCACAATCCATCACATTTGTATTTTGCATCTACTCATGTGGATTCGTCGGGTATATCGTCCTCATCATTGTCGTCGTCACTTTCATCTTGGACATTAATTATGTTCAGACTCTCCAAGGTTTGCTGGAAGAAAACTCTTACACAGATAAGCTCGCCTTTGTACACATGTTATTTCTTAAGAATGTTAGTCTTAGCTTAGAAGCGACTAATATGATCATGAAAGGCCAGTTTGGTAAGAAAATAGTTAAATATTATTTTCTGAAAATCACGCCTCCTAACAAAGATTTTTCATATCTACAACGGATTACGTAGTTCTCAAATTATGACTCTCTATAAACCGCTCACCGGCGATATAATTGTTATGATTTTGATTTTCCCCATGGTCTTCGTATGTATAGTCCTAATAAGTTGTTTGTGACGAGAATTATGCTTTATACTTTATTGCACACATAAAAATACATAAATATACTAATATACTAAACATACTAAATTTACTTCTAATTATGATATACTAGCTATCCCGGCGAACTTCGTACCGCCACAGAATCCGTTTATACGATTCTTGCACAACGCCATCTATTTTAACGTTCACAACGCTCGCTCGCACAACGCCATCTGTATTAAACTTAAAATAAATATTAACCCACGGGAACACATTACCGGGATATGCTATGTCTCAATTCAGGTCTTTCTCTATCTGTACGCCAAGTTTCATGTAATTCCGTTAAGCCGTTATTGCGTCATTGAATAACAAACATCCAATTATCCAAACCTCTTACGACCCTATGTAATCCGGTCACCCTGTATATTTTGAATGATTTTGGACTATTTCCTTTGCTTACTTAATAAATACTATTTATGTTTCAAGTTCAAAGCTCTTGTTCCTTCCACTAGAACACCATTAGAAGTACCCTAGACTTTTGACGATCCGTCAGTGAGTGAGTGAGTGAGTCAGTGAGTGCCGAAATTTGTTTTTTTTTGATCTTGTAAATTATTCTTACAAGTGATTCAATGATTTAATTATCCATTTTTACATGATTAAATAAATTGTGTAATGGGACACAATTTAAATCAGGTGAATTTTCACCAAAATTGTGTAGCTAATTATGAAGTTTGATCTAACTTCAGTTACACTTTAGTTCACAATAAAACAGTGTTAAATTAATTAGGCCTGTAATCAAACTGGATGTAAATCAATACGCACAAAAAAAATCGTCTCAAATCGTTTTGCAATTGTCTATCTCTGTTGTTATTGCACCTAGCAAAATATGAGAGACCATTGTGTAGATAAAAAATAACTGCGTTGAACTCACAGAACAGAGAAGTTGAACTGGTTTAAAAACGTATTATGGGTCTTACTCGAGTTAAACCCTTTTTCACCGGAAGTCCTTTATATGTAGAGATTGTTATTCGGTACATAGGTACTTATATCAATAACAGTATACCTACATAAACCTTGTCTGCCTCGTTGGTCTAGCGGAATCCCGTATGATTACCATGTCGGAGGTCGTGGGTTAGATTCCCACGTACCTTTTCGTTGTATACACTTAGCATAAGCCTAAAATTCACATACATACATACATAAACGCCTGTATCCCAGAGGGGTAGGCCGAGACCAGGGACTGCCACTTGCCACGATCCTGACAGATCACTTTCGCTTCCTCAACATTCATTAGTCTTTGCATGCATGCACGCCGGTTTCGGGTACTTTTTATCTTGCCCTTTGCTAATAAATCCTAATCCTGCCGGCATGTCCTTTGTCAGTCTGTCCTTCAGCCCGCTCACCCCACTGACGTTTTCAACCGATAGTAAGGTGGCCCAATGGGCCCGGCACCTACGCAATGATGTGATGGTATCATCTCAGTTTATTTAGCTCGGAAAGCCCATAGACTTCTTTCAGCGCCAATTTCTTTCGTTGTTAACGAGTGGTATTGCTACTAAGCTATAAATTTCATCATACGTCCCACTGTATGGCACAGGCCTTCTCTCAGGGCGAGAGTATGGGCTTAATCACCACGCGTGCCCACCACAGATTGGCGATTTCAAGCGCTGAGGTATGTGAAAACAAATTTTAAAATGTTTAAAACTTCATAGGTACATGCCGGCAGGGGTTTGAACCCAGAGCCTCACGCATATGGAGCAACTCCACTCTACTGTGCTACCACCTGTACTACGGCTCCTTCTCATAAAAGGCGGTAGTTTTTACCCGACTGTGAAAGCATATGAGGGAAACAACGGTGAGAGCGTGCGGGACGAGGGGCGATGGGGTGGCGGGGTGGAGGGGAGGCGGGGCGCGGGCCGCGGCAGTACTCAGTGCGCGCCCCGGCCGTTCGCACGTGTAATTTCCCGCGCTTCTCCTCTCCGCCGCCCGCCCGCGCCCGCGCAGTGCTGTGTAGTGTCTCACGTGGCTGGCGCGCTCCCAGTCTCCAGTGCTGTAGTGTGATGGTGTGGTGACGATACTGGTGCTAGCGGCCCTGCCTGGCCCCCCCACACTGCACGCGCCCGCCCGCCGCGACACTAGGTAAGGCATGCTGCTATTGCACTCCGAGTCGGCTCGCCTCACTACTGTCACAGAGGAAAAAAGCTACTGTCAACGAATCAATCGCTTTTGAGACCAGAGGGGCTGACGGATTCGCCCAGCCCGGCCGAGTAGCGATTTTTTTGCGGTACTTCGTCCTTATGTAGAACGGTGTCAAAAGCTGCAATAGTCGCTGGTCGAACAAGTACCCCACACAAGTTGTAATAAATTGTTTTAACAACTTACCTACAGAATCCCGTTTCCTTAATCTAGTTGTGTAGAGTGCATCGCACCCATTTATACCTGTGTTACAGTAGAGGTCGCAAGCACTTGCTACGCCGCTACGCTCGTAGCGCGCCGTAGCGGATGTAGCACATCGTACCGTTTCGTAGCGGGCCTTGCAGGATTTACTTTTTATGCAAAATGCTGGATTGTACCAGACAACCTTTGGTTCTGCACACAAATTAGATTCCACTAAATTATCTTTTAGTAAAACAATTTGCAAAAGACTGTCAATTAAATAAAGTAGATCCAAATAGAAACAGCACTGGATTTATATTAAAAAAATCTTTACTTTCAAATAATATACGTTCCAGCTTCTAACGAAAACAAGGCCCGAGATCTCTACGCTTGTCATTGCTTGTCACCGAAACAAGTGCGTCACCTACAACAGTGAATGCCCTTAGAGCCACAAAATATCACATGGGTGCACCTATTGCATTGTTTTAGTAAAATGTGAGTTACAGTCATTGAATATTCAGCACTGTTCAAGCGCTCTCCACGGGGTTAAAATAATATTTTATGACAGCGAAGCGCTTGCGGAAATGAAATCTTTCCTATCCGTTGTTTTGATCCGATCGGACGGCGATGCCGGGCAGGCGCCGGAGCACCATGTAGACCTAGCTCAAGCAACGAATTAATCCCGCTACCGGATAAATTATTCACATACTGGTCACAAATTCTACAGGGCCCTAAATCAAAATGGTGGGTCCGCCTGATTACAGCGATTTCGAAGTTTTCACCACAACAAAAGTGATTAGTATTGCCGAGTATTATCCATTTTTGGATGTATATGGGGATTTGATTACACCCTGTAAGATGCCAGCACGTTCAGAGCGTTCGGCGCTGCCAGTACTAGTCAGTGCTACTGAATATGTTATGTTGTGATTAGTACTGATAACGTTCGCTCCCAACGCTGATTGTTACCTGGAAAAGGTAGTGCGTGGCGGCGCGGCGCGGCGATGGCAGGGCATGTGGATGGCGGGGCACACAGCGCGTGCCGCTCGCTGTCCGCAGTTAATCGAGCGTCGCCCGATACGCGATTGATTTTTCAACCCGTTGTTTTCGCGCACAGAGTTAACGAAGCTCGTTTAATGCAATTTCAGCACATGACTGCTTCACATTTTATCCAGAAAACATTTCATTATTTTGCTCACGCGTCGCATGTAGGTCTCAATTTATCGGATATGGAAAGGCAGTGTTTCTTTATTCCGAATTGTATTCATTGTTTGTCTGTAACTGCGCTGTAGTGTTTGCTGTTTTGCTACTACCTCACTGTAGTACCTGGCAAATACCGAGTCACAGCGCACCTATGTTTTCTGTGTGTATCATCATCAACTCATTATGTCCCCACCGAGGGGCACGGGTCTCTTCCCTAAGGAAGGTGTGTGTTTTCTTAATGTGTTTTCTGTGTGTGTTTTCTTAATATTTGAGTTTGTTTTTAATTATGATTATGCTGTTATTACGCCGTTAAATAAGTATCTTATCACTTTTGGTCATGTCATGACATGGCAAACACTGGTCAAGTTCGAGTTAGATACGCATACTAAAAAAATATGATTTCCCTTATTTCGGAATCCGTGGATATCAGCAAAGATACTTTGTACCAAGTTACAGTCAAGACTGGGAATATAGAGTCGTGCGGAGTCGTCGCTGCAGCCGCGGCGGGACAAGTTTTGATTGTGTTCATCACGCGGCGAGCTGCAATAAAACAACTATAACGGAACGCAATTAACTCGCGCGCTTCTCGCCGCCATCGCTACTGCAGCTCGCGTCATAATGCCTTTACAGCGTGCACTCTCTTCACATTAGATGTGAATAAAATGAAACGATTTTGGTAACTGCCAGAGCATGGAGTAATGATTCGCCCTCTGACTTCCAGACAATTAATACTGAAATTGTTCTTTGAAAACTTTCTTTGCATTCGTGTTTCTATGTATTTATTTAAAGATGTTTAAACACTTTTTATTCATAGGAGCGCAGATGGACTTAATGCATGTTAAAAATAAAACGTAGGTATCCTGTTCTAGACTGTTATGGAGAAAAAACTGACAGAAAAGTGCCATATTATTTTTAGGGTTCCGTACCACAAAAGGACAAAACGGAACCCTTATAGGATCACTTTGTTGTCTGTCCGTCCGTCCGTTTAGGTTAGGTTTTATCTCGGAAACGCGTGGAGGCATCGAGTTAAAATTAAAACCTTATACTTAAGTTTACAGTCCCTTAAAGCTGTGAATAAATCAAACTTCTAAGATACGGCTGCTTATGCCGCAAAAACATATATTTCGACACTCAAGGGAATCAAAACTTAAAGGGTACTTTCCGTTGACCCAGAACTATTAATTGGCAGGTAATATCGTCTTATACTATAAGTACAGAGAAAAATCTGATAACTATACATTTATAATCTAATCATAAAAAGATTAGGTAGTCTTTGAAGTTCGGGAAAAGCTCGAAAAAAACAGCGAGACTCGATTCCTGAACTATAATATGTAAGTACCTAGAAGGTTGTCAGTTTTTTTGAATTAACAGAGTTTAATTGTAAAGCCTTTGAATTGGTTTTAACGCCAGACATCAATGTCATCTACTTTTGCACAGTGTGTGCTTTACATATTTTGTCAACCCTGTCTCTGGTAAACTCATTATAATATGCCTGTTGTCATTGTAAAGCGTTTGTAAATTTTCATTGTAAGGCAAAATATTGGTACCTAATGAAAGTTTATGTTTATTTCTGGTATTTACATTGTGGTGGCTACCTGCAGTTTAAAAGTTAATGACATTGTCTCTTACCAACATAATATTCTCATAAATTACTAGCAACTGTCAGGATCTTCGTATCTTTAGAAAGTCTTAATGGATCTTAACGCCTGGATTTTAATATAACTTGTACAGTTTTTAGATACCTACTCTAGATTTATTTCTTCTCTGCCACGTGTTTTGGTTTCTGTGGTTTGTTTAGTAACACCTCATCGAGTGGAAGTGAGTCGATAAACATTAGTAGTGTAGTGAGTGCGGTTATTTATAGCGTCGCATGCACCAGCTGGTTGCGAGGCGTGAGGCGTGAGGCGCGAGGTGTCGCGGCGAGATTGATGCTCTGCGTCTGGTCGGTGTCACGCCGCGCCCGCACTGCACCGCTTCTATTTATAATGCAATTAAAGAACGTTTGTTTGTATTTTTTTCGCACGTCAGAATCAGGGGGCTCTGATATAAAACATGCGCTGCGCGTGTATATAAAGTTGATGTACTTTAAAGAATTATACGGATTGAGTAAATGACTATTGGGGTTTACTAAACTGGAGACTATGTCGGTCGACAATTCCCAATAAGGTATGAATGTAATAATTTACCCATAATTGCTTTTTATTTTTAGCCATAAACTGTTAATTGAAATAGACATTTACGTTTATATTTTATGAATACAATATCAATGAGTGTATAAAAATGTTCTGCTTAAATTGGAGGAGTTTCAGCACCGATTCATTTTCGATAATCGTTACCTACTTTGGGCGGAGCCGAGGTCGCTGCACCTGTCTCTGGCTTGCGATGTCGGAGCGACCGGTGGGCAATACCGCACTCTCGGATACTTCCCAACTCGGTCGCTCCAGTTTGCGAGGCGGGCGCGGGCGCGGGCGCGAGGGGCGGCCGGCAGGCTATCGGCCGCTTTGGGAATTTCATCACGGGGGTAGAGCTTCGTTCTCAACTGAACCGTTACTAATTAGTTCCACTTCGGTCGATGTTATTTATTTTGTGAGCTGCGCGTTTAATTATGTTCGAAGGTAAATTTCCTAACGCAGAGATCGGGGCTGTTTGAATCATTGGAAATAAACAAATCGCCGAGGTACCTTCGTATTTGTATGCGGTACTTTATTCTGGATCTCGTTCAGTGCTTGCCTATTCTATTACCTAGTATATCAAGATTAAATGAGATAGCTCTCAATGTAAAAATAATGAATCTAAAGTGTGTGTGATCGTGTTAATAATATCGAAAAAAGTAGGTGGCCAATTTCTAGTCGTACTCCCAAATGACCGTCTCAACGTGGTGTTTATGCTTTAAAGTTCCTAGGCCTAATTTTGATTGATATTGTTTTGATAATTTATAGTGCTTGTTGGTTTTTTTAAGTTGACATGCACTAAACATATACAATTTTTTATTAAAAATGTAGGTTACTCGGGGCTGCAAGTGATGTAAATTGCTTCGGCCAGATGTCGCTGCCTGTACTTAATACAGAGAAGTTTGTAAAGAGGCTCGAAATTTCGCCGATGCTTGCACTTGCCCATTAGCTCAGTTGAGAGAGCGCTGGCAAGGTTAGCCAGCGGTCGCGGGTTCAAGTCCCGGCATGGGTGGAATTTTTAGCCTTTAAATAGGTTTTTGAAATTGTCCTCAGCACGGGTTAGTGCAACAAAAAGAATATAATAATGTATTTATGTGACCATTTCAGTGAGCTAATGAAAATAGAACGTAATCATAATTCATTCAGCGTACCTCCATACCTGCAAGCGGTGGTAGCCCGGTCGAGAACTCTTGCTTCACATGTAAGAGGTGGTGGACTCATTCTTGCAAGTACCAATGAGTTTGGCTTCTAAGTTACGTACATCTGTGAATTCGTGGTACTAATACTACTTGCTAACTTTGAAAGAATTCATCTCGAGGAAACCTGAGTGCCTGAGGTATTTACATACCTCAGAACTTGAATTGAAATCCGCGGTGAGAAGGCGACTTGATTAATCACAATCTCTCTCTCTCTCTCTCTAAGCGAGAGTCTGTGACTTAAGGACGTCAAGAGTTAAGGTAATTAAGTTCACCTCATAACTAATCACGAACAAACGGGTGTATGAATGCGAAATAATGCTAAGAGATCTTTGTGAGAGATGGTCCTAGTTCCGTAACGATTTGGTGTTAACTGCTATAAGAACTTTTTGCACAAAGTGAAAATGGTTCTTGTTTCAGGAGGCGCGCGCGGCGATGCGCTAGCGACGGCGGCGGCGGCGGCATGGCGCTGCGCCTCACGCTGCTGGCGCTCGCGCACCTCGCCCCCACAGGTACTGGCTGCCACCTTTAAGAAAAGTCACTCCCGGAGATTTTGAGAAAGTCACTTTCGATCCCGCACATTCCATTTTAACCGACTTTAAAAAAGGTCTAGGTTCTTAATTTGAGGCGTCTGTTTTATTTTTACGAAATCCATTGAATGTGAAAGCAAATTGAAAATAAAAAACTTCTCTCTGACATTAATAAAATAAAAACCACAAAAAATATGTAAGAACAGAATACAAACAAGACTTGTCAAATTAAATGCGTGTTTTAAAGTTTTAATCGTGCATTTTAGTAAAAGTTGGTATATTTATATTTAATGACCGCAATAATGTAGGTAAATAAAAATATCCTCCGACCCAGAAATTTACAAATGTTAATCCAGAGCTCGGACCCATTCAAACCCGGAGAGGTGGTAGCCCTACTCACTCCACACTTAGTATCAGACACTCACTCCTGGATTAGCCATCACGTCACGTGGGGTACTATAACCAGGGCCTATTACTCACATTATAATGTAAGTACCTACTGAGCAAACAGGGTATAAGATAGCATGAGCAAGTGCATGAGATACTTTTGAACATACAGATACAAATTTTGAAAGACAAGATAAATAGGTATTATTAAATCGACATTTTTTACCGGTGCGTTTTCACGCCCCATTAAATTCCCAACGTTGCATCACAATCAGCTACATGCAAAATCTGACACCATAATGCATAACACACGACAACTAACACGATGCTGTTTCACACATGGCAGCCACACAACTGAGGAGCGGGAGTACATATAGCATGACCTTTGTAACCTTTTCGAACAGTACACTACTGCCTACGCAGCACCTACGACGATTTGCCAAAACCTTTCTGAGGGATGCTTCTTGTACCTTATATCACATTCCTAAGAGACCACTCATGTCTATCAAAAAGCCACTTACATTGAAATACAATAAAAGTGTCAATGGAATCCCTTTCTTGAGTCGCCGATAAAGTCCGAAATCCAAAAATAGTTTTGAACCATAAAGTTTTATTGTATCGCGCGCGTCTTATTGAATGCGGTATTGTATCGCACGCGTCTTATTGAATGCGGGAGCGATTTCCTAGTGCAAGGGATCCGCGATTCAATAAAGTAAACCTCTATCTAATCGTAAAGCAGCGTGGGGTCGGCTCAGCCTCCTATTCAAGTGCGCCTATCAAACTATTGTTGATTGTCAGACTAACATGAAACAGCTATACTTGATGGAGTTTATTTTAACTGTAGGTAAAATATACTTGATAAAAATATTATGTTTTACGGATTCCTTTACTTGTCTTCACGATTATTATTATAAGAATTAATCATATTAATATGAACATTTATAATATGCAGCGCTCATGAAAGTTTTAGCTAGAAATCATGTAGTATGTTTTCAGCATTTTTAACACACCATTTAGGCTTTTTAGGGTTACGTACCCGAACCGAAGGATACCAACGGGACTATGTTAATATGCATGTCTCATAGTCCTCCTTTAACGGCTTCCACTGGCTTCAGTTATTTGCAACCCCTCTCCAATTTGGTCCTTTTATCATTTCATGCTTGGTTTTCCACGTTTCCTTAGGTTTCCCGTTGTATACCACTTGGCGACTTCTCCACTGTACTCCTTCTGCTCGCATTGCAACAAGTGACCCGTCCTTCTCTACTTCTGACTAGCAATTTTCTTCAGGATATCTTTAATTTGAAATTTGTCTATAAGTCTGTCCTCGGTTTGACAAGCTTTCCTCGAACCTTTGATATATTACTAGCGCGAATTTAGTTCAAAGCCGACGTGGTTTCAGATCCGTAGTGATACAAGGAAGTGCGCACACGCGCACACATTGAAGAATTTAATTTTTATTCCTATTCCCAAATGATTGAGCTCTCTGTTTGTACGTAAGAACGAAAATAATGGTAGTGCCGAGCAAGACGACTAGTCAAGTGTGTTCCGACAACAGAGTTTCACTTGCAAAAGTTGAAGAGCCAAGTTCCGAGTTCGATTTCCGCTTCGGGATCGACTTCTTTGTTCTGAAATGGCGGTGCTCGCTGATTATAAATTATAATGTATTCTTAGTTCAATTGTATTTGCCTTCTCATCGAAGCTGCGCAAATTGTTGCGAGGAGGTTGCGAGATGTTTTACGAAAGGTCTGTTTTAATGTCCTCCTCGCTGCGCTTTGTGCTATAAAATTAAAACAAACATAAGAAATCTCGTTAAAGGTGGCGGCGGAACTCAACTCATGGCAAATAAATTCTTTCGCTTCTCAAAAAATTTCAAATTAGGGAAACGAATAAATACATTTTTAATAAATACGGACAGCTAACGGGACTATGATCCTTACTTGTTGGGTCTACAGATTTTCCGGCAGAAATTTGTAATTGGTAGGTTTATGGGCCGTTAAATTAACTAAGCTTTAGACTGTGTACGACAAGGCTTTTGGATTAATGCGGATAAAATGACAAATGTGTTGTAAACATCACTCTTCGTAGCACTGCGGTATTCTGGTTAAGCATTGTGGTATAATAATAATAATTCTACCATTCAGGTAGCAACAATATAGCACCGAGCTACTGTTATTATGGCATT
The DNA here is from genome assembly GCA_947308005.1 of Yponomeuta malinellus. NCBI lineage: Eukaryota > Metazoa > Arthropoda > Insecta > Lepidoptera > Yponomeutidae > Yponomeuta > Yponomeuta malinellus. Next base: position 22,665,457 of record OX370996.1, on the reverse strand, counting down.
CCTAAAATTCTGTTGTATTGCTATTGTAGCATCTACTTAGTAGTACTGTAGCACGCCTGTAGTACTCTGATAAAGCGTCCGCGTAGCACTGTGGTATTCTGGCGTAGCACCTGTGTGGCACTGAGGTACTGTTATCGTAGCATTATTATTAGTATTGTAACAGCAGGGTCGCAGTAGTATACTGGCGTAGCAGCCACGTAGCATAGCGGTACCCTGACGCACTGTTAGAACTGCTACTTACTAGCGCGAACTACTTACTACTTTAGCACTGTTAGAAAGGGACTGGATTACTATTTAGTCACACATTTAAAGATTTCCCATCAGTGTGGATGGGATCATTGTAAGGGGGGGAGCAAATAGTTACCCAGTCCCTTCCTATAATTAACAGTTTTATAGCACCCTTATAAAGCACCGGCTTCGCTTTTGTAGGACCCTGTATAATACTGGGACAGCAACCGTGTAGCGCTGATATGTAGTTATTGTGGAATCGTCGTAGCACTGGACATAAAAAACATGGAATTTCACCTAGAGGCCATTTGTACAATCAAGCATAATTGGGACTTCACTTATTCTTGAGCCAAGTCCACGACCTTTTAGAAAAGCATGTTAACGGCTAGACCTACTAAACAGTCAATGGTCGCAGACTGACGGGGCGGTGACCACTTGTGTTCATGAGGCTAACTCGATAATTACGCTGACATTGCAAGCCACTCATGCAATAAGGTGTCCGATGCGCTGTCTCGTCAGATTCCCATTTGTGAAAGCAAATACGATTACCCTACCATACCGCGCCCGCGGTGGCCGCGATCGGAGACTTGTTATTGTTAGCTAATAGCCGCAAAACAAGAAACTTCTGGCCCATAAAACTCACGCCAGAGATACAGATACTTTCACCCTATTGAAACCTTTGCCTAAACTCTACGAGTTTCGTTCAGTGTCACTGACAGTCGGACGGGCTTCTGCGTTTTATTCTTCATTTGGTATACCGCGCTTCAGTACGGCAACATACACTTTACGGAAATCTAATTCGGCCGGGAAAATTAATTGCTGCTGAAGTTATGCCTTTTGTTGCGCCGAGAAAGTTTGTTTGTTTGTTCGCGCTGTGTTTCACGTTTCTAAATTAATAACATAACCGGCGATCGTTGATAGAGCCGCAACTATGTGCTAACTGCGGCGTAGCGCCGACACCGCGCGGCACGGGGCGGCACGGGGCAGCACGGGGCGGCACGGGGCGGCAAGGGGCGGCCTATTGAACTCGCGCGATATCTCACCGAAAGTTCGGCTCGGGCGGGCACTGTGCGACTAGCACTTGCTTGCTTACACTATCTTCAATATTTGATCAGAATATTCATACTATTCATGCTATGAGGCGTAGGCAGAGACTTGGCACGATCCTTAAAAACCTTTTTCGCTTCATCGACACTCTACTATCGCATCTACCATTTGTATCTATATAACACTAGATATGTGGATTGAGAAAACAAACATATTTGTATTATTCATTAAAGTGAAAGTGAAAAACGTTTATTTCCATTGTAGCACAAATGACCATAACACAAAAACAAAACGAAGTTATGGAGAGAAACCGGAACAGAAAAATAATAATATCTAGTACAATGATGTCGAACACAATACTTCAACAGAAAAAGGCTGCAAGCTCAGCAAAATGCTAGTCAAAGGCGACTAGCGCTGGATTTCTGCTGCACCACTCATTCACTCACGGTTTGTTCGGTAATCTATATTTATTTAACTAGCGAAGCAACCCTTTTGCCATCTGCTACGGTCCCGACAAAGCCTTTTCGCTTCATCAACATTCATTAGTCGTATTCACTTTTTATTTGTTTGGTATTCTATATTTATTATTAGCCAAGGAAACACCCTATTCGCAAGACAATTGAAAGAAGACTTTAGGTGACTCGCACCGTCAAATGAACGAAGCTGTGTCGACGATGTGTTTTATGTCAACAAAATTTAATTCCTATCATCATCATCATCATCAACCCATTATGTCCCCACCGAGGGGCACGGGTCTCTTCCCTAAGGAAGGTACAGGCCATACTCCACCACGGGGGCCAAGCCCGGATTGGATTGGTTGGTTGGATTCGTATAGTTATAGATAATATCTCTCATCTAGTTGTCGGCTGGTAGAATAGAAATTCTAAAAACTGTATTACAGTAGCCGAGGATCTGTTTTAACTACATACAGTTTTAACCAATACAGGTAACTACATAGTTGTAGGGAAATATACTTCGATCGAATAAAATGTATTTTTTTTTCATATTTTAATTGATTTTTGTTTCGTTTTTAATCGATTTCCAGAACATTTTTAGATGCCTAGTTGACTGTTTTCCCTCATAACATAACTCCCGCACAACATCTCAGGGAGAAGGCAGTGGCTGAAAACCAGCGCTGCCCGGGACTGACCCGGGTTATCACCAGCTGACGCCCACTGCAGGACATAGGCCTCCTTCGTAGTTTTCATAACCATAAGGGGTTTTGCCATAAAGGCTTAATAAAGTTAAGCCTTACTTTGTTTTATTTTTTTTTTTGGAGGCAATAAATACTTTTTTTATCTATTATCTTTATCTTTATTTTATCGTAGGACGTTGGGTAACGGTCCGCTGAAATTTAAGTAAGTTTATTATTCTCACCAATGAAAACAACTTTTATTATGAGACTAACCCTAAAATCGCAGAACAAATATCAAGTGTTCCGTAAAAAAATATAAATGTATATATTTTTAATAAATTTGCTTTTTTATACTTTTACGCGATTTCACAGTTGGTCTAGAATAATGTCAAATGTCACACAAATCTATTTGCTTATTATTCGCGATTGCGCGACAAACATTAAACATGACATTTAGTTTACGTGATGAAGGAGTTTCCAAACATAATTTATAAGAAGTACAAACGTTAAGGAAAAAACTTAAACCTAAGGCCTCTTTAAGCGATGTTATCATACATTTCCGCGTAGATAAAGCTAGGGGCTACTACAGGTGTCCCAGGCGGGCCGTAGATAGGTGCGGCGAGAGGGGGGGCACGACACGACTTGCTCCATCAATTACAAGTTGAACGAGCCCCCGGGGAGCGCGGAGGGCGCGGGGCGGCGACGTGTGGCCTGCTGGCCGATCAGGAGGAGCTATCCTTACCGCTTACCAGCAGCTGCTTAACTACACGGCCCAGTGGAAGGCAGATCGTTAGATCGTTACCGAAACCCATAGATAGCACTGTGCTTACAGCTTAGCCTCGGGCGCCGTGTGCTTCCCGCTGCAGAGAGAAGGGATTCGCTGGGATGACGCAACTATTCACGGATTGCGGGAGCGGATATTAAACCGAAACTCCGGCACTTCCACCCCCCGCGCCCCGCGCCGCGCCGCAGACAGATTTATTATCCTCTAATTAATATTTACCTGCACCCCCTCCCCCCGCCGGCCGGCAGCGCTGCTGAAGTTTGTGCAAGCAGTCGCACAATATTAAGCGCGCACCACTCGCGGCTGCCGACACTACTGAGCCCCTCCAGACCCCACCAGAGGAGCTTCATTTGTAAATTCAGTATTACACTACCATCGCCCTACCGCCGGCGCCGTAAGATATCGCATTGCATTACATGCACAATAAAAGAACTTGTGTTATTTAACGGCAAGTTTCCATTTTATCATTCCTTTGGGGGCGAGCGTCTTAAATATGTATGGCTGCGGCAATCAGCTAAAACAGAGCGCATCGAACGTGCCGGCGGCGGCGCAGGCGCAGGCGCAACACCGCGGTGTGTTGACTCACTTGGATAAACAAATGGTGTCGTTAGACGGGTCTCGTCTTCATAGGGCTTGTGGCTTTGAGTCGTTTGTTGGCCGCCACCCGCTGTGTCCCCACCGACACTGCCGCACAACATACGTACAAATTGCAGACATACATAAAGTAAGGAAACAACTGACGTGAGTGTAGGTGACGTCGGCACGTGCAGCGTTGGTTAAATGTCGGAATAAAAGATTATAAAAAAACAAATGAATATTAACCAACCGTAAACTCGGTTGTCAATATATTTCGGGAATTAAAAAAGTTTTGACATAACTTCTGACGTAAGTTTCGGTTTCATTTACAGGGGTAGGTATTTCTAAAATGCGCAATTCCTGAAAAATGTCGATTAGAGTTGGTCATTTACAACTTTTGTTTAAAGACTTTGGAATTTTCCTGCTGACATTGCCCTATATCATCAACCCATTATGTCCCCACCGAGGGGCACTGGTCTCTTCCCCGAGGAAGGTATAGGCCATACTCCACCACGGGGGCCAAGTCCGGATTGGTGGCCCTATATAAATATAATAAAAATAAAAATTCTTTAAATAAAAATTGTTTAAAAGCTTGTAATGGTGCTGTTTTATAGATAATGCTTAAGACCATAATGTGTTAAACAGAATGGAAATTCTTCTATGTAGGACATTCACTTACTGAAAGCTGCGATATTGGTAGAGCACGTAAGGCGTTAATTTAATCAAATTGTATGATGTGCTTTCTTGTTCAAACAAATTACAACCACGAACTAAAATTAACAAAAGTTTAGAGCGGGTAGATGTGAAACTCAGACCTTGATATCTTGAATAATAAAAATCTAAGAAACAACTCATATAAAAAAATTGTTGCCAAATATAAATTGTAATTGGGGAGTTCAAAATCGCGCAATTTGTAAATAACCCTGTATCACCGATTGTTAATATTTCATTCGGCAATCGAGGAAAATGTCACAGTTATACTTACCCGCACAGCGCACGAAATACTGTCGTTATTTTGAGACTACTAATAACCAGTATTTTTATGGCAGGGTATCTTTATGCCTACGCTGACGTCACAAGTTTACTCGTGAATTTGATAAGTTTCCTAATAAAACTCATAACTCAACTTTGCCCCAGACCGCCCCAGATCAAGTTGTACAAAAAGCAGACAAAAAGTGACATCTCGGAGCAATCGATCTCTGCGGCGGAGGGTGGGCGGTGAAAACGAGACAAAACACCAGTTAATCAATTCCAGATCCGCGTCCGCGATCCGTGATCGATGGCGCCTTCATTAGCGCGGACAGCACCGTGTTGCCTACGGCGTAGGGGCGAGAGTCACTCGTCTCGATGCCTCTAATCACTCACCGCGATACTGCGCGCTGATTACACAAACAAGACTCTTTGTTCCGAATTATTGCGCGATATGCATCTGGTCCAAACAGTGCGTAGTAAATGGATAGATGACAGCCAGTTTAGTGGACCTGTGGCGTAGCTTATTCGAATAGTCTAAAGTTGTGAAATATGATCAGAACAACGTTTGCATTTTGCTTTAATGAACTGCAAAAAGTTGAGGCAAAGTTAAACCTAAATAAACGTACAAATTTCAGTAATGGAATCTTAGAATCTTGTAGTAGGCAAGTGAAATTCGGGACGAAAAGCTGACCCCTCCAATTAACTTAGATCCAATGATCAATTCCCACCAAACATGAGTTGTGAGAAAGGGGGTACGTTCAAAGTGTAGTATAAAATAAGTGCGATCTAAAAGAATGCCAAATTCTATGAAGGTTTGTAAAATTATTTTTTCAAATTCTTTAGGAGCTATGAGGCTCTCTTGGTTACTGAATATGCAACTTGGCACTTGGAACTTGGCCCCCTTTTCACAAATAGTTCATTTTGAGGTGTTAAGACACAGTAATTAGCGGGTCACTAAATATCAACAGTGATAAAATTACACACCAATAACATGTATGGACGCGAGTGAAGGCTGTGTGTGTGGTCGTGTATTGTGTATGTGAAATCCGGGCTTAGATTCTGATGGCTTCGTTGGTATGGCGGTTGGCAAAAAATTACATTTAAAATCTGTCAGACCCAGATTTTAAATCTGTTTTTTTTTCTATTAAATGTATTACTAAACTGATTTAATAATTTATAGGAATGTTCAAAGGGTAAACAAGATATAATAATAAAAATCATATTCGAAATATGAATCGCTCGTAGCCCCGGCTGCCTGAGTGATCTTAAACGATCACGAAGGTTAAGCAACACAGGGCGCGTTCAGTGCATGGATGGGTCGCCGTCTATGCCTAACGCTAGTGGCATTTTTCCGAGCGGTTCCGTGCTTCGCAAGGCACGTTAAGCTGTTGGTGCCGGCCTATACCTTCCTCAGGGAAGAGACCCGTGCCCCTCGGTGGGGACATAATGGGTTGATGATGATGATATTCGAAATAAACACTTTATATATTTTCTTCAAATTAAACTAAAATCACATTTTCGTAACAAAATTTAGATAGTAAACTTAGATAACATTTTATATGTATCAAAACTAAAGAGATCTTAATCGGACTTGATGGAATGTAAGGCATTAACATACACTTACACTTAACAAAAAAATAATCAGTCTTCATCACCTGGATTGCCATTTTGTAGAGCTTTGGTTTGGTAGCACATTGTGCACTGAAAAAAATCTATCCACGTCGCTAGGTCGCTGTGGACTGAGGAAGCGGGCGGAGCACGTTCCGCGGCTAGCAACGATCAGTTATTGAGAACGGTGAAGCGCACGATTTAGATTTGAATAAACTACAACGGATCACGCGTTGGTGTGGGTCTGACAGACCCTACCAGGCATGCCAAGGGTTAACACGCTTGATTTCCAAAACAGAGGTCGTTTCCCACTGGAGGACGCGGTACTTGATATATGTATATACAAATGGCCTCACCCAGGGTTCCATGTCTGTGAAGACCTTGCCGGGTTACCACAGCACAGGGTACGCTAGTTTGTGTTCACGTGTAGACAAGTGATTTGTGTGTGTGGAAGTTATTATTATTGTTATGTAGCAGATTGTACAGCGTGTGTCCCCCCGCAGCGTGGTGCGACGTGGCGGGCGGCGCGGGCTCGGTGAACGCGCTGCCGGCAGGCGGCGCGGCGGCGGCGGCGGCGGCGGCGCGGCTGTCGCCCGCCTTCGACCCCGCCACGCCGCGCAACGTCACCGCGCTCGTCGGCAAGTCCGCCTACCTCAGCTGCCGCGTGCGCCACCTCGGCAACAGAACGGTACGTGCACCTCTGCTCACTATTGAACCTCTAACATTTATTTAAACTTGTTTAAATACACTAGGTAGGTCTCTGAATTGAGACCGTTCTCAATTAGTCTGTATATTTTTGTAATCATAAGTCTAGCGATAATTCTTTACCGCGTTGTCCGATTTAGAAAGGGAGTACCTACCTCGAGGGTGGTCATATATAAATTTGCTCAAGATCTGCCCCTATATTACGCTCACCAAATCCTGAGCGATTCCAATCGTTTAACTGTCAAATTAGTATGGAGTTTGACAGTTAGACGATTGGAATTGCTCAGGATTTGGTGAGCGTAATTAGGCCACTGTATCCTGATCCCACCAGGATTTATGAGAAAAACATCGAACTCTTCTTTCTAGTGCGTAATTCCTAGAAGCAGGTTTTTTGTACCAAAACGTTTTAATCTGTATGGAGTTTTGTCTTCTTTTGTTTCGTGGAAATATTTGAAATAGGTACGAAGATGTGTAGTAATTGTAAAGCAGAGTGTGTAATGAATTCGTGTCGGCTGTGCTCGCGGCTCGGGCGGCACAATATACAGTTGCGCGGGTCGCCCAGGACGCTGTGGTGCAATATCGCAGCCACTAGCTGGGAACCTCCACTGCAGTCACGAATCATGCACAGCGCACTCCACTGATATACAGATACTGTAGGAATCGCCGATCCTACGGATTCTGTGGAAAAGCATCATTTTCACTGTTGTCGAGTCTATAAACGATTCTAATAAGTCTTTGAATAATGAAATAGAATAATGACGGTACATTTAGAAGCTTCAAAGCTAATGTAAAATGTTAGATATGGAGTTCCGTAAAATAAAAGAGATTTGCTATTCCGTAAAATAAAAGAGATTTGCTATTGTTTCATAGCCTTACAATTTTAGGAACTGCCAAGACAGACAACGACCAGCAAATAATTTATCCCATCTCTGACAGTGCCAGTGCACCTTTGGTCCTCTGAGTAGTTTTTAGGGTACCGTCCCCGAAAAGTGCCAAAGGGACTATGTTTATACTGTATTTTTACGCTATTTGTTCCAACTATCTACAGAACCGCAAAAGGTAGGTTCTCAATGTTATAATATAATTTTCACAGATTATATTATAACATTGAATTTTATTGCTTAAAAGTGGAAAGTTTATTGCTTAAAATACTTCATTTGAAGTAATAAAATAAGATGGTCCTCATACAAGAAACATGATTTGCAAAGAAATAATTCGATAAATAAAATACATTCTTAGCGACTTCGGCGAGTTTGCATGTGCGATTTAGATAAAAAATAATTATTATGTTATCTGAACGCATACTTTAATCCAAATCCGCCCACCCGTTTAAACTTTATTGCACAACAACAAGATACTTTTGCAAGTACTGGCAAGTATTTAAGTATTTACCTTCGCAAGTATTTAAGGATACCCTTAGGTTTCTTCACGATGTTTTCCTTCACGGTTAGCGAGTGGTATTGCTACTATAACTTCACAAATGTACGTAACTTAAAAAAAACCGGCCAAGCGCGAGTCGCGCCCGAAGGGTTCTCTAACATGATCTAAAGAACATTAGACAAAGATCGAATTTGAGAACAGCGCCATCTATAGAAACCAACAACAAGCGTTTAACATTGACATTTAATCCATCACATGCGCTGTGCAGGTTACATAGATGGCTGCTAGATGGCGAGCGATGTCTTAAGACAACGTTGTTGCATGGGAGCCTGCCTTAAAATATTTATTTTATTCTGTCTTTAGTATTTGTTGTATAGCGGCAACAGAAACACATCATCTGTGAACATTTCAACTGCCTAGCTATCACGGTTCATGAGATACAGCCTGGTGACAGACAGACAGATAGATAGATGGACAGACAGACAGACAGACAGACGGACAGTGAAGTCTTTGGCACCCTTCAGGTATGGAACCCCAACAAAGTCATTGGTACATTCCAATGTAGTCGAACCCGCGACCTCCCAAATAAAGAGCCGGCGTTTTACCGCTCCGCTTTCACCGCTTAGGTTAATTGCAAACAATAACAAATCCAATACAAAATACCTACACCCTCAGGTTTCGTCAAAACCAAAGTAATACTAGAATGTACCACAATATCATGTTACATTAGTATTGTTATCTGTTTTATATTAATAAACATAACAAAACAGAAAAATTACGAAAAATTAAAAAAAAATCTGATAAACCGATCTGGTAAAACTTGTTCAATCAAGACTGAATTAGCTACAGCTAATGCACTAATGGAGTGGACAGATCGACAGAATAGAGTTATTCAGAATGGTCACATACCTACAGTATGTCTCGGTAGGGCACACTAGCCGCACGAATAGTTTCCGCGGCGTCGTTAGGTGTAATTGCTCGCGATGAGCGCCGCTCGCTACAATCGCGCTTCCTTCCGCCCGCCCGCCCCTCGCCCCGCCCCGCACCCCGCCCGCGCCCGCGCCAGCCTATTGTTTAGTTTCTTTTCAGTGAAATCACGCGGCTGCAGCGCGCCACACAAAGAACCTTTGAAGGGGAAAAACATTCAAATCCCCATGCGATTATTCTTTCAGTTCTTGACTGACACTCCTCTAGAATTAATAGAACAAAAACGTCCACAAATGTTAGTACGAGTATTATATAGTTGTATAATTTTATGACTGTGAGCTACCGAAACGTACAAATATATCGCAAAGTCATCACTTGGAATCCGCAACACTGTAGAGTAGGTACTGTAACGGCTGAAATGGTCAACCCTTTCACCCTTACAGTTTTCAGCAACATATCTCTAAAATTGATACGAGTATCGCCATCTATTGTAATCTTAAAGAAGTTTTCTACTATAGGAAGGGATAGACGTAAGGTATGCTCCACCCATTGGGGGGGAACACAAACTTCTGCAGGTATAGAATAATGTATCTTAAAGTTACATTGATACACTCGAAGATCGTTTAAGTCATGCCAACCGTGTAACTCTTACACACACATTTACAAGCAAGATTCGTCGAAATCATAACTGTCAGTCGAAACTAAACAGCATAATGCCATTTTGCTGTGGCGAAAGTATTGTATTTTCTAGAGCAATGTCGACCTTATTCATATGATAATAGGGCGTGATTATTAAAGCTAAAGTTAACATTTACATGTGGCCTCTGATACGTCATTCGGACTTTGTTCTAAGAAATAAATGAGAACAAAGGGTCTCTGTATGAATTTAAAGTAAATATTGTATGAATGTTTATTAAATTTAATTATTTGTCGGCTAGGGACAAAAGGGTTAGAATTACGCCGCCTTACGGGGACTTCACTTTCAAGAAATCATGGGTTTGTCCTCATCTATCCCTCAGGTTTGGAACTCATCTTTGTATGGAAAAAATGCATTTATTGGGTAATTTCGAGGATTACAACTGTCATAAAATTTTTATACACAGTTAGTATAAAAATTTTGTCTAGACAGAACAGCAAATATTTTTGCAAACAAACCCGTAAGTTTTTCTAATGAAACGACATGTAATGATGCCATCATATTTTTCCAATGCATGGAGTTATATTTTCAATCACGAATCTACAATATTCTAGAATTTCCATTCTTTACCATACAATCCTTAGATTCAGTGGGCCAAACGGGAATACACCGCGTAATGTAAACAATATTCTCTAATCTAAACTAGCTTCGAAGTGTTCGACGAAATTTTGTACGGGTTCAGATTTCAAGTACGTGGGACCAAGATTTCGGACAAGTCATAAAATGGATGATGAATGGTTTTGTGGGAGGAGTCGAGGATTGAACCGAGGAGAGCTGGTAAATCAGGAAGAAATCATCGAGAGTCAAGTCGGAGCCGTCGAAGAGAGTGGTAGTTCTACCGGAACTTACAAACGCGCGTGCAATCCTCTCCAGAGTCTAGCATCTAGACTTACCGCGTTACAAGTGTTTTATTAGAACAAGTCCTAAGTGAAGACTTCGTGGGTGCAATAATAAGCTAGCCAGCAGAGAACTCGCAAAGTAGAGAAAGAGTGCGTCGTGTCGGACCGTTTTCCGCGAAACAAAAGATTTTCCATCGAGGGGCGAATTTCCTTAACCGAACAAACAATTTTTCTAATTTCCGCGACGCGAGTGATATTTAATTTTTATCTATGTATCCTGTGTATTTTGTTATACATGTATATATAATCCTTCAGTCTTACTTTCATTCTTCCAGTTCTATTTTTAGATTCCACATTAACTAGCGAGAGCAGAAGGCGCGGTGCTTCCCACATGGGTTCTGCGTTTATCCTTCGAACTTAGCTAGGAACTAGGATTCATCGACAGAAGCAGAATGGAATGGACCAGACAAAATACTTTGTCTTTGAAGGAGGTTTTACTAACATAATGTCATCGGAATGGAGCTGGGGTTTTGGAGAAATGGCGGAGTTAATCTTCGATATTTACTACAACAAGCGGAGCTGCATCATCATGGATTACTTACTGATCTACATCACTACAAGGATTCTTACATCATCATGGATACTATAGGTTACATCGGGAACGTTCTATCCGTTCTATCTTCACTTTAGCTAGGGTTGATTCGAAATTGAGTAATTATGTGGCTGTACGTCGTGTGTGTTCTAGTAGAGTTTTTAGTATCTCCACGGGTGTACAACTCGAGGTACATTTGTGAAGATGATGTGACGAAGGTTTTCGCGGATGTACGACTCGGCTGGATGGACGAAGTGGTCCTCTACGGCTAGCCGGAATCCCTGTCTTAAATGACGTGTGTAGGAAGGGAGCCTGTTCCATAGTCCGGAGGTCAAATGGGTAATACATTTGCGAAAACTCTAGCACATTTGGTTTTGTTCTTTAGAACCACGACAGAACTCCATGAATGAATGATGTGTTCGGTGAATGTTGGGCGTTAAGTGAAGGTTTGAATGTGATAGGGTGATACGTTGTGTCCCGATGGATTCTGAAGGAGCGAGTTTCTTGTGGAAGCTCGTGGGGGTGGGTGTAGGTTGGAAGGGAGCCCATCGTCATCACGCTAGGGAAACAAAAGTTCTTCTAGATTTCCTCCTGGAAGTCTAGAACCCCTCCCAATTCCATTTATTTACAGGAAGGAGATCTGCTGACTACGAACTACATAAGTTCTTCTTTTCATTCCTATATTTTGATAATGACATATTATTTATACTTTGTATTTTATCATATTATTATGTATTGTTTTACTGTACGAGTTATTATTTTTGTGTCACGCTATTCGCGAGTGAAACTGATTAGGCGCGTGTGTCAAAAGTCTTCCTAGAGAAGCATCGTGTAATGCATCGACATGCATAGTTGTAGTGTACAGAAGGATTGCAGTGCTCACTTTCTCACTAGTCGCGGACATTGAGACTAATCGAGTCTCGATGCTTGTCTTATTGGGGCGTTTACGATTACTGACCGAAGCTAAGTTGCATGTTTCCTTTACTTAAACTGATTATGTGTACGCTTAATTTAATCGCGGATTATATTTACTTTCTTTATCATTGTTAAATTTTTCGTCTTTATCGTTTCTCAACACAACGTATGGGTCTTTATTACTTAACTAGACGATCACGACTATTTTCATTGGCCAATTAATTTTCAGAAAATTTACAACCCTTCAGGTTATTTTTATATGTTTATATATTTTATTTGCGTGGGGTGGTGGCGTCTCGCATTTAATTTATTTGAGGGACCCCCCATCCTGTTACAGATGGTGCACGTGACCAAGGATTTGCGTCATTAAATTTTAAATACTTCGTTATTTAAAAACGCATAAAAAGAATCTGAGTTACTATGGTTTTAAATTAGGCGAAAATGTTAGGTTTTTAAAAGGCGTAGGGGCGTACTGAATTTTAGTGAAATATAAACAATAATTTATTAAAACGTCTTCTGCTTCGAAACGAAATTAATGTGATATTTCTGTTAGTTCTTATTTGGCACCGTTGAAGGCGTTGGTGTTCAAAGTTCAGTTGCTTAAGAGTCACAAAAACAAGGGGCGCTTAGAAAAAAAAACAGGTCGCACGGCTCAAGTGGGTTCTGCGTTGGAATTTCGTTCGTTGTTGCTATCAGATAGGGCGCTGCTCACAAAGCTTTACCTACTTCTATTTTTAGATTTCAATCGAACGATACTTAGCTAATTTTCTTAAGACAAAGAAGTCTATGCGTAAAATTAAATCACTTTCATTTTTACTGTTTCTGTTTGAATTTGTTTTGTGCTCTATTATGCGAAGCGAATGCTATTTTATTTTTGTTGTTTTTATGTGTTATTGATATGTTATTGGGCTTGCGATGTATGTTACTAGCGATGTTATTTTCGTACGTTTATTTATTCTGCAAGAAAAAAATTAGATTATGTGTTTCCCTGCAGGTAAATTTTGTGATCAGCGCCTCCCGTATTTCAAACGTAGAACTAACTTACATCATCGATCTAAACAAAGCAAATCTTATGATCCCACTTGGTGCTCCTGTGACCCGTTTTAGAAATTAGTTCGTCGGTTATACTACAGAGGGCGTTAGTATAGGCGTCTTGTCAACTGTCAAGGTGCACGTGTTTTTGTTTACGTCTTGTATCGGAGTGTTTACGTTTTGAGTTTGGAGAATAGGGGCGTGAGTATTACGTTCATTCATCGGTGCGGTAGTAAGCAGCTGACTTACAAACATCTGATTAGTTGATTATAAGGAATCGGTTGGAGTTAAAAAAAAAAAGAAATTTTTGTTACTACTGAAGTTAGCTGATTTAGGGGTGAGACGAGATACATTTTGTTTTTTTTTATTATCTTTGATTTGCTTTTAATTTCATTACTATTTTGTTACACTTATGTTTAAGTAGTACTTGAGTATAGTAAAAACAAGTAAGTATTAATACAGTTAATTTGAAGTATTCTTTTATTTTGTTGACTATTACTTAATTGATTTAAAATAACCTTGGAAAGGCAATTATTATTTTCATTAGTAACTTTCAACAAGCTGATTACCTAGGGGCGCGTGTACGTAATTTACACGACACTTGCGTCTTAGTATTCAAATACCGCCATATGGAATATATGTAGTAAATGACATAATAAACACACGTCATAAGGAAAGATTAAATCTACCACAATGAAGAATAAATAATTTTAAAAAAATTCACCAAAACCCATACTATATGGCAATAAGACTATTTAATAAACTACGTAACTCACAAAAGGAAATACCAAACTTTAATAAACCTAAAAATTTAATAAATCTAAAAAAAACCAAATCTAATAGAAATATGGCCCTTCATAATTGAAGAAAACTTAAAAGATAGGATAATTTACCTAGAGTATAAAGGAAACTCCTAGTAAAATTAAGAACATATGTTTTCACTACATATTTTATAATGAGCATGTTAGTTTTAAATGATTTTGGTTTTGGTTTTGATTTCGATTTCGATTTCGATTTCGATTTCGATTTTGATTTCAATTTCGATTTCGATTTCTATTTTGATTTTGATTTTGACTGATTTTTAAATGAATTTGCGGTATTTTATATGTAAGGAAATTAGAGGATTCGTGCGCAGTAGAGCCAAGCTTTCCAGTAGCAAATTAATATTTCATTATTTCTACTGATGCTTAGGTCATATACTACTTTATGAAATACTTTACCAAAACCGATGATTTAAAATAATTTCGGATAACATAAATGATGTCTGTTTCAAATGATTTTTGGTAACAGTAACTTAAACATGTTTAATACAGCAAAGGTTTGTGAAATTTAATTCCTATTACAAATTATTTCATTATTTTATTTCTACAAATTTTCTACGAGTAATCTACGATGTTCTCTACGAATTATTTTCCGACAAAAATTATGAAATAATTTAGGGGCGTTCTGTAACGGCTGAAATGGTCAACCCTTTCACCCTTACAGTTTTCAGCAACATATCTCTAAAATTGATACGAGTATCGCCATCTATTGTAATCTTAAAGAAGTTTTCTACTATAGGAAGGGATAGACGTAAGGTATGCTCCACCCATTGGGGGGGAACACAAACTTCTGCAGGTATAGAATAATGTATCTTAAAGTTACATTGATACACTCGAAGATCGTTTAAGTCATGCCAACCGTGTAACTCTTACACACACATTTACAAGCAAGATTCGTCGAAATCATAACTGTCAGTCGAAACTAAACAGCATAATGCCATTTTGCTGTGGCGAAAGTATTATATTTTCTAGAGCAATGTCGACCTTATTCATATGATAATAGGGCGTGATTATTAAAGCTAAAGTTAACATTTACATGTGGCCTCTGATACGTCATTCGGACTTTGTTCTAAGAAATAAATGAGAACAAAGGGTCTCTGTATGAATTTAAAGTAAATATTGTATGAATGTTTATTAAATTTAATTATTTGTCGGCTAGGGACAAAAGGGTTAGAATTACGCCGCCTTACGGGGACTTCACTTTCAAGAAATCATGGGTTTGTCCTCATCTATCCCTCAGGTTTGGAACTCATCTTTGTATGGAAAAAATGCATTTATTGGGTAATTTCGAGGATTACAACTGTCATAAAATTTTTATACACAGTTAGTATAAAAATTTTGTCTAGACAGAACAGCAAATATTTTTGCAAACAAACCCGTAAGTTTTTCTAATGAAACGACATGTAATGATGCCATCATATTTTTCCAATGCATGGAGTTATATTTTCAATCACGAATCTACAATATTCTAGAATTTCCATTCTTTACCATACAATCCTTAGATTCAGTGGGCCAAACGGGAATACACCGCGTAATGTAAACAATATTCTCTAATCTAAACTAGCTTCGAAGTGTTCGACGAAATTTTGTACGGGTTCAGATTTCAAGTACGTGGGACCAAGATTTCGGACAAGTCATAAAATGGATGATGAATGGTTTTGTGGGAGGAGTCGAGGATTGAACCGAGGAGAGCTGGTAAATCAGGAAGAAATCATCGAGAGTCAAGTCGGAGCCGTCGAAGAGAGTGGTAGTTCTACCGGAACTTACAAACGCGCGTGCAATCCTCTCCAGAGTCTAGCATCTAGACTTACCGCGTTACAAGTGTTTTATTAGAACAAGTCCTAAGTGAAGACTTCGTGGGTGCAATAATAAGCTAGCCAGCAGAGAACTCGCAAAGTAGAGAAAGAGTGCGTCGTGTCGGACCGTTTTCCGCGAAACAAAAGATTTTCCATCGAGGGGCGAATTTCCTTAACCGAACAAACAATTTTTCTAATTTCCGCGACGCGAGTGATATTTAATTTTTATCTATGTATCCTGTGTATTTTGTTATACATGTATATATAATCCTTCAGTCTTACTTTCATTCTTCCAGTTCTATTTTTAGATTCCACATTAACTAGCGAGAGCAGAAGGCGCGGTGCTTCCCACATGGGTTCTGCGTTTATCCTTCGAACTTAGCTAGGAACTAGGATTCATCGACAGAAGCAGAATGGAATGGACCAGACAAAATACTTTGTCTTTGAAGGAGGTTTTACTAACATAATGTCATCGGAATGGAGCTGGGGTTTTGGAGAAATGGCGGAGTTAATCTTCGATATTTACTACAACAAGCGGAGCTGCATCATCATGGATTACTTACTGATCTACATCACTACAAGGATTCTTACATCATCATGGATACTATAGGTTACATCGGGAACGTTCTATCCGTTCTATCTTCACTTTAGCTAGGGTTGATTCGAAATTGAGTAATTATGTGGCTGTACGTCGTGTGTGTTCTAGTAGAGTTTTTAGTATCTCCACGGGTGTACAACTCGAGGTACATTTGTGAAGATGATGTGACGAAGGTTTTCGCGGATGTACGACTCGGCTGGATGGACGAAGTGGTCCTCTACGGCTAGCCGGAATCCCTGTCTTAAATGACGTGTGTAGGAAGGGAGCCTGTTCCATAGTCCGGAGGTCAAATGGGTAATACATTTGCGAAAACTCTAGCACATTTGGTTTTGTTCTTTAGAACCACGACAGAACTCCATGAATGAATGATGTGTTCGGTGAATGTTGGGCGTTAAGTGAAGGTTTGAATGTGATAGGGTGATACGTTGTGTCCCGATGGATTCTGAAGGAGCGAGTTTCTTGTGGAAGCTCGTGGGGGTGGGTGTAGGTTGGAAGGGAGCCCATCGTCATCACGCTAGGGAAACAAAAGTTCTTCTAGATTTCCTCCTGGAAGTCTAGAACCCCTCCCAATTCCATTTATTTACAGGAAGGAGATCTGCTGACTACGAACTACATAAGTTCTTCTTTTCATTCCTATATTTTGATAATGACATATTATTTATACTTTGTATTTTATCATATTATTATGTATTGTTTTACTGTACGAGTTATTATTTTTGTGTCACGCTATTCGCGAGTGAAACTGATTAGGCGCGTGTGTCAAAAGTCTTCCTAGAGAAGCATCGTGTAATGCATCGACATGCATAGTTGTAGTGTACAGAAGGATTGCAGTGCTCACTTTCTCACTAGTCGCGGACATTGAGACTAATCGAGTCTCGATGCTTGTCTTATTGGGGCGTTTACGATTACTGACCGAAGCTAAGTTGCATGTTTCCTTTACTTAAACTGATTATGTGTACGCTTAATTTAATCGCGGATTATATTTACTTTCTTTATCATTGTTAAATTTTTCGTCTTTATCGTTTCTCAACACAACGTATGGGTCTTTATTACTTAACTAGACGATCACGACTATTTTCATTGGCCAATTAATTTTCAGAAAATTTACAACCCTTCAGGTTATTTTTATATGTTTATATATTTTATTTGCGTGGGGTGGTGGCGTCTCGCATTTAATTTATTTGAGGGACCCCCCATCCTGTTACAGTACTGCGGAAGATTTTGCTGCTGGCATTCCTTTCGCTCGCACATCAAACATTTCAAAGATCCACTGAACGAAATCATTAAAACCTAGGTACTAATAACACGCAAGTCCTATCACCAATCCGCTACCTCCTATGTCCTCGTAACCGTTCATGGCAATCGGCATTTGCAACGGTCGCCGCGATACAGGTTCGCCTGGTGCGGAGGCCACCGGAAAGCGTACTTTGTAAGTGAAATTAATTTTGGTGTACCCTCATTGGATTAAGTATAGCACTTGTAACCTTTATGGCAAATAAAGAATTTATATTTGTATTGTAAAAAATTAGTTAACTTCAACCAATATACCGTGATGCCACTAGAAACAATTTGACAAGTGCGAGTCGAACTAACCCATCGAGGGTTTCGTACAAATTTGTAGGTACTTGCATGTTATAAATAGTTCAGGAAACAAGTCTCGCATTTCTTTTTGAGCTTTTTCTGATGTTCAAAGATATTTTTTTATGATTTAATTACAAATGTATAGTTTTCAGGTTTTTTCCTGTACACTTGTAGTATAAGACGTATTACTCGCCAAATTTCATAGTTGTAGGTTAACGGAAAGTACCCAATAAGTTTTGATTCCCTTTTTTGCGGCATAAACGGCCGTATCTTTTTTGGTGTTAACTTAGGAGTTTGGTTTTTTTCACAAGGGACGGTAAACCTGAGGTTTTAATTTCAACTCGATACCTCAACGCGTTCCGAGATAAAAGGTCTTGACAGACAGACAGACGGACGGACGGACATACAATAAAGTGATCCTATAAGGGTTCCATGATTTCCACACACGCACACGCACACGCACACGCACACGCACACGCACACGCACATGCACACACACGCGCACACACATGCCAGTCGCAAAGCACGAATTATCTTATTTATTTTATTTTACGGGTTTTTATCTACCGGTATCTAGCAACCATTGTCGTGAAATTGTATTTCATTGCTACAGCTAGTATAGTCAGAAGTGTAGTTTCCCCAACCATTTAATACGATACAGAAGCTGTATGAATGCACGTAGCGCTTAACTTTATACTACTACGAATGCTGCAAGCGTAGAACGTCCACTTGCAGCTCGGCTACGAGCGTAGTGTACGCACTGTTTGTAGCAAACCGTCAGCGATTCCTAACCCTTACAATATTGTTATCTCTATGACTTAGTATTGGCATCGACTTTACCCTCCCCATGCCTTGAAACAATCTTTGTTAACTTTGATAAATTGCCCAAAATATATGTTCTTAGGATTTTGATGAGATTCCTACATAAAGTTTTTTTTTTAGTTTACTTTTGCCTTGTTACCACTACAAAGTAACGTAGAGGTAATTACGCCGTTAGGCTAACTATCCCTACTTTTGAAACTCTGGGTTTAAGGGCTGAAGTCGGCCGATAAACAAAACGATGTTCCCGGGCTAGACTTACGGCGTTTCAAAGATTTATCTTTTTGAAAAGAATGTTAATGCGCTAATTAATATAAACTGGGGCTTGCTCTTATTTGCCGGCGCCCCGCGAGCCCCGGCCACGCCGCGGGGCTCCCCAGCCTGGTTAAGTCCATCGAAGTCCGTCGTCGATAAATTTTACAACTTAGATTTATGTACTTACTCATATCTAATAATTGGTTCTTCGTATTGCGAATTGTACAAAAGTACCACTAGTACAACGGTAGAACGCTGACCCTACATTGGAGTGGCCGTGAGTTGAAATCCCGTACCTAGCTTAAATTCCTGAGTTATGTAGATTTTGTGAATTAGTAGAAGCAATACCACTCGCTAGCTGAAGAAAGCATTGTGAGGAATACCGAGTGTCTGAGATGTTCACATACTTCAGCACTTGATTGCCAATCCGCGGTGGGTAAGCCTTGTGGTTAAGCTTTTCTCTCAAAGAGAAGGCCTGTACCTTACAGAGAGACGTGTACAGGCTGCTTAATATTATATTTTGTGAAAGTTTTAACTGCCTTTACAGGTCAGCCAAACAAATAAACAAACTGACGTTGTATGCATATTAATTGGGTCCCGTTGGCATTCTTTGGGTAGGATACCCTAAAAACTCAGCATTCACTTACCACAGAGGAACGACATTCAATCACTTGTTGGTTATATCTACAACTTCTATTATGAATTTAATTTTGGAAAAATATGTACAACTTCTATATCCTTAATTGAATTGAACCCTTGTCATATTGAGTTACTCTTGGGACTCTTGGTTACTCTGTTAAGTTATTTTGGGATGGTTGTTTATAATTCAGAAAGTATTCGTTACATTTCGTTTTTGCAAGGAGAAATTGTGTACATGTTGATAGAATCACACAATAAGACGTAATAAGCCTTAGGGTTCTGACCAAACGATTAAAAAAATTGCAAATGAAAAATATTTTGTCCCATAATCTAATATATAAAAATCTCTTATCAGAGTGTTTGTTATCGAACTCTCCCAAAACGGCTTCACCAATTTTCATGACTTTTTTTGCGGAGCGGTAGAACGCCAGCTTCTCATTCGGGAGGTTGTGGGTTCAAATCCCGGTATGTTCCAATGACTTTGTTTTCTAAGTTACGCACATATGTGAAGTTATAGTAGCAATACCGCTTGCTAACGGTGAAGGAAAAACATCGTGAGGAAACCCTAGCGTCGGAGGTATTTACATACCTCAGCGCTTGCTACGTACAATGGCCCAACTATGAGGCTAAGTGCGGAAATCTCAGGTCTAACTAGAACTAGGTCTGAGAATACGTTGTAGGCTAATTAATATGGCATACCTAGCAGCATTTGCCGGCTAGTAATAAAGAAATAAATAACTTCCACACAATACAATCACAGAAATATACCCAGACTGGGGCCATTTGTACTAATGTACGGCGGCCCCAGTGGGAATCGAATTCACGACCTCCGGCAAGGTAACCTGACGTGATACCGCTAGACCAACGAAGCAGTCGTATGTATAACGCTTCGTAAGTTAGTGAGACCTCAGACTCCCGCACTTAGCCTCAAAGTGGGGCCATTGTACGCAGTAGGTAAGCGCTGAGGTATGTCAACACCTCAAACGTCTCAACTAGGGCTGTGAGGTATTGTTACTACATATTCGCAAATGTATGTAACTTAAAAACAAAGTCTTTGGTACATACCGGGATTTGAACCCAAGACCTCCCGAATGTGAGGCCGGCGCTGCTCTAGCGCTGCGCTACCACGGATTTGAACCCAAGACCTCCCGAATGTGAGGCCGGCGCTGCTCTAGCGCTGCGCTACCACGGATTTGAACCCAAGACCTCCCGAATATGAGGCCGGCGATCTGAGGCCGGCCGCTTTCCCGTACTGCGGTGGTGACATCGGTTCCTAACTGATATAAGTTTGTAACTTTTTTTAATATGAAATAACTGCAAATTAAAGGTTTTCGGAATTTTTTCTTAAATTATACTGTGAGACCTTGTTCTTTGTTAAATTTCACGAGTTTAGATCAGCGGGATGTGTCCTGATAGTGATTTTGATTGTATGAATGACTTCTATCTGTCTATACAGTCCAAGATAGATGAAGAGGCCTTCTCATCTAAAGGACCGTAGGTTTGGTTACTACTTTCAACTTGCAGGCTCTATCCGTCCCTGAGAAGCGTCTCAATAGCCGCTCGGACGGACCACAAAGTGTACCCATAAGGGTTATTTTTTTCCCTTTCGAAGTATGGAACCTAAAGTAGGTCTAAATTAAAAGAGGTAAAAGAGGTTTACGAGGATCACAGCAACTAGCAAAGCCTACCCCCACGGGATACAGGCGTGAGTTTATGTATGCATGTTTGTCTGAACTCTACTTGCATTGATGCGATCCCGCTGAGACATAACGGAGAGCGTTCTAACCACGAGTAAGAAGTTTACGTTCATGAAATGATCTTCGTTTGAAAGTTTGGATTTGTTTTAGTAGTAGTAGAAAGGTAAACAAGCTACTCGACCTATTAACGCTTTTGGTGGTGAGCTTGTTTGAGCTGAGAACCGCCAGCCTCTTAAATATGTATCTACCCGTACATACAAAATATATGTAGGTATTAAATAATCGATTCAGGACGGGTACAGTTACTTGTCTTTGTAAGCTTTGAGGTAGATTAAATAGATACCCTTAATTACGCGCAACATTCTCGCAAGACCTTCCCTATCTTGTATACAATCTATGTGTATATTCAGCCAGGGGATACATTTTACAAACATTGATACTTTTGTTGACAAATAGAAGCCTGAACCACAGAGTGCTCATATTAAATATGAAGAAATTTCTTTCATGTTTATTTATGGTATATAAGGATTTTATACGCAAAATTTCATGAAAACTCACCGGTTCAGGCTGTACTGTAAAAATAATCATCCTTGAACAATCAGAAAATCAGATAACGTTCTTTTATCCTTTCGACACCATAAGGGGACAGATTTAAAAAAAATCTTGTTTTAGTGCTTACCAAATTGTACATGCAAAGAACTTCTGTGCCTAACACGCTTCTATACCTATCAGTTTAGTCTGCTCGTTGTTTGTGAGACAGTTCCGGTACTGTCTATTGTACTAATAAATAATACAAATAACTTAATTATTAACTTACTAATATCTTGTAAGTTAGCAATCAAGTATCACTAATATGCTATACCGCAATGAAACCCGTTAAATGTAGAGCTATATTGTGTTCACCCACCTGAATCCTAGAGAGCAGTAAAGGGCGTGTAATTAGCGTGCATTGTGCCGCGATAGTAGCTGATCGCATCATTACCGCAACAATGCGCCTGAAGGACACTCACACGCGAGCGCGCTGTGTGGCTGCGAAGCCTTGGCGCCAGCTTCTGACGCTTCATTGTCATGCTCATTTGGCTAATCAAATTATCCGTTGCTTATCCTTGCTGCGTACAAAGTACACAGAAGTTTACGCAAAGCCGGCAACTGGCAGCAAAGAGATGAAAAATTCTTTGTAGACGGCTTAGGTTTCAAAGAAAATAGGTGCATGAAGTTGTAAAGTAGTGGAGAAAGGAAGTAAAAATTTTTTAAATAAAAAAAAAACCGACTTCGAAACACAAAAACAATAATAAGAAGTATTTATACATGTAGGTATTGTAGAAGTATAATTTGTAGCCGGTGCCCAAAATATATGTGCTGGTCTTGAAACTGGGCTGTGTTTCGAAGTCGGTTTTTATTTTTTATTAAAAATTTTTTATTTTTCAATTTTTAGTGGGGGTGCGAGAGAAAAATAAATAAGTCCCTTATAACCATAATTTACCCCATTTAATTCGTTGCTTTTATTTTGAAGTTCTCAATTTCCATTTTCGAAAGTCTTCACCAAAACATCACCGAATTACCTTGGGACTACTTTTACGCTATTTTATGAAACATACGGATATTACTAAAGGATGGGCCCCATTAGGGCTTATTTACTGCTGTCCATTGAAGAGTTCTGTTCTCTATCTCTGGAAGTCTCCATCAGATCGACGTTATACCTGTTTGAACAACATAACATAACATAACATAACATAACATAACATAACATAACATAACATAACATAACATAACATAACATAACATAACATAACATAACATAACATAACATAACATAACATAACATAACATAACATAACATAACATAACATAACATAACATAACATAACATAACATAACATAACATAACATAACATAACATAACATAACATAACATAACATAACATAACATAACATAACATAACATAACATAACATAACATAACATAACATAACATAACATAACATAACATAACATAACATAACATAACATAACATAACATAACATAACATAACATAACATAACATAACATAACATAACATAAACTCACGCCTGTATCCCAGAGGGGTAGGCAGAGGCCAGGAACTGCCACTTGCTACGATCCTGACAGATCACTTTCGCTTCCTCAACATTCATTAGTCGTTGCATGCACGCACGCCGGTTTCGGGTACTTTTTATCTTGCCCTTTGTTAATACATCCTCTATTTGGTCGAAGTATGTCCATCTGGGTCGTCCCTTACCGGCCCTTCCATCCACATTCGCTCGATATATTTGTTTTGTCAATAAAAAAAATTTGTCGAAATCGGTAAGATTTGACGGAGTTATGGAGGAACATAGCAAAAAAAAAAAAAAATACGCAACGAATTGATAACCTCCTCCTTTTTTGAAGCCGGTTAATAAAATAGAGGGTAATATTTGGTTTTTGTTTGCGCGCTTGCTGTAGAACTGTTTATAATTTACTTAGTTTTTCTATTTAGCGAACGACTTAGTTGATATCACTGTATTTCGTGATGAAATTGTAACAAAATAAAGCCCACATTACCTTAACATTTTTTGAACTTATTCGTAGGGTTCCTTTTAGTCTTTTCCAATATCGCCACAAAGATAATGTAATTACGATGATCCGGAGCGCGGTTCATTGGTTTCACTTCAGCTTCGTTTCTTGCTAATGTCTCCACAAACTTCTTGATTGACATCGACCTATTTGTTGTTTTTTCCCTGTAGTCTGAAGTGCTTCCGCGTTATCGCCTACCCCCACCCGCCCCCTCCCCCCTCGCAGTCACTACTGCCTGGAGGCTGTATTCCGGTCCCGGCATTTTTCTTAATTACTCATTGTTTAATTTGCCTTATTTCAGCTTTCACTTTACAATTGTTTTTTTTCGTTCTCTTGATTACAAGGAATAATTTTGCGTAATTACGATTACGAAAGTCCATTGAGAAATCAAGACAGAAACATGAGTTGCTACTTAACTTAAGTGATATACTGTTTCTCTTTACAATATTAGACATTTGACGAAATAAGTGCTTTCTAGTTTAGCACAAGGTTAACAAAGGGCACTTTTTGTAATTGAAATTCAAAGTTAAAATGTTTATTTAATGGACGTTATAGTGCTTACTTTCAGAACTTATTCTTTTCAAAATAGTTTCAACCTGATTAACAGAGTTATCAATGCACTTGATTCAAGTAATCTTTATTTAAAGAACTTGGTACATAAAAGAAAAACGTCCTTGTTGTCCTAGTAATGGAACATAGTTTAAATACACTATATCAAATTATATCCTAGTCTTCAAAATTAATTTAACCAATTTGTACAAAGTTTTGATCAAAGAGATGTAGATGTTATCTCTTGCTCTTGTTTACGAACTGTCGGATTGTCGCAGACGACGTGACACGGCGCGGGCTCAGGCCGGACAGCAACGAGTCCACAAACTTTAATCAACATGGAGGTGATCCTTCACTCGGAGCTGCGCGAAGCCGTCGCTTATTTATCTGTTTGGGCAATCTTCCTGGGCCATGGCGAGAGGTCGCCGCACCGTATAAATCAGTGTTAATTAAGCGCTAGCGCTGTGATCGACCGCGCGGCAACAAGTCACGGAGACCGCGCTGACACGAGGCTCTATCAGACTTAAGCAATAACTACAGAAAGAGACGAAAAAGTGCGTCACGTGGCCGCACTTGAGATTTCCGACTATCATCACCATAAGCAGCCATCCCACTGTAGGGCACACGCCTTCTCTCAGAGAGAGAGAGAGAGTGTGGGCTTAATCACGACGCGTGCCCATCTCGGATTGCCGATTTCAAGCGCTGAGGTATGTGAATAGCTCAGACACTCAGGTTTCCTCATGATGTTTTCCTTCACAGTTAGCAAGTGGTATTGCTACTATAACTTCTTCCTACCATTCAGCAGGATATTTGCAGGCAATCTGACTAAGAAGAAATACAAAATGAGTTTTACCTTTATTCATGACAGAGCTTGAATAGGTAGAGCGTACACTTATTCTTCTTCTTATCGTGTCGGTGACAAAACCAATTAGATTTTACTGGCCCAGAACTCGGCCACGCGCACTCCAGCGTCTGTGGCCTCCATCAAGTAATCCCGAGTGCATGTGGACGGGCACATGGGACACACAGACTTATTAACTTACATTTATTAACGTTAATATATACTTAAGTAGGTACTAATATAATTTTTGTATCATAAACAATAAGTTACTTGAGGCACATAAAAATTGTTTTAGGTACATACACAAAATACACATAGCTACTATTCGCATATTTGCTGTTTTAGTCTATAGTAACGAGACTAAAAGGTTTGAAATAAAGCCGTGTTCGTTGATATAAGTAGTATACAGGGCGAGGGCGGGGCGGGAGAAGGGGTGCGGGGCTGCGGTCGCGCGGAGCTCACTCTCGCGAACTCTTGCTCGTTAGCTGTTGATTAATAGTGTGTTATCGGCTACGTATCGTCGGCCAACTCTGTTGCTGCTTAACCGACTTGCTTGTAAACTCAATCGGCCTGTACACATCTACTGCCTCCGCCTAAGGTACGCCATTCTTTCTACCCTCGGCTGTCCTCACCCAGCCGCTGTTAGAAATCTCAGATCGTGGTCTCCACTCGAGAACCTTTGTATCCCGTCAACTAATTGGATCGCCAACATTGCCACTTCAACTTGCTAATATTAGGCTATGTCGGTCACCTTAGTTTTTTGGCCAATTGTCCAATTTCTGATGTGCTCTGTTAAAGAGACTCTTTGCATCAAAGATACCCTGAGCGTCTTTGAACCGATGGACTAATTCTACTGTCAGTATTCACGTTTCGGTTCCGTGATTCATAACATAACTGACAGGATGCACTGGTTAAAGACTCTTGACTTTAGACTCTGAGGAATAGCCGAGGAGAAAATCTGGCGCAGTTTTCCGAATGCAGCCCACTGCAGCTGGATCGTTTTCGCGACCTTTTTCTCGCCTGCTTGTACACTTTAACTGTACTCTACTCGGCTTAGTGATTAATGTGACTCAGCCATGAGTTCGGTCACATTAAAAACTGTTGGATGTAACGGCGGCGTCATCAAAATCTTCGTCGTTTATGTAAACTTGTTAGTTCGTTTGACAAAAGTTTTTAAATTGCGGCAGCTAACAAATAATGAGAATAAAGTAGGATTTAGTGAATGGGCAACCTCGGGTATCCGGAAAAGTAGAGACACACTTTATGAACTGTATGACAAAAAGACTTATACATATGACACCAAATTCATACAGCACGTAAAAAAATATTCCAAATTATTTAAGGCCGTCTGCCATAAGGCTAAATGCGATCATATAAAGAATAAAATCTTACAGTCACCGAATAAAATTAAAACAATTTGGACAATAATAAATAGAGAAACGGGTAAAACAAAATTAGGAGATCGAGATATTTCGCTTAAGATTGATGACAAAATAATAACGACTAATGAAGATATCGCTGCAGCATTTGAACAGTTCTTCACTAATGTTCCAATCGTGACTACAGCTCCGTTAGACTCGTCACCTGATCGTGCAGCAACATTACTAAAAGACCATGTCTCCTCGTGCGAACACGATTTCTCATTTAATTACATTGAGCCCCATAACGTTCTTAAAAAAATTAAATTATTGAATCTTAAAAAAACCGAGGACTTGTGGGGTATGTCAGTAAAAATTGTTAGTTCAGTGATCCATGTCCTAGCTTTACCGTTAGCAAAAATTTTCAATAAATGTGTAGATGAGGGAGTATTTCCGGACCTCATGAAATATAGTAGACTAGTACCCTTATTTAAAAGCGGTGATAAACACGACCCAACCAATTTTAGGCCCGTCTCAGTACTACCAGTATTAAGTTAAATATTTGAGAAGATCATCTTAGATCAATTACTTACGCATTTCAATAATTACCAACTCTTTTATAGCCAGCAATTTGGTTTTACTAAAGGGCGGAATACAACAGACGCCGGAGTTATGTTACTTAAACATATTTTCAGCGCGTGGGAGGATCGCAAGGATGCAGTAGGCATATTTTGTGATTTATCAAAAGCATTTGATTGTGTAGACCACGAAACGCTACTCCTAAAGTTAAAACACTACGGCATAAAGGGTGCAGGTTTAGATCTTTTAAGATCGTATTTAGAAGGAAGGGTCCAAAAAGCAGACGTAAATCGTATTAAATCCTCGGGTTCACTTGTAAAAATAGGAGTCCCGCAGCGATCTATTTTAGGGCCGCTCCTTTTCCTAGTCTATATAAATGATTTACCGTTTATGGTACAAAAAATGTCTGAGATAGTGTTATTTGCTGATGACACGTCACTTATTTTTAAAATAAGGAGACAAGAAAATAATCTTGACGATGCAAATAATGCTCTCTCGCAAGTACTAGATTGGTTCACAGCAAATAATCTGCTGTTAAATTCTAAAAAGACAAAATGTATAAAGTTTTCCTTACCTAACGTACGAGTAGTTGAGAACAACATAGTAATTGGACATGAAAAACTAGAATTTGTAGATGATACTGTATTTCTGGGCATCACAATCGATGCAAAACTACAATGGGGTCCACATATTGTAAAATTAGCACACAGACTTAGCTCTGCAGCATATGCAGTGAAAAGAATTAGGGAACTCACTGACGTTGCAACTGCTAGGCTTGTTTATTTTAGTTACTTCCATAGTATTATGTCCTACGGTATACTACTATGGGGCCGGGCAGCAGACATTGAGACTATCTTCATCTTGCAGAAGAGAGCCATCCGATTTATTTACAAGTTAGGTAGTAGGGATTCGCTAAGAGATTTCTTAAAAGAAACAAACATCTTAACAGTTGCATGTCAATACATTTATGAAAATATTATGTACGTTAGAAAAAATATCAAAGACTTCGAAAATGTTGGTGGCCACCATAATGTTAATACTAGAAATAAACATAAATTGTCATTTCCACTATTTAGACTTGCAAAAGTTAACACATCCTTTATGGGGCACTGTATAAGGTTCTACAACAAAATTCCTCAAGATATATTAGAGTTACCTCCAACGCGATTTAAAAAATGTGTTAAGCAAATTTTGTGCAAAAAGGCTTACTATAACATCAAGGATTATTTAGAAGACAAAGATGTTTGGCATTAAACAGTAGATTAATATTATTTAAAGGACGATTGTGACTAGTGTTCAACACATTCATGACTAATATTTTAAGTTGAAAACTCTGTTAATTAAGTTAAAACTTGTTTTGAAAAGAATAAATGTGGAGTTTCTTTGTTAGCTTCTTCTTCACATAATCCATTAATTGTGAAACTAACAACTTTGACGTTCATTAAGTAAACATTCTGTTTGTATAATGAATAAAAATATTTGAATTGAATTGAATTGAATGCGCTGCAGATTAGATCTACGTACGCGGCTCGCTCGTTGGTGCCTGCAGGTTAACTGCCAAGATTTCGCCAAAAAACGGTATTTGAGAAGCTCGGATACTGATCATTGTGTGCAGCAGCGGGTAGCAATGTTAATGTTATGTTATGTTATGTTATGTTATGTTATGTTATGTTATGTTATGTTATGTTATGTTATGTTATGTTATGTTATGTTATGTTATGTTATGTTATGTTATGTTATGTTATGTTATGTTATGTTATGTTATGTTATGTTATGTTATGTTATGTTATGTTATGTTATGTTATGTTATGTTATGTTATGTTATGTTATGTTATGTTATGTTATGTTATGTTATGTTATGTTATGTTATGTTATGTTATGTTATGTTATGTTATGTTATGTTATGTTATGTTATGTTATGTTATGTTATGTTATGTTATGTTATGTTATGTTATGTTATGTTATGTTATGTTATGTTATGTTATGTTATGTTATGTTATGTTATGTTATGTTATGTTATGTTATGTTATGTTATGTTATGTTATGTTATGTTATGTTATGTTATGTTATGTTATGTTATGTTATGTTATGTTATGTTATGTTATGAGTAACTAGTCGTACAGCTTATCACCGGAAGTGCTGCGACGTCATGTGGAGGTGGAAGGGGAGGTTGCCATTGATGGATTTCATTCCGTAAATTATGACATCATCCACCCGAAGTCGCGTGAAGTTATAATTAAAGCCAAAATTGTATCTTTAAAGTATTACGTACAATAAGTAAATTTTACTACGGAAGCCAAGTGAAAAGTGTGTCGAAACCAATTTAATTGGAGGCCATGAAGAAGGTCCTTGGATTAATTAATATTGAAAGTTTGTTTATCTGATCGAGCGGCGAGTGACGAGGACGGGCGCGGGGCGGGGTGCGGGGCGGGGACGGGGCGGCGCTAGACGGAGCCTCTTAATTAAAGTTGCACTCGCGCCTCGTTAGCCGATAGTTTTAATCTTGGAGCTCAGCTAGTGAACGGATTCGACGCATTTTTATAAGAATTTTGCAGAATTGAAGTTAGGTTAAAGTTGGCGGCCGCTGTTGAAGCGAGCTCACCTTAACGACAGGAGACTCGTTGGTGAAGTTTTGTTTGATCTAGTCAACAGCGGTGAGGGGTGCGGGTGCGAGCGCGGGGCTGGAGTCCATTTGTTCATAAGCCAGTGAGTGGCGCTGGACGGAGCGCGGGGGGCGGGGAGTCCCGGAGGGCGCATTCCACCACCGGCAATAAATCCGGCAGAACAAAGAAAGTGCCGGGCGTGGCGCCATTTGTTAAGCGGAGTGATACCGCGGCCGCAGCGCCAGCGCGCTTGTAGCCTGCTCACACGAGGGTGCGCTTTCATATGCATCCATATATCACATTCGAAGTGGTGCAAGATTTCGTACATAATACAATAATAATAATAATAATAATAACTTCTACAATTGGTCCACAAACAACTTGGTCCACAAACTCTTCCATGTTTAAAACACGTCAACATTTGTTGATAACTGATGTTTTCGCAAGCCGGGCGGATACAAGGCAACATGGTGTAATCAACTCCGCAACACAAGTGTTGCCCGCAACGTGTTGACAGCAACTCGGCAACATGTTTATGGAACCATGTTTACAGAAAAATGTTTACAATGAATACGGGGCTTAACACAATCGCTTGTCCCGGTGGTGAACTAGGATACCCTGTTTTAAGGTGACCAGGCAAGGACAGCACAAACCTGGAAATATACATAGACTGAGGCTCACTGAGCCATAAATAGTACCTCTGGCTTTATATAAGTCATCTTGGTGCAAATTAATAAAAATTGCCGTATTATGTAAAGTGAGACAATATTTATCAAATACACGTAATACTTTTCAAGTTATAAGCTGAAGCTCTTTCTTCTAAAGTCAGGTAACAGCGAGAAATCTATTTTTGTACTTAACTAGAAACATGATGTTTTAACATTAATTTAACTTAGTTCATTTCCTGACAGTTAATTATTACATTCCGATAAAATGTTTGATAAACTGTTAAATATCAATAGTTTATCTGCTTTAATAAATTATTATTTTGAATTCGCAAAGCAATTACTAAATTTTTAAGGTACTAAGTAAGCGAAATTATGTATAACGTAATTCACACGCTAAACCATAACTGTTTTTAGTTTGATTGTGTTGGTCCCAAATAAACGTTTTCTATTCTATTCTATTCTATTCTAAATGTGGTAGAATAATCCGCTCTATTTAATTAACGCCAATTCAAACACTGACGTAGAGCGATAGGTTGGTGTCTTTAACCTGACAACTACATAGCGTTGATGGAATAAATGTATGCATGCTATTTTTTTAGTACTTTGCTCGCAATGGACAAGGGGCAGCTAAATTGAGGCGAGCGTGATAGACCGCAAATTGCAAGCGGATATAAATGCATGCAAACGTCTCGCGCCTTGCCAACTGCTGTGACGTCACGTGACACACGCCATCCGCGCCATTTATAAAAGTGGCTGATTCGTCGATAACAGCTTTGCTGGAATTTATTTTAAACTTACTGACATGTTATAACACAAAGCTTGCATCCATTGTCAATAAAGAAAACATTAAAACATCATAAAAATGGGTAGCAAGAGTTTGATTGCAAACTTTCGTACCTACTTTTATATCTAGCTAATATTCCATTTTATTCCAATATTTTTTAAGTTAAGTTAGACGTCGTGACATCATTAGGCGTATCGAACATGTTTCTGCTGACACTAACTTGTTACCTATGATAACAAATACAATTGCACACCGTTATGAAATCCTATCTAGCTAAGAGATGAAGTTATCGCGATGCCTGTGGCTCGATGCGGCCTATAGCCGCTAGGCCGTTACAAGTTTTTCCCTGACAGAGCCGACTGTTGTTTACGGAGGCTCTGCGCCAGTTCAGCCTTTGATTAATTGATGGAGATTTACTGGCAGTCTTGTTTGTTACATCTTTTTTGGCTGTGATATATTATTATAATCTAGCAATCTACGCGTGTACGTTCAGCGTAGCAGTATTAGCGCTACGCCGTAGCGGTACTACGCCGTAGCGAGTTGAAGGTTTTTTTTTATGTCACTTCCAGGGTACAGACCTTCCCTCAGAAAGACAGAGTGTGGGCTTAATTACCACGCGTGTCCACCGCGTGGAAATTTCAAGCATGAACGAGTATGTGAACACTTCACGCACTCAGGTTTCCTCACGATATTTTCCATTACCGTTAGCGAGAGGTTTTGCTACTACAACTTCACAAATGTACATAAATTAGAAAACAAAGACACTGGTACATACCGGAATTCGAACCCACAACCTTCCGAATGTGAGGCCGGCGTTCTACCGCTGCGCTACGACCAATTTAAAAATAATTTGAAAATTAATTATTGTACGTGCGTCGTACTATTTGTGATTCTCAGAATGCTTAATGTTATTCTAGAGCGTCATGCTTTATGATTCCGTAAACTAAACATTCCAGCCTGGGTTCGGAGGTAATTGGAGAATAGTAAAATTTATGACGGTTATTTCCAAATGATAATATAAAAACCATTTTCCAGTTTATCTTAGCTAATTGAGACTAGTTCTAGTTCGACTGGAGATTTCCGCACTTAGCCTCATAGTTGGGCCATTGTACGTAGCAAGTGCTGGGGTATGTAAATACCTCCGACACTAGGGTTTCCTCACGATGTTTTCCTTCACCGTTAGCGAGTGGCGTTGCTACTATAACTTCACAAATGTACGTAACTTAGAAAACAAAGTCATTGGTACATGCCGGGATTCGAACCCACGACCTCCCGAATGAGAAGCCGGCGTTCTACCGCTCCGCTACACCACAGCTCTTGAGACTAATGGTAAAGTCGATTCATTTCTATAGTCAAATTACCCATTCATAAGAATTCAGAGTAATGACAAGATACTACTTGGCTGTCCTTATCCTACAAATCCAATTTCGTAAGCTAGGTACAACATACAGAACAAAACAAAACGATGCGTGGCAACAAATAGACCAGCGCATGAATAAGGAAAGTTCATCAATACGATTTACCTAGAATGTTACTGTGCTTCAGTCAATGCGCATTGCTACAAGGTGCAGCGCGCTACTTTGCGGAACAATATTTTTAAAATTATTTGCCATCCCTCCGTGGCTCTTATCTCCAAGCAGGAGAGGCCAGAATGCGATAAACTAGCCGCTGCCCGGTCACCGCAGATTTCTTTCTATTTGCAGCAGAAGTCTTTTGTTCTCGTAACAATTTATACTCGTTACCTGTAGGCGGGCCCTCGCAAATTTAGATTGAATTTCTGGAAATACGAAAATAATAGAAGGTCGGCCAAATGAGGCCCCGCCAGCGTCGACACGTGCTAGTGGGGAGGCTTTATTGCTATTCCATATTGAGGACGGCGGCGAGGAGAGCGTGTGGCTCAGATGAGTTCGGTTGTTGCTTGTGTGTGTTACACAACCCATCACAAAACCCAGTAAATATAGCTCTTACTACTGCAGTCAATGGATACGACCAACTGAACCTTGTAGAAATAATTGTATTTCTAGGTACAGTTGGGTTCTCATATAGAAACATTGGCACTAGGCTTGGTTCTGCAGCAGATACGTTTAATAGAATCCGTAAAGTAACTGACATCCTACGGCGTACTACTGTGAGGACGGGCAGCGGAATTGAGATTGTATTCATTTTGCATAAGAGAGCGGTCCGATTTATTTGTAATGGGCAGTAGGAACGTATTTACTTCGTAGAAACAGATTTCTATAAATAAATTACGACCCTCACCGTTGCTAGTCGATACATTTATGAGAATATTTTAAATGCCAGAAAACATATCAGTAAGTTCGCCACATTGCCATTGTATTTTGTACTTGTGTGCAATAAACGTATTAATAATAATAATAATTTCCTCCCTAAGATCCTTTATGGCGCATTGTATACGATTCTTTAGAAGTATCCTTAAAGATAAAATCTACTTAAGAGAAGCGCGGTTAAAAAAATGTGCAAAATTCACAAACAAGACAATTCCATTCATGATAAGTATACATATAGATAAGCCAAGTTAGAGGCCTTAGGGCGGCTTGACAACTTCTGACAGTAGACGAGCCTCCACCAATCCGGACTTGGCCCCCGTGGTGGAGTATGGCCTATACCTTCCTCAGGGAAGAGACCCGTGCCCCTCGGTGGGGACATAATGGGTTGATGATGATACATATACCTAGATAATATGTACATATAATCCTAAAACCTAGTACTAATGCATTAAACTGGCCTTAAATACATACATCTTTGTCATCTAAATCTAATAATCTTGTTCCTTGTGATGTATCGGTGAACTTAGTATACAAAATCCGAAGAGGACCTTTTTGACCCCCCAAATCTAGTGCACACACGCACACACGCACACCCTGAGTGGCTAATCGCATTACCTCTCCGCTCTCGTAATTACGTAAAAGCGGCTCTTCTCGCGCGTGCGTAATTCTTTTGTCTGAAGTCTCTCGTCTGCTCTCCTACACACGCAGGCAAGACAGGGGCGACCCGGCTTAATGTTTTGGTTGAAGTCGTTTCAGTTGAAGATCGCGTGTTCGGGACTGTCCCCTGTCCCCTGTCCGCGGCTTGTACCTGTGAGAGCCTAGTCCTCCACAGCAACTGTATCGTATAACGGTCCGCATTGTCTTCGCGAGTCGAATATCCACAGTAATAGCCACAAATGTAGGCATTTCTAATACTGGATAGTGATGCTTTTTAGGGTTCCGTACCCTAAGGGTAAAAACGGGACCCTATTACTAAGATTTCGCTGTCTGTCTGTCCGTCCGTCCGTCCGTTTGTCACCAGGCTGTATCTCAAGAACCGTGATAGCTAGAGAGTTGAAATTTTCACAGATTATGTATTTCTGTTGCCGCTATAACAACAAATACTAAAAACAAAATTAAATAATTATTTAAAGGGGGCTCCCATACAACAAAAGTGATTTTTTTTTGTGTTTTTTATATCTTTGTGTCTAATGTTGTACGGAACCCTTCGTGCGCGAGTCCGACTCGCACTTGGCTGGTTTTTTATATTTGTGGAAGTACAGGGAAGGTTTAAACGGCGAGAAGAAAAAAAAAGATTGATGTAGGCAATACGAAGTTCACGGGGTCATCTAGTCATTGATAAAAAACATTTTAAGATTTATAATCTACGTAATGTATGTGTTCTTGTTGATGGCAGCCCGCTGCATTCAACATTTTATTAGTAGGCACATACAAAATCCTATAATTTGAGTTGCTCTAATATGCTTGTATGGATAAAAAGGTGTATTGTACACTAGTTTAAGTGCAATAAAAGTATTAAAATAATAATACAATAATAAAAGGGCCCCGCTGGACAGACGATATATTTAAAGTTTGGAAATTTTGAAGTAATTGGGGGAGGCTCATGCCAATTGTACTGCATTTTTGTAAATATTTCATGTTTGTATTTTTCATGGTACAATAAAGTATATTCTTATCTTACGCGCAGTGTAATGTTTCGTAGAAGAAAGGGTTTATTGATTGATATTTGGATTTTATTT
Source organism: Yponomeuta malinellus (assembly GCA_947308005.1). Classification (NCBI taxonomy): domain Eukaryota; kingdom Metazoa; phylum Arthropoda; class Insecta; order Lepidoptera; family Yponomeutidae; genus Yponomeuta; species Yponomeuta malinellus. The sequence continues at coordinate 22,629,833 of OX370996.1, read as the reverse complement.
TACTTATATTGACTACGTACCATTTAAAAGTTGTGTTAAATGTTAAAATCCTACTTAGCCGTCATAGACTTCCTTTTAACTTCATTATACGTGCACTGAATTCTTCCACGTAACAAAAAATGCGCTTTAAAGCTTAATACTTTGTAAACGGTTCCCTGAATCAAAAAATTGTTTTCCTATAAGTACCCACAATATTTAAATTCCATTTAACCGCATACTACGAGACTGACGAGAATTTGCCTTATTTAGGCTGTTTGCGGGAGGTTCCCTAAAACATTCGTCCTATCGTTTTTTGCTTGATTAGTATGTATTTTTATGCAAAATTTCAGCTTTCTAGTGCTAATGTTGACTATGGAACTCTAAAAAGACACAAACGATCTTAATCTCAAATACGTGAGGCACATGGAGCTAGCTAAGCACCCCTAACGACCCCGAGGGCCTAACTCTGAAGGTGTCGCTATACCTTTACGTGAAGCAAAATTGTGCAAACATAGCGCCCGCTTTCAGGCTCTAAACCTCTTAACAGCGGCTGTGCTACAGGGACAGGTCAGACGACTCGCGATTGACGTCTGAAAGGAATATACAACACAACAAAGGACTCAGACTCATTAGTATCACGCATTGACGCTTGAGACGCACGACGCACTAGAGAAGCTACAACAGTCGTGCTGCTGCACTCAGCTTGTCGACAACGTCACTTGAGTACAAGAGACCCAAGAGGAACCCACTGTGTGGTGTGGGGTCTCCCCTGCTGGCGCGGGGCAGGGCCAGCCGCAGGGCGCGATAAGGGCTTGCCGTTGTTTGCGCCTTCGTGTGTTTTGTGTTTTTATCCGACTCCCGGATCCGGCCAGCGATTGTTACGTGAGACCTCGACTGTAATCAACACTCAATAGAGCTTGCGGAAACCGGCCACATAAATAAATAATAAAATAAAAAATTGTTTATTAAAAATCAAGGCATTACAACAAAGAATAAAATACTGTTATAGTACAGTCGCCAGCGGCTCGGCCTTCACATTTTTTTGGAAACTCACCCTTGACGTATTTGAGTGATAGCTTAGTGGGTAGAACATTGGACTCAGAAGCGAAGGACCCAGGTTCGAGTCCTAGTGTGGGCATGTATCTATGACTTTGTTTTCTAAGTTATGTACATTTGTGAAGTTATAGTAGCAATACCACGCGCTAACGGTGAAGGAAACATCGTGAGGAAACCTCAGTGTCAGGGCTATTCACATAACTCAACGCTTGAAACCGCCAATCCGCGGTGGGCACGCGTGGCGATTAAGCCCATACTCTCTCTCTGAGAGAAGCCCTGTGCCCTACAGTGAGACGTATATAGGCTGCTTATGATGAGATAAAGGTTATCGTATGACTATAGTGTTTCTTTTACTTTTGAAACCGAAATCCCATAAGCACTTGAAGCGTCAGAAATCCCGAGTGCGTGGCGAGAGCAAGTAGGAAGTGTAATAAATCTGTGCGCCGCACGACGCCGACGCCGACGCCTGGCGCGGCGATTGTTTGCGCAACTTTGATTGGTTTATAGTCTCGCTCCCTCGGCTCGACCGTCTTCAGTGTTAGCACCTTCACTTACATCTAGTTACTAACCACGCATAAACATTCTGTGAAGGAAGAAATATTCCTTCCCTCTAAATTTAGATCGCAGGAAAATGAGTTATTGACGTAGAGGCCGTAGTGGAGCTCTTATAACGAACTGTAAGAGCTTTTCGGCGGCTGATTGTGAGCCGCCAGCGTCCGAAATAGAAATAGAGCCGCAACAAAAGCGCTGCACAAAGAAACCGGCGCGGAATTAACGTGAGATCAAAGGGAGCGGGGGGCGCAGCTTGCGGGAGGGGGGAGATGAGGGGGGGCTGACCGTCGCCGGACAAACAAGCAGCTAACGACAACATCCGACATGTTCGTTTGACTCTTCGACAGCCTTTTCACCGAGAGGATTTAAACCGAAGCAATATTTTAACAGTTTTGCACACCACAGTGTGATCATTCTAAAAATCTTTGTCCAAATTTTCGAAACGTGAAACTGAAGTACGAATGGTAATGACATAAGCAGCTCTATACAATCGGCTCGCAAGCCGTCAGCGTCACAGCAATCGCCTCTGCATCTACCTTGTTTTTAGAACCATTTATTGAAGATACTTAGGTCCAAAAAATAATAAAAACCAATACCCACACTGCGACATATACTCGAGAACAATGAATCCGGCTCACTTAAAGAAACCTATGAATGAATGAATGAATGAAAATATTTATTTCAGACCTGGGTCCATATTTGACAGTAATAACAGCAATAACAATGTTAACATTACAGCAGAATTAATTAATATAATAAAATAATTATAAAATCAGTAAAAAATTTATCTAAATTAAAATTGTATTGATATAAAATATATATATAAAATTTGTAATAAAATATGTACAGTATTTGTTTGCTCCCCCCAGGGTCTAGGTAGTAAGATGGAGCTTGACCCAATGCACCAGGATGGGGCTATCGACCTTGTCCGCAATGGTCTGGAGGAGGACATTGGCGCTGCCGCGCACTCTAAATAACAGGGATGCCACTCTCTTTCGCATAATCGCGTGAAAACCATCTGTGCGTGCTTCTGCGAACATCCCTGAAGCGCTGCAGTATCGCGGCAGCCCCAACAGCATCCTAAAGCCATTGTTATATTGCACCCGGAGGGCGTTGTACGATCGCTGCGTATAGCTAACCCACAGGCTGCACGTGTATAATGTCTAAATCTCGGCAAATAAGAATGCAAGCTTAATAAACTAAATTGTGTTTAATAGTTAATATATTTGTTAAATCTTTAAATAAAAGTAATAAAATTTATGAGTCACAACATTCACAAAAGTATACATAAAGAAAAAACTGCTGATCTCGCCTCAAAACCAAAATAGGAAACATGACATTTTTTTACAACATTACGATTTTTTTTTTTTAATTTTAATACTTCGTATTGCCTCCTCGCGCTTCCACTACTGCATTTACGCGGTTCGGCATGCTGTACACCAAGTTCCTTATACGATTTTGGGGAATGTTCTCCCATTGCTCTATGAGAGCCAATCTGAGCTCAAGAAGGGTGATTGGGGGAGGGTTTCGTTGTTTTACGCATCTTCCTAGCTCGTCCCAAGCATGGTCGATCTGAGGCGACTTGTGAGGCGAGTATACGAGTAATGTTCATCTCTTGAAGGTAGTCATTCACAATCCAACCTGTATGTATTTTCCTACGTTTACGTAAGTTTATTATTGTATTTCATCTTTTTCTTGCACTACCCGTCGCCAGTCTCTTCAATACCAAAGGTTTGCTGGAAGAGAATGCTTCTTGGCACGCCCTTGTACATTTACAATGTAATTAGTGCAATAATACTAAACAAAATAATAAATAATACTAATAATAAACAAAAGCAAAAACAAATGCAGTAATTTCGTAGTTCTATCTTCGAGTGTCTCCCTTTTTAAATTTGTTTTTTTATGACATAACCTTACAATAACTAAGAAGTTTTAATCCCTTCATTTGAGGAGTATTTAATTGTCTATTAACCACAATTTATTTCATTACGCTAACATTATTAGTTTCCGAGATTTTCAGGTATCTTTAAGTAACCCGGATTCTTTGCTCTCGAGTATAGTATGGTGCCCGACACATATCAAGAACACAATCCGCGCAGACGGGATGAGTTTGCGATGAACACGTAACCCTTCTTACCCTTTGGGTACGGAACCCGAAAAATAGCTAGTCACCTTTTTCCCAAAAAGTGTTCCGTCCGTGTGGCGGTCACCTGCCGGAAGCAAGTGTACTCGTGGGTGTCCGCTTTAAATTCGCGCCGTGTGCGGTCCCGGGCGGGGGCGCGGGGTGGGGCTCCGCCCGGAGAGGGGCGGAGGGGGGCCAGTCCGCATGCAAATGGTGCCTGACCCTTGTAATGTTACAGATTGCGTGTAAATGTCATTCAAATCGTATTTACATAAAGAGCCCCCCGCTCTGAACACATTTTTACGCCGAGGGTTAATCGCTGAACGATTCCGTGGTATTAGGTGTTTATCTCCACTGAGCCGCACTTCAGAACAAAATGTCAACTGCGAGTGCTGAAGCGTCACCTTAGTACCGGTCTGAGGTAAAAAGAGGACTCATAGATACCGAGTACATTTCGTTCATTTTTAATTAAGGCCGCCGATTATACTGTACTATATTATTGTTTAATTCTCATATGTAATTCCTGGTGTACACACAATAAAGAATTATTCTATCTATCTATCTATCTATTCTCTAGAAGGTCAAAAAAAAATTAGTAACTTAAGCAAACTATTTTGGCGGGTTCGGCTCCATCCAATAAATTCTTTGACAGGCATGAAATGCTTTTGTTCGGAGCACAAGGGACATTGTTTATTATCAAAAGGCTGCTAATAACTGGCGGGAATCTCGTGTGTGTAAATTTGAGCTATTTGCGGGCGCAGGAACGGCCAAAGAGTCCCCGTCTGGCGGAATGCCCGCGCCCCGCCCCGCCGCAGGAAATCTTCTATAAAGCTTGGTGCTCTATCCTGTGACATTGTACACGCAGCTTAAAATTAAATTAGCTGCGATCACAGAACAGTGAAATTACACTGTTCTGTGGCTGCGATTGCAATTCTTTTGTTTCAATATAAGGCATCGTAGTTAAATCTCTTTTAGAAACTGGATAAAGCAATAACCGACACGTCGTCAATAAGCTGGAAAACCGAAGAGTCAACTGAAGTATATTGGAATTTCAAATCGCTGTGACTACAATATTCTATCAACTGAATACTCTGAATTTTCTAGTTACAATAACACAACACAACCCACGATCCAATTTAGAGTCGAGCCCTAGGTGTCGGCAGGTGAAGCGTTGTGAACTTGTGACGGCAGTGATGGCGCGACAGTCAGTCGCGGGTTGAACTAATTGCGTAGCGCTCTAGTTAGCACGCGAGGCTGCAGCAGCCGGCTCTATCCCGCCATACCTACATGCGCCCTACAGAGAGCCTACGACACGAGAACTACGATCCTCTAAGCTCACACGGATTATTGTCTCAAATTTGCTTATGCAGGTTTGAATAAAGGCACCAGAAACAAAATAAAATATACATATTGAATTTTGTGAAGTGAGCTGACAATACGTTGGGCGTCAGCAGGTCGGCCGTCTCAGTTATCACTGAAAAGACGTAGTGAAGAAGGATTAATGGGGGCTTTAGGTAGAATATTAGAAGGAGGTACTACAGGACTCTGTGATATTGCGTACCTTTGTAGCGGAAGCGAAGATCCACTTCAGATCTTTGAGTCAGTAAGGATGAAAAAATTTGTCCTCCGATTTGCAAAGTAAAATTAAAAAGTTCTAAGTGAATCTGGAATACCTTTTTGTTGGTGCTTAAGATTTTTTGTCGAAAAAGAGGTGAGTATTCTTATCTGCAATCTATGTAAGCCATCGCAATATCCACGAGGAGACAGAAATAATAATCGAACCCTCCAATAATCCCTTTTAATCGCCCTATGAAGGAAAATGTGGAACCATAATTCAAAAGCAATTTGTGAATGGGATGCTGAGGCTCAAGAGGCTTTAAAATTTAAAACACAATACTCAAATCGGCTCGGAGAGCCGGCTACCCTTCACGGGTAATGTGAATTGAGGTGAAGGAAACTTTTAATTCGTTTCAGCATTGTTCAGCAATCCCATAAAGGTGGTGATAGACCTGAGCATTCATGTGCAACATAATACCGAGCATTGGCCGTTTCTAAATTTGTCGAACTGAACAACGAACAGAGCCAAGCATAGAGCCAAACACAGCTACGAACATTTTCACGATCATTCTAGCGAACGCTCTAGAAAGTGCTCGTCATACTCATAATGTATTAAGATGTCAGACGGCGGATCCATGACAAAATTGCTCGGCTCTGCAAACAGCTCGAGCTAATTTACTGTCGTTATGCTAGAATGCTCGCCAAAACGGTCCCGTTAATTTTCTGACCTTATACCTAAACATTCGTTATGTATTATTTACAACGGTTTCATCTGGTATCGTGTCTTAAGACCTGACGAAAGAGCTTGACCCACCAGACACAGTTTTAATACTTACTTGGTGGGTTTCTGCGCCACATGCTGTAACATTACTGGACTGAATAAATATTTTTGTATTTTTTTTCGTTGTAAGTAAGTGCTCAAGTCTATTAGCAGCTTTACTTGAGATACTTCCGTCGCCTCGTCAGCTTCCATTATTATGGAATCGCACGCCTGAAAGATTGGGAGTAGGTAGAAGCTGACTACTACAGATTATGTCGATCGCCAGTCACGAAACCATTTTTCATAGGTACTAAGTACGATGTGAAAGAAGAGTTGACGTTATTGTTGAAATAATCTCGCCCGTCGCACCCTTTGATGAGTCTAACAGTCGCTTTAATCAGTAGAATGCTTATTGGTCGTGATGTTTGTTTTTTAATAAGCAGTAAATCTCATTGAGTCGCACCACTATACATCGAGCTTTTCAGAGCACGTTACTACATTAACAGCTCTTACCCCTGTTTATAGAGCGTATTACGGACGTGATATCATGTTATTAGACATATCATGAGAAACTGGATTCTTACCACGATTCTATTAGTCTACCCGTTGAATATTAAATAAGTAACGGTAAATCTGTACGATCACAAGGAAGTGGAAGTGGTCGTCGATAAATATGTAATGACCCCGCTTTAATAGAGCTAATGAACTGAGTTATCAAGCAGTAGCGCGTTATGTCGCTATTGGGCTTCATCATCATCATCATCATCACCAGCCATTCGACGCCCACTTCAGGACATAGGCCTCTCTCGTGGTTTTCATAACCACGAGGGGTTTTGCCATAATCGCCACGCTTGGCAGGCGGGTTGGCGATCGCAGTATGCGATTGGAATCTCAGGAAGACGCTGCTGCCCGTCTCCTGGTAATTGATTTCCTTAGTCGCCTTCTACGACATCCACGGGAGAAAATGGCGTGACGCTATTCTTAATCCGGCGCCACACGGAACGCTAGTGGGCTTACTAGCGCTTTATAATGTTCATTAAATATTACTTACATCGTGTGTTTTTGTTAATATGACTTATCTCTTTGTTTCAGGTGAGTCAACTCATTTCATACGAGAAAACTAAGCTCGGGGTCGGTTATGTTAAGTAAATAAGTAAGTATTGTTTAGGTTAATTACGGAGTTCCCAAATATTTACTGCACCTAATCCTGGGCAACCAACAGAAATTTGGACGAACAATGAAAATTTGAACAATAAAAACGTTAACAAAATTAAAACTTAAATAACAAGCATTGACTGTACGAGCAATTTAGATACCTAGTCTTTTGTCTGTTGTCCGTGTTATGCTTTTTAGGTGGAGTCTTGACCTCGCATGACGTTTGTGTTCTACGCAATAAAGCTATTGAATAAAACGGCACATTTTACCCTGAAATTTACAAAAGTACTATAAGCGAATGGTTATATTTCTCGGTGGGCCATTAACCGCGGGTAAATTCATATGAGCGCGCAGCGTTGTTAGTTTATATTGCACCGCCCGCCCCCGTCTCTCCGCTACACAGCTGCTGCTTCGATTAAAATACAAGTAGGTGGATCAAACTTGTGTAGTTTTGTGTGAATGTTGCCTCCTTTTTTTCTTATGTATGTATAGATGTAGTTCAAGCAACAACCTCCATTGATTTCATACTTTTGATCATGAGGAAAAATTAAATTCTTTGCATATAATTCTCTTGCGGACAAATAATCCTGTTACTGAAAAATTTACCAAAAATGTTATGCGACAATGTTACGTTACAGTGTAGGTTTAGAAAAGTAAAAAAATCTAAACAATAGAAAAAAATTAAAATGAGAAACAGTACTTTTATTTCTGAAATAGGTATTTGAATGTTGTTTAATAAATATGTATAACAATGTCCCAAGATTTTTTTGCAGTAGCTACAAAGGGTCAGGATGTTCCCTTTGGCGATTCATCTTAAATAACCACACACCCGATATCTCAGCCGACGTCACTTTTGTAAAAAAAATAGTTTTTGGTATTCGTAATATTTTTTTTTTTAAGCAGGTCCGCCACCATTTATTCCGTGGCGCCCTTTGTTACAATAATAAAAATAGTAGTAAGTTATATAATAAAATGATAAAAAATTCCTTATTCTAAAGTCTATGCGTTAAAAATATAAAAATGTAAAATTATATAATAAAAACTGTTAAAAATTTATACAATGAGATGTCGTGATGTTAAAATTATTAAAGCTAGAATCTTAAACTAGGTCAAATGTAAAACAAAAAGTCAAATTATAAAAAGAAGTAAAAGGTAAAAATGAGAGTACAAATCTCTGAGCACCCCGACGCCTTGTCTCTGTCTACTCCTAAGAGTAGTGACAAGCAAGGCGCCAGGGTTGTAAATAAGGTTAAAACATAAAAATACAGATGTCAGAAATTAAAATATTAAAATAAAAACATAGGTCAATGTAAAAAAAAATGAAAATATAAACGATAAAAATATAAAACTTTTGGAAACTTTTCCATTGGTTAGATCACCCTCCTCTCGCCCGGCGTGTCTGGAAGTAGTAAAAATGGTATTCGTAATATTGATGGCGTTCCTTAGATTAGAACATGCAAAAAAAGGAGCCACTTTTACCGAAACCCTATTCTACTGTTTTCATCTGTTAGGTTTGTAGATTTCTATCATTTACTAAGGTTTTGTACTCGTATTTTGTCTGTGTATAGAAAGACAAAGGCATTCATTTACATTAGTAATAAAAAGGTCCGCGTTGCAGTTTCGACTGTCATCGTTACGAAGCAAATTGTGCGCTTGGTTGGAAAGCGTGAACGGTGGCGACAGTCCGGCTTAAGTGATTCAAATCTATTCATTACAAAGGAACCACAAACGTTGCTTTATTTTGGAGTTTCCTGTACCCAAGTCCAACCTATTTATTATTAGTTAAGAAATTTAGATGAAAATAATTTGTTGAGTACTTCTACTTTATTGAATTATCTGAATTAAAGAAGAAACGGTTTGTCTATTATCTATTTGAACGTGTGATAGGACTACTTGAACCGTCGTAGCTGCTGTAAAAGGTTTTTAGGAGACCACATTTAACTTTTGGAGCTGTTACAAACCGCGTTTATAGATTTTTGAAAAAAAATTGAACATTCAGAAAGAAAAGTACCATAATTTCTCACTTTTTTATGAAGCCAATCGAATCTGTGTTAGTGATCTGATAAGGATTAAAGTGTGTTAAGGTCAGACATCTCAAAGACAAACTGAAGCTGAAGAGAAAATTGGGAAATGGTTTTTCGATTTTGTTTTTTCTATTACTACTGTACTTCAACCTCAGTTGATCCAGAAGAGACGTTTGATCATTTTCAGCAGGATCGAATGGCGTCGTTAAAAATGTACGAGAAACTAAACGTTTCTTGCCGACTTTACCGTTTTTACCAAAATCAGTGACAGTTTGTTGTTGCTAAAAGTGAGATGTGGTCTGCTACATTATCCAGCAGTTAAAAATGTTCGAGTTTCCCTTACCTGTCTCAGATAAACCCTGTATAATAACAGCACGAAAAAATGCAATTTCTTTAACTAAAATTAATAAATAGGGCATTAACTTAAGTACAGGATATAAAATTAACGAACGTGAACTCGCAGCAAGCAGTATGTAACTGCGTCTACCCGTCTAGTCGCAAGCCAGTGTGTGTGACGACTTGGCCAGTGCAGTGCCGTGAGCGGCGAGCGCGACCACTCGGCGCAGCGGGTGCTGCATGCGATATTTCATGTGCGCGTGACGTCATTTGTCTAATGTTATGCGCCGCGAACATGCCACGTGTTAATTATAATTTTTAATCGTAACTCTTTACGGCCGTATATTTTTCTATTTTTGCAGCGGCGATAAGGCGCGCTTTATGCTATTACATTCACGACTCATTCGTATTAATAGTCGCAATGCACGTGTGCTGGGGCTCGTTAGCGAGTGCATGATACAGTTTATTATTAGAGAGTTCAACAGAAAGCTTCGTCACGCGACCGACTCCATCATTTACATTTCGCGCGCAAACAAAGCTGTTTGCTTACCAACTGGGTCCATATATGCAAACTTTTCCACCAACAAAACCCCTCTCAAATAAGGAAAAGAAAGAAAACAAATTCATAAAAGAAGTATGATACGAAATAGTCCTCGGTAGATTGTATAAAAGGATAAAAGTTGAACAGTTACCAAATTGATACGTCAAAGGGCGTGAGTGGAGCGAGAGGGGCCGGGCGGGGGCGCGGGCGGGCGCTGCAACCTTGCCTCACATTTTGATCAACCGCCGCCCATCAGGTTTACTCAGCTTTATTGCCTACACCACATACACCAACTGAATCCAGAATTAGATAATCTAGTCACGTCGAGATCTCACCCTAACGAGGTGAAATCAGTACAATGGTAAATAGACGGTTTTAACTATTTTTTTTAACTATAGCAGAAATAATTAGCTTTTTGGAAAGTTACGAACTTACTTTATTATTAAAGAAAATAACAAACCACCGGTACTTACGCTAAGTGCTGGCATTTTATCAGATGCTACCGATTTCATAACCCATATTTTTCGTAATAAGACGGTAGAGATTTTGCGAACTTACGACCGAAAAGTACTTAAGATAATGGTCGGATCTGGCGAAGATAATAATAAGTATTTTATGGGATTAAAGGGTTCTTCCGGCCGTTAGTTTGGGGATAACTGCAGTAAAATGTGAATTTGGGCACTGGGGCAAGTTCAACCGACTGAACTCTGCTTTGGGAATACCTCCGGGACCGAGTTTCACACGACTACAATATTCGTAGTTTATTACAATTCGACGTACATTGCGTAGCAGAGTCTCCATACTTGTTATTATGTGTTTTAATCAACTTCGCAATGTACATCGATTTGTCATAGTAATCCATGAAGTGTAGTTTTATGAAACAGGCCCCAGGGTTCAACTAGGTACTTAACTATTAATCTTCTTCGCGTTACGAAAGGGGGTCAGGGGGGGTCAATTCACGACTGACGAGACGTACCTATGATGTGGATTAAAATTACAGTACGCAGGTACGTACCTTTGATCCTACGAGTAAGTAGGTAGGTAGCGGCCATCTGCAGAATTTTATTCACTGCTAGAATGACATATTTGGTCTAATCGTGAAAGCAATAAGAGTACCGTGACAATGGGCGGATGTTGTTCAGTGTGCGAGTTTAATCCTGTTTGCGCTGCGTAATACCGGCTCAATCCGGTTTCAATAGAGAGAGCTGAGCGTCTTTCGGCTTATCCGGCTCTCGCGGGGATGCCAACCGGCAGCCTATCAAAATTTTTATGTATAAGTATGTACATCACATCTAGGGTTGCCAACTTTTTTTCTAACAAATATAGTGTTTTCGAAGCTATTATACCTCTAAAAATATAGTAAATGGCAAAATAGTAGTAAAAAATAGCGGCAGTCGTGCTGCGTGATTCACGAACTTAGACTTGAAGAGCGAGCTTTAGAAAAAGATTAAGGCTGGGTTCCGCTTTACGCAAAATATAGTAGTTTCGCCTACTATATATATTCTTAGAAATATAGTATTTGAGCCCCTAATATAGTAGGATACTATATTATAATATAGTAGGGTTGGCAACCCTAATCACATCACATTGCAAATTGCATCATAAATATTTACATTGTGGACTGAAAGAGGATGTAGTGACTGGAATTGAGAAAGGAATGTTGCGATGGTTTGGACATGTGGAAAGGATGAAGGAAGAAAGATTGACAAAACAAATACATCGAGCGAATGTGGGTGGAAGGGCCGGTAAGGGACGACCCAGACGGACATACTTCAACCAAATAAGGGATGTATTAGCAAAGGGCAAGATAAAAGTACCCGAAACCGGCGTGCGTGCATGCAACGACTAATGAATGTTGAGGAAGCGAAAGTGATCTGTCAGGATCGTAGCAAGTGGCAGTCCCTGGTCTCTGCCTACCCCTCTGAGATACAGGCGTGAGTTTATGTTATGTTAAATATTTATATCTTGCATGTTTGGGTTAATAAACAATTAAACAGAGTAGCTTACTAGCAAAGGCGTGAAATATTTATCATATTAGTCAATCACATTTAAATAATAGTTGTCAGTAAATGTCCTATCTCTTTGGGGGTCGCTTTTTCCCCCGTGACGCGAGCGCGAGCGCGCCGGTTCTGGGCGGCTCCCGAACCCGATGCTGTTAATTCTCAAGTGAAGACCGACAATCGATCCATTATTAGTGGCGGTTATTTACGGCGTGTAATTATGGGCAGCGTGCGACGCGGCGCGATAAATCATCGGTTACCGGCGGCTGGTGATGCGCTATCGCACGAGCGATTTATGAGCGGTTTGCGCGAACCAACCGCCCCCCCCCCCCCCCGCCCGCGGAAGCTTCAGGCTGCAGGCGAGTGCACCCTCGCCGCACGCGATGTGGGTTCCTCGGCTCCTCAACTCCTCACTACGGCATGCGCGGTTCACATTTTGTATGGGAAAATTGGAACATATTCTTTGAGGCAAATGAATGCTGTTAGCGGCTGGATGCGTACCTAGTTGGAGGCCTATGTTCACGAATATGGACTCACTGATTGACTGATTGATACTCTCAAAACTCTCCATACACTCGCGGGCCCTAGATTCTGTATGCCTGGGTGTGTTACACTAACAAAAGGAGGCTACCGCTATTTTTATCCGACTGCGGCGGAGCCCAAAAGGAGGGTAATGTGTTTGGCTCGTATGTATGTATGCAAGTATGTTCAATTCTATGTTCTCTCTTAACTCCTTACCCAGTGGTCAGATTTTGACAAATGAGATCTCAATCGATTTGTCCATGTAAGGTACCTGGGTTAGTCACACTTGCTTAGTAGTTACATGCTCAGCAGTCAGGTTGCTGGTTATTTCTTATATCATCTTTTTACAAATATTTATGTAAATACAAAAGTACAAAAAAAGCAACATTGTAAAGTTTTGTCTCTGATACTATTAGGTATTAGTACGTACCGGGACTCTCCGCGGATCTCCACGGCGCCGCAGGGCGCGGGATTCATTGAAAAGTTCCATAAAACAATTGTCAAGCCAGTGTCAGTGACAGGCGTTTTTATTCCATCGCCGCTTCAAGTGTACAACAAAACAATCGCAACAAACCTTCGTCATCGTGTTAATTTCAGTAATTTATGGCCGACTTGCACCACTTTCTTAAATGTGTCCGACAGATGTCGCACAGTGTACTGAGCTCTGTAAATATTATGTTTAAATAAATACAAATAAAAGTTAATTAGTGAAATAACATTATAAATAGTGAGCTAAAGGTGAAAAGCAAGTGTGGAAATGTTATCTATAAGAGACACTCCAAATACAGTGAAAAAAATACATTTCATGTGAAGTGTTAGCAAAATTATGTTTAGACACAAACTAAATACAAAACTACTGAAACCGTGCCGGGATTCCGAAGATCGCTTTATTAAGTCGTTTCAAAGAAGGGAGATGATTTGAGGAAAAATAGGTGCATACGTGTCCACTGTCTGCGTTAGTTTAATTTAAAATTTTAAAATAACTTTGAAAACCAAATAAATCCGTACAACATAATAGGAGTGCATAAAATTGAAGACGTTACGTGCTGGATGATTAGCGCCTGATACTTCGCGGCGCGGCTAGCCACCGGTTTCTTCAACAAAGGACTCCAGCGCAGCGGTCAACGAATCCGGCTCGTCCGCGACGGCAACCATCTTGGAGCAGCAACGAATCCACGCCCAATTGCTACAAGATTGGTCCTACCCCACTACTGGACCCGCCTACTGATAACGTGAGTCCATCCACATCGCCTATCAATAGGATTATTCGCCACCGCGCATCGTGGGACGGAACGGCAGCCATAATTAAATAGTCACTTGGCCTAAGCCACTTTTTTTTTTTTTTTGTTTGGTTTTACTGCTTTGTCGCTTGCATTGAAGATGCCGACCTTGGCGTGCGCGGCCTGCCCCAACCCCATAACTAACAAAAAATTTCTCAACTGCGCAGTCTGTCTTGACACATACGATTTGCTTTGCGCAAATGTCTCCGATGAAAGCTTTAAGGTTATGTCTCGAGAAGATAGGGATTCCTGGACTTGCGACATGTGCCGAAGCAAGCTTCCCAAGGGTAGCAATTCGAACACCCCTCTACGCCTGCGATCTGACAAAACATCCTTGGCATCTAACAGCAACGACGTCTCGAACGTGACTGTTCGGGCTAAGGCGGGCGGACTTAGCATGAAATCTCAGCCTGTCGCCTCGTCTCCCGTCGTCCAACCCATGCAAGATGCCCAACTGTGCGCACTCGTACGTGCTGAGATTACACGTGCCCTTGAAACAGAGCTGCCGAAAATTCTTAACAACTCGTTATCAACAAAGCTTGCTCCTATTCAACAGGATTTAATCGAGATAACAAAGTCCATTGGATTTTTGGATAAAAAATATGATGATATCATGGCTCAGCTGAAATCAAGGGAAGATGAGATGAGGGACCTCAAAGCTACCAATACGCATCTACAAGCCACAGTCAAAGACCTCTCTAGCCGTTTGTCTAACCTGGAACAGAATCTTCGGGAAGCCAACATAGAGATTCATGGTCTACCTGAATTTAAAACGGAAAATCTATCTCAGACCATAATGCAAATCGGGACAGTTGTCTCACAGCCCATACAGGACGGTGATATTTTGTCATGCTTTCGCGTTGCTAAACGCGACAATACCAGCAAGCGCCCACGCACAGTGGTGGCTAAATTCCGCAGTGCTAGATGCCGTGATTCCATATTGGCTGCTGTCGCGAAGTACAACAAAGATAGTCATCATGAGAAACTGAATACTGGCTGTATTGGTATCGGTGGCGAAAAAATACCAATTTACATCAGTGAACACTTGTCACCTGAGAAAAAGTCACTACAGGCTGCTACTAGAATAAAGGCTCGGGAATTATCATACAGATTTGTGTGGGTGAGGAACGGCAGGATACACATGAGGAAGACTGAAGCCTCTCCAGCTATCCCCATCCATAACATGGACTGTCTTAATCGTGTGCAGTAGTATATTACTCCTACGTGTATTTTTTCCATGTAAATTGCTTTATCTGTTAAATATGTTTCGTATATATTATCAGAATGTAAGAGGAATGAGAACCAAAACTAGTGCCATTTACAAAAATATCTTACAAGACAATTATGACGTGATAATTTTCACTGAGACTTGGTTAAATTCTGATATCTCGGATAGCGAGTTCGTAGACGCTCGATACCAAGTTTATCGTCGCGACCGACTACAGTCTGGTCATAAAAGTGGGGGTGGAGGTGTATTGATTGCTGTATTGAAGGATGTTAAGTCTATTAGAATGAAAAACTGGGATAGTGACTGTGAGGATCTATGGTTAACACTTGAGCTCGTTATTAACAAAAAACCGTTGCGTTTGGGTCTTTGTGGTGTGTACTTACCTCCTCCGGTTAACATACATTCTTTGAATACATTTCTAGATAATACTAGTGAAGTCCTTAACGAGATTGACAACGTCCTTATTGTGGGAGATCTCAACTTAGGGTTTATATCCTGGACTCTGAACAAAGATGATGGTGTCCTGTCTCCTGATACCAATGCGCTTAATAATTTGGGTCACGCTCTGACTGATTTCGCCGCAGTCTCAGGATTGAATCAGTACAACGGAATCAAGAATACTCTTGACCGTACTCTCGACCTGGTGCTGTGTAGTTTGCCTTGTGAGGTCACTAAATCAGATAGTCCAATTAGCAGACTAGACCACCATCATCCACCGCTGGATATCTCATTCAATTTCTTGTCGGGCCGGATGCTCTCGCCGGTTCCTCGCACGGATTTTAATTTTCATAGGGCAGACTATGCACGTATGCTTCAGGACCTCAACGCTGTTGACTGGGCTGTGCGTTTTGGTGATTGCGGTGATGTCAATGAAATGGTAGAAAGATTGTATGAATCAATAAATAAAATAATTGAAAGTCACGTACCTAAAAGAAAACGTCGACCTCAGGCTTACCCACAGTGGTTCACAAAAGATTTGATTTTGCTTCTTAAAGAGAAAGAAAAGCTTAGAACTAAATACCGCAAATACAAAAATCCTCGTGACCGCCTTGAATACGAAATTCTGCGAGCACGCTGTGGCAAGCTGTTTGGCAAGTGTCATAGTGACTATATCCATAACATTGAAAGCAGCATGAAAAATAACCCTAAGTTATTCTGGAGCTTCGTGAAAAGCCAGCAACGTACTACATCTAACATACCTTCTGAAATGAAATTAGATAACGCAACGGTCATTGGTGGTAGTATGATTGCTGGCACATTTGCCGCTCACTTCCAATCAACTTTTGGCTCTGCTTCGAGCGCAGGTATGGATGTGGCACCGACATTAATTTCTCCTTCTGCAAATATTCTTTCATCGGTTAAGCTCGACGAAAGAACAATACTCAAACACATGAAAATAATAAATATCAATAAAGGTCCCGGACCTGATTGTATCCCTCCCATTTTTGTCAAAAGATGTTCCTCTGCCCTATCATTTCCCCTTAAAGAAATTTTCAATAAATCCCTAACAAGCGGGATTTTTCCTGAAGCATGGAAGAAAGCTCGTATAGTTCCTGTCCACAAAAAAGGCAACACGGAATGTATTCAAAACTATAGACCTATCTCAATTTTAACTTGTTTTTCTAAGTTATTTGAATCGGTCGTGAAACCAATCGTAACTGCACATACTCAACACTTAATCAGCTTGAGGCAGCACGGTTTCCGTGAAAGACATTCAACTGTCACAAATCTCTCTGCTTACGTCTCTCACTTAATGAAAAGCGTTGATAGTGGTCGCCAAATCGATTCAGTATATACAGACTTTAGTGCTGCATTTGATAAAGTAAGTCATGGTATTCTCTTGACAAAACTTCGCGAACAGTATGGTTTTACGGGACAGATACATGCATGGTTTGACTCTTATTTGAGGAACCGTCCCCAATCAGTAGTAATTCACGGATATCAGTCTGAATCCTATATAGCTTCCTCCGGAGTTCCTCAAGGTTCCTTGCTGGGTCCGGTCCTTTTCGTCCTTTTTGTCAACGATATAGTATCATGCGTCCACCACAGTAGTTGCTCATTATACGCGGATGATATGAAGATATTTAAGGAAGTCATAGACTCTTCCGACGTCTTAAAATTGCAGTCCGATTTAGACAGAGTAGCAGTTTGGTGTTCTATTAATCGCATGGAGATGAATGCCCTTAAATGCCAGCACATTAGTTTTACTAAAAAGAAAAATCCAGTCGATTCCGATTACTATATTAATGGAGAGCAGGTTAGTCGGGTTAATGAGGTTCGTGACCTGGGCATAATCCTGGACTCGACTCTCAGTTTCGTTCCACACATTGACCATATCATCGGCAGAGCGGCCAAACTACTGGGATTCATTAAACGCTCAACGAAGGATTTCAGATCTGCTGGCACCAGAATTGCTATTTTTAATGCCCTAATCCGCAGCATATTAGAATATGGAGCAGTTATCTGGAATCCTCTTTATGCCACCCACTCCACGCGCATAGAGTCGATCCAACGAGCTTTTACAAGACATCTCGCGTTTGTGTCTCCGGGAATTAGTCATAGATCCTCATACGACGCCAGACTGAATCACTTCAACATGTTGCATCTGTGGAAGCGTAGACAGATGCAAGATTTGATATTCCTACACAACCTAATCAATGGCCGGGTAACATGTGAGGATTTACTTGAACATATTGATTTTAGAGTTCCGAGACCTAACTCCAGACTGAAACAGTCAGCCGTTTTCTCTTTACCTATCTGCAGAACTAACGTAGGCGTCAATGCACCATTGAATAGAATGCTCCGAACTTACAATGAGTGCTGGAGTGAATTAAATTTGGATATTTATCATGACAGCCTTGGCACATTTAAGTCTAAATTAATTCCTAAAATCTGAAAAATAAATTGTATAAAATTTCTTAATTGCATGCAAAATCTGTATTATCGCTATGTTACAACATTTTGATTGTAATTTAAAGCTATTTACCTAAGTACCGTCCTAAATGTTTACAAATGCTGTGTATACCTTTAATTGGCATAATCGCTAGCCCTAAGTCACATTTATTATAAGTTTTGTTATGTTTGCGTGCTTGCTGTTGGTGTACCTAATAAATAAAAAAAAAAAAAAAAAAAAAAAAAAAAAAAAAAAAAAAAAAAAAAAAAAAAAATATAATGTGGCTTAAATAGCATTTAACTAAAATTCTTCATACAAAAGTCAATTTACAAAATATCGTCTGACAAATTATCTTTGCCTCAATGGCTTAAAGCAATGTTCGGTGCCTTTATGATAGTTTTTCGCAATTGGATATTTGACAAAATATCAAATGAGTTACTTGTAAAACGGAATTTTGCATGAAAATACTTGCTTATGACGTCACATTCCAGAGCACTCTTTTTACGTTTAATCTATTTAAAAATTGTAATAACTAGTAATTGACTAAAAGAGATACATTTTCCGAGATATTTTGTAATTTTTGTTTTAATCGAGCATATGAAATAATTTATTGTTGATCGTGACAAATACCGTATTGCTACCGCATTTTTACTAACATAGTTTGTTTTTTATTAGGGTAGGTTGACACTTGACCCCCGTCACGCCTGATGGTAAACGAATACAGGGTCTAAGATGTTACGTATTTACCTGATAAATGCCGGTTGACTCTAGTTTTAAAAACAGCCGGGTTATATGTCTCTGGAAAAGCAGACGACGGCGTTCCATATCTTTGCCGTTCTTAATATGAAAGACTTCTGGAAACGCTTGGTGTACTTAACGTAGATAGAAAGAGTGCAAGTCGGACTCACGGGTTCCTTACCATTATCTATACAACATTAGACACAAAGATCGAGAAAGAACGGCAAAAAATCACAATTGTTGTATGGGTGCCCCCCTTAAATATTTATTTTATTTTAATTATTTATTTTTGAAGCGAATATAGAACTAAATATTATGTGAATATTTCAAGCGTCTATCTGTTGCCGTTAATAATATCGCGCAAAAACGGCAAAAAATTACATTTGTCGTATGCGAGCCCCCCTTAAATATTTGTTTTATTCTGTTTTTATTTTATTCTGTATTTGTTGTTATAGCGGCAACAGCAATACATCATCTGTGAAAATTTCAACTGCCTAGCTATCACGGTTCATGAGATACAGAATGGTGACAGACATACAGACAGACTACGGACAGTGAACTTTCAGTAATAGGGTCCCGTTAGGGTCCCCTTCGGGTACTACGGAAACGGAACCCTAAAAAGAAAAAACATAAAGAATATTTTTATCTTATCTTCTTATAGAAAATCTGTATCCCTCCGTGATAGATTTTTTAATAACTAGAAACTAGATTTCTAGTAAACTAGATTTTTTACAATTCAATAATTTCAGATTTATCAGAAAGAGACACGCCGTTCGCAAGATGTAAATAAAAATATATTGCCTTACCACGTTCACCTAGCGTAAATGTATTAAATACTCGTAGAACCTCAAGGCGATTTAGGTCAAATGAAAAAAAAGTTGCCGCGCCAGGCTATTGAAAAACATCTGTTCAAGTCTTAGTTACCTACTAGTGTTGTAGAACAAATTGAGAACTCTTGTGTTTATTGTTCGCAGGTAAATGGTTTACATAACGAAGATGATGTTTTTTTATTCACCCTGATTCTGAATTGAGAATTTCGAAAGTAAATACGATATAAAAACTTTGTTGTCATAAAAGTAAAGTAAATACTTAAGTCGAATGACACTTCATTGTATAGTGAAATATGTACTCAATTCAGAAACCGGCTCTGTCTCCGGTACACTAAAAGTGTAGAGCGTGTCAGACTCTCGCTCTGCCGCACAGTAGAGATGATGGACGGTGATGGAAAGATGGTTCAGCTTGTACTTTTATTTGAACATGTTTCAACCACATTTATTGATGTTACTTAGTGTGTTACTGATGAGCGGCTCGAGCCGACTAGCTTTACAATGTTCTAGCCGCGTGAACAGAGTATTGCTGTGCTTACGGCTTTATCAGCGATACGGCGACTTACTAACCTACCTACCTACTAACAGATGCTTGAGTAGGTGTAGCCGTCTTAAAAGAACAATCAGGATAAAGAGATTTCGAAGAAAGTTTTAAAAATAGGAAGCTTGAGAAGGTGAATAAATTTTAAAATAACAATAAATAAATAATTTTTAAAGCATAACAAAAGTTATAATTATCGTAGAATCATTTGATGTCAAGACTAAGTAACCAAATCACTTTAATGTCGAGACAAACATGTTGTTTTACATTCACCTTTGTCTGTTGTAGCTATTGTCTCTTCTTTGGAGAAGAAAATATTCATGAATTAACCGAAACATAATTTGTTCAGTTTCGAACTTCGCATTAACTTTTAAGGCAGCAATTTCATCAAGTTTACCTCTCAACTAATTTTGACTGTTCCGTGAAATACACGTTGAAATTCAAGTGGCAGCCGAAAGGTTTTGATTTTATGGGTGAATTGGAATAACTCTTATTTTTACAAACAGTCCCTTCAATCGGTTTGAACGTCGACACAATTTGTACGTTTAATTGATTTCTATCTAACGTAAACTTTACAATAAATATCAAAACAAATACCTTTCGGCAGTAAAGACACCATCGTGCAATAGTGTATGGAGTACGTAGAGTACCTTGCGCCGGTTTGTGCGAAGTATCCAACACGCACTATCCCCCACCCACACCGTCCACCGCGCCGTACGTACGACGTCATGTCACGCTTTACAGTGACAGACTGAACTCGACTCTGTGTCTCAACGTCAAAGAGCGGTGGAAAGTCTAAAATGTAGTTTGATCCGTGTGTTCACCGGCTATTTACGATTTTCCGCGCGACAGCGTTCGCTGCGACTAACGTTCAAATTATACTTAATGATACTCGGGCCGGGCGGCGGCGGCGCGCGGCTCGCTGCCGGCGTACTTCACTATTTCTAAGTGAAGGCACCACGTTAATCAAGTGGAAGCCATTTTGTGAACGGTTTCATCTCCCCCGGGGCTGACCTGATTTATTGATATCAACATAGTATTTGGACAAGTAAATTTAAGTTCGCCGCACTGGGCCACGGGACTGAAATAATTTTATAGTTCACTAAAACACGGACAGCAATGCCGCTCCCTGATATCATTTGCCAAAACTTGTCGCCGGTCGTCACAAGCCATCACAATAATCAACGTCGGATCGTCTCTGCCGCCGGGACGGCGCGGGAGGTTCGACCCTGTGCAGAGGGTGCAAGGTCGGTAGTCGTGCGGCGCGCGGGCTGGTCCAGGCTGTAAATAATTCAGTAGCTGTATCGGGCTACAACTTCCGGTAGACGGAAGAGTCAGTGTGTAGTGAGCGGCGCAGTGCCGACGCCTGCACGCGGCTGGCGATGGCGGGCCTGCGAGGTTCGAAGTACCATGGGAGCGATTCGAAAACTAGACTGCTTTGTCTTGAAAGAGATAGACTTGGAGAATAGCTACCCTTCAATAACATTATGCAGTTTCCAATTTTATTTACGATCATTAAGCACTAAATGTATAAAGTATGTTTTGGCAATAAATCTAGTTCAATTTCACTTAAATGTTTTTAAAACTAAAGTAATGCACTTTAGTTTAAGCACCTCAACTTAAGGCATAAAAGAGAGCAATTAACAGCATGCTAAATATTCCTTTCATACATAATGTTACACATTGTAAGCATTAATTACCTGAAACATCCTCGACACACTGCATTTCCTTGAATAAGAACACTTTGCACTACCGCAAACACTGTTGTAAGCACTCTTTTAGCTAAAACGAACAGAAAATATTGTAAATTATTGAATGTTAGCACTTGTCATGACTACAAAATAACCTGTCAAAAATGTCTTCTTGATATTCACTATTTTTCTTAAGTTGGTATTACTACGATTTGTGTGTTGTATCATGACATTTATTTTGTATGATGCCTAATGTCAACATCCGGATCGTCACCTCCGTAGTGGGACTTAGAGTATAAAAGGCAGTGTATTGTGGTTTTGTATGGTTATATTCTCTTTGTTCATTACTGTGCGATCAACTGAGATGCACTAATAAAGAACTTGTGAAGTATCCCGAGTTTTACTGATTTTCAAAATCGTAACGTCACGTGAAGTTCAGTAAGAGTCCGTAGACAAGCCTAAACTTTAGAGTTTAGTTTCTTACAGCGCCTAAGAAATGAAATGGAGAGGAATCCGATCGTTGTCTTCGACGAACTTACTGTCCGCTTCGGGACTCGGGGGAGCGGCTCAGAGACTGTGCTGTAGCAGCGCTGTGCTCCGACAAATTTCAAATTGCTAGAGCTGTCAGAGCGGCCGCCGCCCGCTGAACGAAATGCTCGCCAGACCTCGGTTTAGTTTGTCAATCTAAGTATGCCCGGCTATGTGCTTAACGACGTGTGTAGTTACTTAGGCAGTTCGACTTCAACGAATGGTTTAGTGCAGAGAATAGTCTATGAACGAGTATTAACATTTCTGCACGCTCTACAAGGGGCGGATGGTGTGGGAGCTGTACAGGACCGGATCCAATATCGCGTGTCGGCTGTGTACATTAGTTATGAAACGTTTCATCTGTTTTTTTCGCGGGCGCGGGCGGGCGGCGGCGCGCGGGGCGGGGGCGGGCGGCTCGTAATACTGTCGGAAAGTTTAAATACCCTTCGAGAAGTTTAACACAACATTTAGGTATTTCATAAGTCGGTGCTCTGTTTCAACGCTGATATTTGCGGGGTACAAATACCACTCCGCAATAAATTTAATTGCTTTTGACGTGTAATTTTACATTGTACGTTAAAGAACTAAAACGGGCAAAGTGGTTTTGTATGTCACCCGGTGCGTGTGTAGGTGCTGCGGCTACATAACACAGACGCGGGATCGGTGCCGCGGCCACACTCTCGCTGGATGTTAAAAGCCGACGCGTAAAACTTGCCCGCTTTTTATAGTCATCCATATTCATAACGTTGGCGTACGCACAAAAAGTACATTTAGAATATTCTCGTTTTTATGCTCAAAATTATTTGGAGAATTCAGCCTTTTTTGAGTTTTACGGTTAGGCATGCGGCGTGCTGTATAACCCAGTACTGTGTACAATTGCCGGTTTGCTTGGGGAACTTTTAACTGGCACACTCAAACATTTAACCGTGCGGGCACGACTATTTGAATTGTTTTATGCCATCAATAAAATATGACTTCCAGTCGACTATTGTGTTTCTTCGGGTAGATTTAATGAGAACAGGTTGTAAAGTTGCGTCGATGCGAGTTGCTGGAACAAGCGGCGAGCGGCGCCGGCGCCCGGGCGGTTAACGAGGCACTTAACCCGCGGTTACCGCGCAGCGCACTGACTCAGCGCTCAGGAAATAGATTACCAACGAGAAATATTCGAAGTAACGTGCGTTGCAGGAAGTTTGCGGCTCGCCACCGCCACCACCGGACGTACGGACCACACACCCAGCCTGTTTTTATTTAGGGTTCCGCAGTCAACAGGAACCCTTATAGTTTCGCCATGTCTGTCCGTCCGCGGCTTAGCTCTGAGGCGATTAGTACTAGACAGCTAAAATTTCACACGGCTGAACAAAATATTGAAAAATAACTTGTACTTTGCCCCCAAATTAGGTGTTAGGGAAGTACCAAAAAAAAAGCGAAATATCAAGCTATAGAGTGCAAAGTTTGTTAGATTTTGGTAGAGCAAAACCTGTCCTAGCTAATCTCGTGTTTCTAAAAACGTGAAAAAAACAGCAGTTAAAAAAAAAACAGGTCAAGTGCGTGTCGGGCCACGCGCAATGTAGAGTTCCGTAGAAAGAGGGGGTACTACACCCACAATATTTTAAATGATCAATCCAACGATACCCCACACTATGGTGCAGGTGAGAAACAAATTGCATCCCTAATTTAGGTGTCGGGAGGGTAACCTAAAAAAAATTTTTTTAAGATTTTATTCTACCGTTTTATCGACGTGATTAATATTTATGTCTACGCCAAAGTTCAGCTTTCTCGTACTAGTTGTCTTTGAGCTGTGCCGCGGACAGACTGACGGACAGACGGATAGACAGACAGACAAATGAACGGACATGGCGAAACTGTAAGAGTTTCTTGTAGAAGTATCTCAGCTTATAGGATTTAAAAGTTAACGAGTAATATCTGACCAACTTGAAAAAGGAAAACTTTGTACATGTGTCATTGAAAATTACTTCGATGAAGTTATTAGTTGCGTAAAACCGGTACGTAATATAAGTAAACTAAAATACTAACATTAATATAAATTCCCTCCTTCTACGTAACCGTGCATGTTGTCCGACACGCAGTTGGCCGGCGTTTGTAGACAGAAGTGAGTGAGCAATATGTTGCAATATAATTGTAGACAGAAGTGAGT
This sequence comes from Yponomeuta malinellus, assembly GCA_947308005.1. Taxonomy (NCBI): domain Eukaryota; kingdom Metazoa; phylum Arthropoda; class Insecta; order Lepidoptera; family Yponomeutidae; genus Yponomeuta; species Yponomeuta malinellus. Next base: position 22,605,348 of record OX370996.1, on the reverse strand, counting down.
GAGCAATATGTTGCAATATAATTGTAGACAGAAGTGAGTGAGCAATATGTTGCAATATAATTGTAGACAGAAGTGAGTGAGCAATATGTTGCAATATAATTGTAGACAGAAGTGAGTGAGCAATATGTTGCAATATAATTGTAGACAGAAGTGAGTGAGCAATATGTTGGAATATAATTGTAGACAGAAGTGAGTGAGCAATATGTTGCAATATAATTGTAGACAGAAGTGAGTGAGCAATATGTTGCAATATAATTGTAGACAGAAGTGAGTGAGCAATATGTTGCAATATAATTGTAGACAGAAGTGAGTGAGCAATATGTTGCAATATAATTGTAGACAGAAGTGAGTGAGCAATATGTTGCAATATAATTGTAGACAGAAGTGAGTGAGCAATATGTTGCAATATAATTGTAGACAGAAGTGAGTGAGCAATATGTTGCAATATAATTGTAGACAGAAGTGAGTGAGCAATATGTTGCAATATAATTGCCATATTCGGCGGATGGATTCGCAGTTCAGCCGCGATAGAACTCTGTTTCGTCTGTTTTATTTAAACAGTTTTACGGCTCACGGGTCATTCATCATTTAACTGATCGTTCAGTGAACCGCCTTCGTATGTCTCGCTGCGCCTGACGCCCGCTGCAATGCCTGCGGGCATATTCTGCTCTACTGACTATGCTGAAGAACTTATCGGGTTTCAAACGTACCAATCGGTTAAATGTGACGGAGGTCAGAATGAGAAACAGTGTTGTGGTATCAGCAATTTATTCGACCCGCAGTCGGACAGAGTTTCCACCTTGCAAGTGTACTTCACGAAATTTACATTCAGACTCCCTCAATAGCCTATTGTATTGCTTTTATATAAACTGAAATCTATTGACTGACCGTTTAGGACAAAACATTTCAATTAGGAAACGGAAGTAGTACGACTGTTATTATTTTTTATTAGCTCCAATAATTTTATTTAATAGTTTTATATTATTAATTATACATTATTAAATATATTATGATGTATTTATATTTTTATCTTAAGTCTTATCTAATTCAAATAACTGAATAAGTGATGTCATGATACCACGAATACGATATTAAATTATTGAGTTACTTTAATACTCTCGAAATTAATACGATAATTAAATTGTTAATAATACTTTTGTAATTTATAATAATTAATTATATGTATAACGTAACTGTAAATGGATTAAGTTATTTATCTATACGTGTTGCGACACTGGATCCTGAAGTCTCTAACACTCGGCCATCCTGCAAGGGCCGTGTCCCACGGCGCTCCGCATTCTTGTCCCAGACCTGAAAGCAAAGCAGAAGCGAAGTATCTATATTGCAATAATAATGTTGTTTCGGGTTTGGTATTTCGTTACATCATTATAGCTCAGCACATAGTCACTTAGTTTTGAATCATCACACAGTCACACAGTTTCGTTTAAGAGGTCTGCACACAGTCACACAGTTACAGTAAAGAGGATCAATCAGCACACAGTCACACAGCTTTATTGAAGAAGATCAGCATATAGTCACACAGTTTTATAACAGAAGATCAGCACACAGACACACAGTTTTATTTTTGTACTGGCTAACTACATAGTCACACAGTCAGTTTTATTGTATCAATTCAGCAGACAGTCACACAGTCACTTGTGATTATTTATGTTATTCATTCGCGTTATATGCTTCTGGTTTTATATTATTATCATGTCTACACTGCACAAAGTTAAGTTCACACAGTAATTTTGTAGGATTAAGTATTTGTTTGTTTAAGTTTTATGAGCGTGATGTATTAGTTATTGGATTTATCAGCAATTGAAATAGATACTTTGTTGAGTTTTATTTACATTCTATATTTAATCCGCTTTTATCTACACTAATACAAACTTTATCAAATTCAAATCAGATACAGTTACTGATTTACATGCTCTATATGTTTAATGATAATCATTGCAAGAACTAAACTATTGACATTATTTACATCCTAACTCTCTAACAGATCAATTAAATCATCTCTATCTACTTCGTGATCACTGCCTGAACTTTCATCTCCAGAGACTACAGATTTGTAATGACGCAACATCTCCCCGCGCACAACAGCATTGAACCTTTTGTAACCTTTCATGCCTTTTATACTTGCAATTGTATATCTATCTATGTGTTGTTCAGCCTTTATTACTTTGTAGGGACCAGTGTATAATCCGTTTAGTTTCCTCGTTACTCTAGCTGTGGGGTCTCTACTTATGCCACCTTTCCATAAAACTAGTTGCCCTACCGAATACTTTGTAGACCTTTTGTGGGCTGCGTCAAATCTCTTTTTCATGACAGTCATGTTTTTATCTATCCTTAATTTTGCTGTATCCCTTCTATCGTGTAAGGCTTGAACCTGAGATTCAAAACTTTGTGGTTCACCTGATGGGTACGCTGGCAAACGCGAATTAGTGTGACTAAACATGAGTTTAAAAGGAGGGATTCCAGTTGTGGCACTGGGTGTGTTATTGATGCCCCAAACTATGTCAGAAAGTTTAGAATCCCAAGTGCATTCACTGTTAGACATTGTGTTTAGCCCGTTTAGAAGAGTGCGGTTAACTCTTTCTACCTGACCATTCGACCGTGGACTAGCGATAGCATTTAAGACGTGTCGAAACTGCGCTTCCTCTGAAAATTGTTTGAAATAGCGACTTGTGAAAGCTACACCCCTGTCGGTAATTATTCTGTGTGGGTTGCCAAATACTGAGATTATGTCCTTCAGCTGCTTTATGGTTTCTAATGAGCTACAGTTTTTTACTGCTCGTGCAAAGACAAATTTGGTAAAAGCGTCGATAACGACAAGTATGTACATGTTCCCTTGTCGTGTTTTTACAAAAGGACCCAAGTGGTCAGCATGTAGCGTATGCATAGGAGTTGGAGTCTTTGCAATAGGGTGAAGTTCTCCTTCCAATCTACCATGGTTTCCTTTGCCATACGCACACTGTAAGCAGGAATTTATGTATTTGCGTATGAATTCGTCAGTCATGGGTACTTGGTAATAACCTTGTGCAAGATCTAGTGTGGTAAAGTACGTTTTGCCTGCGAGACGAGCTACCTGATCATCTATGTGTGGCAACGGAAAACGATCTTTGACTGTACGCGCATTTAAAGCCCGATAATCAATGCACAAACGATAATCCCCTCCTTTCTTCTTAATCAACACAACAGGACTAGCATATTCAGACGTCGATTCCCTCACTATACCGGCTTCGATGAGGTCTTTTACCTTTCCGTTCACTATTTCACTCTCTTTATATGCTAATCGATATGGCTTGCAAAATACTGATTGGTCATTAGTGGTTTCAATATGCATTTTAATTAGTTCGGTACACCCTAAGTCTTTAGTGTCTTTAGCGAACATGTAGCTAAATCGGTTCAGTAAGTTGATTAATCTTTTGTGCTCAAATTGTTGCAGCTCCCCAGCATTTATATTGGCCAAATTTAGATCGCTGTCGGTTTCCTTACTTTGACTAATACTCATTACATTTCTTGTCTTGTTTTTTACTATAGCCACGGGTTCGGCTCGAGCTACTAATCTGCCAATTTCCCATTTGATATCGACCTCGCCAATATTAATTACTTTCAAGTAAGGCTCATTTGACTGTATGACTACCGCTGGTATAATATAGGCGGCACAACCCAATTCGAAATATACTGGATGTGTCATAAATGCACAATTTTTTATTTCACCGCATGGAATATAAACATCTATGTACTGTGCACTTTTCACTGGAATGGTTACTGCGCTTTTTAGATAAACTGAATAGCTTTCCACGAAATCAGAAGCCGCCAACGCCAACTGAATATTTGACAATGGAGCATCAATTTCGTTTGTGGGTACAAATGTGACGGAACCCTTGGTTGTAATTAAGCTTATCTCATCTTGGTTTATCATTGTCCTATTATTAGGTCGATCTCAGACAAATCATAGTTCGTAATTTCTACAGATCCACGTAAAATTACACTATCAATTAATACTTCAATATAGGAGGTTCCCAAAGAGCATGTATGGGCCCCACCAAAACCTTTCATTTTAACGTCCGAAGGACTCACAATTAATTCTAGTGATGTAGCTTGCGATATTGTCAAAATATTCAGTTTGCTTCCAGTATCAATATAGGCAATAAGCTCACGCCCGTTAACTTGTACTTTCTTTTTGTATAAATCTAAGTAGACGTTGTAAGTAGTAAAATAAACGTTACATACTTTTGTTGCTGGCTGAGAGGAGTTTGCAGCATGCCAGCACGTGGAAGCCGTGTGACCTGCTCGTTGGCAGACCTCGCAGCGGAGACTTGCACGGCACTCCGGCGCCTCGAGACCCGGACGACGACAGTTGTAGCAGACTTTTGGAAGCAGGTGATGCTGATGCTGGTTGGCTGGCGGCGTGTTAGTGGCACCACCTCTTCTCCAAGTCGATCTTCTTGCCGGGCTTGCTGTGTCAACTTTCTTGTAGTTTTCCAACGACGAGAGGAATCCAGAATATAGTTGTTGTGGAGTTTCGCACTTATATGCCTTAGCGTTGGCGCGTATTTCCGACGGAAGTCCTCTTATGACGCATGATATCGCTGCCTCTCCAGATATTTTGCATTTTTTGAGTAGAGAGATTTTATCGTGGAAGTATTTCGTCATGCTTTCGGTCTCCATCTTGTTTCTGGAAAGCATAGTTTCTAGGCAGTCTACAAAATCCAATGATCGCGGAAAAGCAGTCTCGAGTGCCTTTTTCCATTCGCTCCAATTCATATTATAGTCTTCTAAATCGTCATACCAGTCCCTGGCTGAGCCGCGAAGCCGAATCTGCATTATAAACTGGCGATCCCTGTCGTCCCAGCCGTAGATCTCTCCAAGCTGGTCAATCTTGTGCACCCATCCACTCACATTATAAGATTTGTGTTCTGGTCGAAATTTGGGTATTACCTCTGCATCTGCTTGTGTAACACGCCGTTTTGCCCTTGGCGATTGCGAAGAAAAATTTTCGCTGGCATTTTCATCTTCAGATTCTTCAATATCGATGTAATTTCTCTTCCTGATGCCGAGACCTCGTAGAAATGGCCCAGACATCCCACTTCTGACGTGTGACGGAGGTCAGAATGAGAAACAGTGTTGTGGTATCAGCAATTTATTCGACCCGCAGTCGGACAGAGTTTCCACCTTGCAAGTGTACTTCACGAAATTTACATTCAGACTCCCTCAATAGCCTATTGTATTGCTTTTATATAAACTGAAATCTATTGACTGACCGTTTAGGACAAAACATTTCAATTAGGAAACGGAAGTAGTACGACTGTTATTATTTTTTATTAGCTCCAATAATTTTATTTAATAGTTTTATATTATTAATTATATGTATAACGTAACTGTAAATGGATTAAGTTATTTATCTATACGTGTTGCGACACTGGATCCTGAAGTCTCTAACATAAATTTGTTACAATTCACGTCTTGTTAACATACTTACATAAACTTTAACCTTTTGAGCTACAGGTGCTTTAATTAGATCTATAATTATTACAACCTCACGCCTGTATCCCGGAGGGGCAGGACGAACCAATGGTTTATCACTTGTTTGCGTCTGTACTATAAAAAACCACTTTGTACAGCGTGTAAATCTGCTTGCCATGCTTACAGATATAGTAGTAAGTCATGTTACCAGGGCCGCGTGGCACATATATTCTATTATGACAATACGAATTAAGTAGTTTATTATAAAATTCGATGTACAGTACGTTGATTAGTACAATTAGGCCGACTTGCACCACTTATAAAATGTCACTTAGTCACCATTTAAATCGACTTTTGTATGAAGAATTTTAGTTAAATGCTATTTAAGCGGCATTTAAGAAAAGTCGGCCTTAGTTTGCCTACTTGTTAATCTATGTGTTAAACAGCTGATTCACCCTTAAGTAGGAAACTTACATAGCTAAGCTATGTACATTGCATTGTCACAGTGAACCTTTTACTTACCGTAAGCATTTACTATGTGATAAGGGCTGGCTACACACGGGGACAATCACTATTAATATTGGAAATAACTACAACGAAAATGCTCATTATTTGAAATACCCATGATACTAAGTTCAATCTGTGTAAGCGGAAGAGAAGAATGGGTATTTTCCTAAGTCACAACCTACCAATTTTTTGTTGAAAGTAAAAAAAGAAGAATAAATTAAATGGTAAAATCGCTCTTGGGTATTTCATAAGAGAAAACTCAGAGGTAGCTGGCAGGCGGGAGTTGGGAGGACGGGACTTCCGCGCATAAACAAAATTGTTCACCCGCGCTATCATGAATAGTCTTGACTAATAACAAGCATAAAAGGCAGCATAAAAGGCAGCATAAAACGCTTCGTCGCATAACGCCGCTCCGGACTGTCCTCGCCGAAGCAAACACATAATTAGTTGGGAGACAGCAAGCTCTGCATTTAACAAATGGAATCGGATCCGGAACTAGTTTATCGTCCGCCCGACGCTGCGCAATGCTGGACTATTAATATCTGCTCTGCTGCAGCAGCGTCGGCCGGGTGACCGCGGGGCGGGGCGCGGGGCGCGCGGGCTGGGGGGCAGCACGAGGCGCTGCCCGCCGCGTGAGTAATGCCTCTCGATCGGCTCCGAGTGACGTCACACGTTACGGCCCCTAATGAGCCTTCTCGCCGCAACGTACACCCGCCTCCGATACAAGTTGCCCCCCTCCCCTTCCCCCACCCGCTCTCTCCCGGTCCGCGACAACCTCTGTGGATAGAAACGATGTCCCACTTATCTCATGAGTCGCATCATCTACGTTTTTCGCTAGTGCCATAATTCTATTCGCCCCGGGATTCTCAACTTAAAAATAAAAAGGCGAAAGTCGACAATTTGTATTCTATGTAGAGCAGAAACTGCGACTTGATGATCTTTACAAACTCAACATGGGCATGGGCGCAGAAAGGCATGGGCAGAGGTAGGTAGCTGACAAAAAATGTCAGTCACATATAATATTTGGCTTTAAAGCGAAATAGAAACGGGCTTCGACGACAGCAGATTTCAGGGGTGGCGATTGGAAAAGTTTGCAAGGCCTGTGCTGCTGCTAGGCTGGGCGACTACACATTGCCCCCTCGCGCCTCGACCCCCTCGAAGACTTCGGCCAAGTCAATGCTTGTAGGAAGATGCTACAATTTCAAGCCCATATTGAAAAAATTGCGGGCTGTAATAAAATTATTAAGTCCTGATATTCCGAAAACTATGCATGATTCGCGAAAAACTCAAACACAAACTCTTGCGCACTTTTAATATCCTGTATAGATCACAGAAAACGTTTATTACAATAGATCACAATACAAGAAAAATACCGAATAATGTGCAACGGGAATATGATCCTAAATATGATAAAATAAACTGTGTCAACTAATTAGTTTAATATTTTAGGTTGTATTTTTGTACCACGATTTACACATCGATCGAACCGTGCTTATGGTGAGCTGTATCTCCAGGGATGTTACTGAGGAATCGTATACAATGACCCATGAACGATGTTCTAACCTAAAACAGTCGCAAACTGTTTCAGTCACAAGTCCGCTTGGGTGTTTTATAATATCGTGCCGCGTAGCGCGTGTCGGAAGTGAAGAGAAAGAAAGCTGACGTGAGGTGCGCGGCGCGCTCGCGGTGATGTGACAGGCGCCGCCACTTGCTCGTGTAATCTGGCGAAGTGTTGACAGCCGACGCGACTCTTCTACGTTTTCCACCGCGTCACATTCAGCGCGAACAAGACGCCGTTGAGATAATCTGTCGGTGAATCTTTCGACCCTTCTAAATAAATAAGCAGAGCCGCGATTATCAGCGCCGCCCCCGCTGGAAGTGGCCGCGCGGTTCACGCTAATGTGCTCTAATTCAGTTACATTACGCAGATGTTAACTTTTCTGCGAATCTGATTATTATTCCGAAGAAGATGCTCGGCCGTTCTTCGTGGACGCGGAGTAAATAAAGTGCGCTATTTGGACGTCTCGATAATGCTTTCATACGTAATTAAAGTTAAAATGCTGCGAAAGCAGCAGTGACGAACGTTTTGATGGGGCGTCCGCTTGCGCCGCGTTCCACATTTCCAGCGATAAAATCAAACAACTTCTCTCGACTTTGATGATTGTTTTTATTGGTAAATACTAAAATGCGCTATTGTTAATCTTTTATAGAAGTTCGGGAAGGAGCTAGGTCCTACTAGTCCCTACCGTTTTTATTTCGACTTCTGTAAAGATCACTAACAGTAAAATGGTTTCGTTTCATTTTAGTGCGTTTAATTTTGTTTGTCGGCCACAATGGCGACGAGACTGCGCGAGCTGGCGCAGCGGCGCGCGAGTGATTAATGGTTTAGATATTCATGCGCCGTGATTGGCTTATTGAGGGCGTGCAAAAAGGTTCTACTGCGGGATTTATTGCTCTCTGCACTTAGCCGTGCGGACGCGGACAGTAGCGGCGCTGTATCGCGCGCACGTGAGGCTGCGTGTATGTGTTCCCCGTACACACGGTACGTGCGAGCGCGTGTGCGTATGCCGGCCGGGCGCCCAGGCGGCGCGGCACTGTGCTGCTCCGGTATTCAGGCGGCGTGCCGCAGCCGTGCGGAGACGTCTCATTTGAAACACCTTAATAAAAATATATACAGCACCTCTTAACGATTTTCTTATAAAAGGAATGTGATGTGACCATTGCTTAATCAATTTTATTATAGGATTTTCTTATTGTTAAAATATCGTAACGTATCGTAGTTAAATATCGTCATGAGTCGAATTTCCGCGGCCGCTCTGTATGAAATGCTCAAGCGTGGGTTAACCTGCCGGTGTCGCGCGTGATGGATGGAGACTCGGCCGCGCGCCCCGAATAGATGACGAGATTATTTCTGTTAATTCGCTTGTCTGTTTGTTTGTGCTGTCAAGCTGAGTCGACTGTCGACACGCGCGCGTTCCAAGATTTCTGACAAAACTTTCTGGCGAATATTATTATTTTTGAGGATTGCGTATTTGTAAAAGGAAAACACCGCGAAGAAACCTGAGTATATGCGGTGCTCACATACGAGTATCAGTGATATCCCAAATCCGCGGTGGGCACGCATGCTGATTAAGCCGATACGCTTTCTATCAGTCTGATATGCCTTTGCCTTGCAGTGGGACGTATTATGATTATGGAAGTTTTTTATATTGTAATATGCTCCGAGTTCCTACCTACTCAATTATCACCGTCTAAATTTCCTAATTACCAAGGATCGTTTGGAAAAAATACGCAAATAGAAATAAGTTTAAGCCGCTTCGCCCTTGAGATGGAAATTCCCTGGTGAACGTTATACCTAACGATAAAAAAATAATAATCCTAAAACTTTCCGCCAGTGAAACATTCAACGTAAAAGGAACATTGTAAAGTTTTCGGCAAGATGGCGAAGACAATATAGCGCCGAGGTGGCGCTAACGAGCCTATTGTGATGGCCGGCGCGGTCGCCTCCGACCACACGTCCGAGATACGACACTTAGTGCTTCACTGTGAAAGGGGACGGTATAGCTTGTTGGTCTGCTTACGGTAAGCCTAAACTTCGACCTAGCTTGGATAAGTGATCTCTTATGTCAAGATGTATTTCATCATCATCAGCCATTTGACGCCCACCGCAGGACATAGGCCTCCCTCATGGTTTCCATAACCATCACGGAGACCTATGTCCAAGATGTATGTACTCAAATGTAATAGTAGCGAAACCATACTTTTTTTGTTAGGCAGCCTATATATAGAGAGAGAGAGAGAGACACAGAGAGAGAGAGAGAGAGAGAGAGAGAGAGAGAGAGAGAGAGAGAGAGAGAGAGAGAGGTTTTAATTCACAAACGACATTCCGGATCGCAATGAAACTTTAAGATAAGAATATTCTCTATCTTTTTTAAACTGCGCTTCCAATCAAAGTACGATCAAACCTTTATTTATGTCCCCTAAACGTATTGGCACAGTTACATTGCGATCCGGCGATGTCGTCTGCAAATTCAAACCAAACTTCGTTTGCACGGCGATTGCTCCTTGAGGGACCGCCTCAAGGCGGATACCACACGTGGCAACCGCGGATTGGCGATTCCAAGCACCTCTGATACTGTATAAAAATTAAGTAAAATAAAAAGTAACAATTCCGATGTCGAAAATTGAACCGACTTCAGAGTGATGAGGTTACTTTAGAGAATAGAAAAGGTTAAACTTCCTAAACCGTCAAATAACTTTATGAAAATGAAAACTAATTAAAATGAGCATTTATTCAACACCAGTAAACCTGTGAATTTAATTAATAAAAATTAATATTCAGGAAAACTAGTGTCTAAAATAATATAATATTAAAAAGCCGAGATAAAAACAGACAGTCATTAAGTTTCAGAATCTTCTCCGTCTTCTATTTCTTAAATCCATCCGCGAGCGAACGGTCCCAAGTATTTGGAAATCAGCCTTTGTCTGTCCCATTCACAAGAAAGGGGCTAAAAATAAAATAGACTACTATAGACCGATTTCCAAACTCTGTATCATTGCTCTGTATCTGTATATCTAGTGCTTTAAGTTCAGTTTTAATTGAATCGCGAGTGATATAAATTGTAGAAATATCGAAAGGGCTTGATTCCTCCGCTAAATCAGGCGCGACGTCGATTGGAGTCGGAAGCAAAAATGTAGATTTGGCTTAAAATTCAATGCCGCATACCAAAATGAAGCCTCAATTACTCTCGTTTTATCTTACGAATGAGCGTCCTGCTCATGAAAGTATTTTTTCCTTTATCTCGTTGTAGGCTGCTCTTTATTGCGGGTTTCGAATGAAATTAATTGAGTTGGTCGTTTTTTGTAGTTTTTAAATTGGAAGTGCTGAAGTGTGTCTGGGCAGGCGGGCAGGCGGGCAGGCGGGCAGGCGGCGGGCCACGCGATGTGCCGTGTGTGCGCGCAGTAGCACAAACTTTGCTCGTTCCGCGGTGTAATGGCCTCTACGTCTACGTCTATATACTGTAAAATGAAATAAAGCCCGCGGCGAAACTCGCCGCCGTGTTGTAAATAACGGCGGCGTTGGAATCGGTCGGCGGCGGCGCGGCGTGTCGCACACCGGGCCCTATTTCAAAGAAATACAATTCACTGTTTACCATGACAAATTGATGTACATTGCAAAGTCAATTAACCCACAGCAGAAAGAACGAATTGTGTAAATTGTTGATGAAGCGAGAGAGGCCTGTCAGGATTATAGCAAATGGCAAACCCTGGTCTCCGGGATACAGGCGTGAGTTTTTTTATTGTAATGTATTGTCATAATAAAGTATGATTTGCAGTTTTATGATAAGCGGCCCTGATTGAATAATAATTAGGTAGGTACCCATTAATGGTTATTTTAGATTCTACCAAACTTATTGCTGTAATAAGTATTAAGTATGGAAACACCCACTCCTCTTCCCCCAGTTGCCAATAAATAAATTCAAGTGCAGTCAGCCTGTCCAAAGGCACTTTTAAAATGCGCAATTCCTGACTTACTGTTTGACATTCAGTCTTACAAGAAATGTACCTACTATACGGGGTGTAGCAAAATCCCCTCAGTCTGACTTGTGTGTGGATTGGATAAAAAGTTAGATGAATTAATGCGGTAAGATAATACTTGAGAAATCTTTGTGAGAGGTTGTCTTAGTACTGTAATGACCTAATCTTAACCTGGTGTTTTCTGTTAAGTTACAAGAATTTCGTAAATAAATATATCAGAAAATTTTGGGGTTGTCCTTGATGTGCTTGGCTGGTAACCACAGCACGGGGTATCTTAGTTTGCGACCGGACCAGGGATTGTGTTTTATGGAAGTTAACATTAATTTACTATGAGGAAAACCTCTACCTGTGGCAAAATGTATAAAACAGCTGATATTTTGTTCGCGATTTCAAAATGTTCCTCGTCGTGAAAGTTGTTTATATTGACGAGTAGAACCCTCCGTTTTCAGATGTATATGGGAATTTTGTTACACCCTGTATATTATACACGGTAAGCAATAAAGGTAGGTAGGCTATATCCCGTTAAGCTACTACGTGATCGCGGATTAGGCTGATCTAAATTCAGTCGGTAAATGTGAAATTATTTCAGTTTTACGAGCGGAATGATCGGGTGACCATACTTCCCACTAGCGGCAGGAACGACGCCAGTGCTTACAACGCATGAATTGGAATTCCGCGAAATAGGACTCTCTCCGCTAGTTTCTTAATTGAAAATCGCAATACTTAATAACATAAACTTTAACGTAACACAATCACTTGTCCTTGTCCAAATGTCCTAGATTGGGACGTGGACCTGTGCTATGGTAACAATACAGTGAAATCACGAACATCAAAATACATGCAGACCCTTTATACAAATCGAATTCGACGGCCTCTAGCGGGAATCAAATCCTCTGGTTATGCTATGGGATAGCGTGTTACCGCTAGACCAACGAGGCAATCGTTAAGAATCTTTAAAAAACCGGGCGGGAGTGTCGGGCCACGCGCAATGTAGGGTTCCGTAGAAAGAAGATTTTTTTCTGCTTTACAGAACTAACAACTTCATCGAAGTCATTTTCAATGGATTTTGTACGAAATTTAACTTTTATAAGTTGGTAGCCTATTACTCGTTAACTAGTAAAGCCTACTTAGCCTTAGATACATAAATTCCTTACAAGTTTATTATATGTACTACCCTGAATTTTTTCACGTTTCTAGAATCAACCGTTTAGCCAGGAGAGGAAGGGGGAGACCCTACTCGGACAAGAATTTGCGCTTTGAATTTGAAATAATATTTCGCAAACGGAACCCTTAATCGAAAAATGGTCGTCTTGCACCCTTAATATTTTTCAACGACCAATCCAACGATACACCACATGACGGGGTAGACGAGAAAAAAAAATCATCGTGACTTTTCATGGAGGTAGATAGGTACAGTAAGAAAAAATAATTTCCATCATTTTATTGTTTAACTTTGTCGGCCTGATAAATATGTATTCACACACTAAATTACAGCTTTCTAGTACTACCGGTCTTTGCGCTAGGCCGCGGACGGACGGACAGACAGACAGACAGACGGACATGGCGAAATCCTTGTCGGACTACAAGATACTGTATTTAATCTGTGAAAGCATTTGATTAGCGTACGTGAACTTCCCGCAAAACTCTGCACTGAAGATATGGCGCATGGGTTTAATTGTCACCTGTGTCCTACAGGTCTACCTGAGAGAACATTTGCGTCCTTCAGGAACGAACAGATGTTTCTTATGCTTGTGCATAATAGAATGAGCCGTTTTTAGTACAAAATCACAAAGCAATTCATAGATGGCGCTTACAGGCATGGCCATAGAAGAACCGGAATACGGCTGTCAAAATTAATCTGCGCTAAGCAAAATTTGACAGACGTATTCCGGTTCTTCTATGGCCACGCCTGTAAGCGCCATCTATGAATTTCTTTGTGAATTTGTACTGAAAACGGCTCATTGCAAAAATTTTCCTATACAAACGTTATCTATGGGATAAAGTAAAAAAAACTGCGGAAACAGACTCAGCTCACCAGATTAGTGCAATGATTGTGCGAGACGTAGAGCTCTGAAGCCAGAATTAACATTTGAATAAAGTAAGCAATTCAGTGTCTTATCGCTTAGTCTGGAGCAGAGTAATTAAGGCGCTAAAGTTTAAATAAGTCGCGTGTAACGGGCAGTTACACGATGTCTCGACGCGCATTATTCCCGAGATCCATCTGAGCAGTCGAGATAACTCCGGACCTGCGTGACTGCTTTTCTGCAACATGTTTTATAACTGTACCGTGGAACTGAAGGAGATTATTTTACCCACCAATGCAAACAATTTCAAGTCCCATAGAATAGACCAACGCTCTTGTAACTTTTTATATTTTTTTGTTGTGGCAAAATTCAAACAACAAAATTATAATGTAACTTTAAAGTAATACCAATGCTGTGTTCACCAGTAAGTGGAAAATATGTAATATCTAGTGCTACAAATTTTGTTTGTACTTGATTTGCTGTTGATGCACCTTATACGAATAAATAAGTGAATAAACCATGTCTCGAAACAAAGCAAAGTTGTCTTAAGTCTCCTAGCTAGAGGTTCTAATTGATAGATTTTCATTATCTGAATATAGTAAAGAGAAAACAATCTTTCATGTTTAAGAGGGCGCCTCATCGAAGTTTGGTTTTAATCTATGCCAGATCGCAATGAAAGTTTACCAATATTTTTGAGGAAACAAATTGAGATTTTCTCGTGCTTAGAATTGAGAATAAATTAGTTACTGTAGTAGGAAAAACCGGCGAAGTGGATGTAGAGCCACGCGCAGTGTAGGGTTCCGTAGAAGGAGGAAATTAGGTACTTATATTAACTGAATTCAAATTCATAAAAAAATTCTTTAAAGTAACACAGAAACTGTGACTTATTGAACGTTACAAGTAAAACTAGGTGTCCGTTTCAAAATCTAGATCATTCGGAGAAAAACCTTTAAACGTTTCTTAATTAACAGAGTTCACACATTTTAATCTTCTAAAACTGTATGCTTTACACAATTAACAACTTCATTAAAGTAATTTTCAACGGAAAGGTTTTCTTTCTATAAGATGGTCGACTATTACTTCTTAACTTGTAAAGTCTACTTACTTTAGCCGATAATTTTCCTTTTAACTTTGTTGTAGTTGTTACTGCTCAAAATTTTTTTACTTTTTTACACGCACTCGTTTAGCAGGGAGAGAGGCGGGACCCTCTAATCTAACATCGCTTTAAAGCTTAATATTTCGCAAACGGACCCCTGAATCAAAGAATGGTTTATGTTCACCTGAAATATTTTAAGCGACTCATCCAGCGATACCTCAGAATATGAGGTAGATGTGAAAAATTGTAACTGTTGTAAGTATAGGGGAGGTAATAAGATAAGTTTCATGTAAGTTTATTATTAATTTTAAGTATGTACTATTCATATTTGCACCAACTACCCGTCTCTCTTTCTCCTTCGGAAACCTTTCCGTCACAAGGTTGTCTGGAAGAAATTGCTGTTAGCAATAAGGCCACCCATTGTACTTTTTCATTGTAACTTTCATATTTTATGTCTCGCTTCTTGTGTGCAATAAAGAATATTCTTATCTTATCTTATCTAATCCAAAAATGTTTTAAGGATTTTATTCTACCGTTTCATTTCAGCGTTCTTCTCTGAGCTATGCCGCGGACAGACAGACGGACGTACTTGGCGAAATTATAAGGGTTCCTTTTTTTGTAAGCTGCTCTTTGCATGGTCATAATACATATATGACCCGGGTACAGCCACAGGGTGTGGTGACCCTACTAGGGCTGAATCCGAAACTCTATTAAAGTTTGATTATCGTTGTAATGGCTGTGTGCCGAAACTGTCGTTATTGCAATGACTTTAATTACCTACGGCCTAAACTTAACTAGATGTAATGCGAACGTATTACGGTTCAACCGCATTATACATGCGCTTCAGTGCAATAAACTTCCTTATTTTTCGTTATATATTTTGGCGGACATAATTCAACCAAATAGGGGATGTATTAGCAAAGGGCAAGATAAAAAGTACAACGACTAATGAATGTTGAGGAAGCGAAAGTGATCTGTCAGGATCGTGGTAAGTGGCAGTCCGTGGTATCTGTCTACCCCTTTGGGATACAGGCGTGAGTTTATGTATGTATGCATATGCAGTCAAAAGAATCCGGGAATTAACTGACGTCGCAACTGCTAGGTTTGTTTATTTTAGTTACTTCCACAGTATTATGTCCTACGGTATACTACTGTGGGGTCGGGCAGCAGACATTGAGACCATCTTTGTCTTACAGAAGAGAGGATTCATTTATAAGCTAGGCAGTAGAGATTCGTTAAGAGATTTCTTTAAAGAAACTAACATCCTAACACTACTCAACTAACCTAACCTAATTATTTAGATGACAAAGATGTGTGGAATTAAAGCCAGTTCAATGCATCCTAGTACTAGCTTTTTAGAATATATGACATGTAAACTCTGTTAATTAAGGAATATGTTTGAAAAGACTAAGTTTGCAGTTTTTTTGTCCGTTTTTTCTCCAAATGATCTAGACTTTGAAACGGACACCTAGTTTTTCTTGTAACGTTCAATAAGTCACAGTTTCTGTGTTACTTTGAATAATTTTTTTTTTTTTACTTTTTATGCATTTAATACTTCGTCTTACTTTGTAAAACATACAGATAGTTTTTCAATTGGAGTTGAAATAGAAACTGTAATTCGAGTTAAAACTGAATCCTTTTTTGCTGAACCCTCTTATCAACACATCGGCGGTCGCCGGAGCCGGTCCCCGCCCCGCTCCCGTCCCGCTCCCGTCCTGCTCCCGTCCCGCTCCCGCCCCGCTGCCTTTCAGAGCGCACGGAAAAAACGATAACGACATTAATTTGTTATCGCTGACCCGCACGTCCGATACGTTTCTGCCTCACAAGAATGTCAGTTATATGTTGGTGATGGATAAATCTCTGGTGACGATATAGCTCACGTTAGGTTTGACTTCTTATGGGTAGTGTTAACACGACGCAGAGCGCAGAACCAGACGGTTTTGTTGTAGACGTTCGCTAATGGATTCCGTCCGGCGTCCGGCGTTCGGCTCTTAGTGGCTGAATTCAATTTGCGCGCGTAGCTGTAACCAGGGACCTCAGAGGGACCTACTTAACTCACGTGCAAATTTTTTATCTAAACTCGGCGAGAGTCAATTCAAGGTTGCTCTATGTTAACGATGTTCGCGGTCGGCTCTTACTGCACCGCAATAAAGGTAATTCTCGTTTGTGCTCACCGAGATAGCGTGCCCGCGTCGTATCACCGGCTCTGAGCTCGAATTTAGATAAAAAACTTGTCTTGTTTGCCCTCCTCCCGCCGCACCGCCCCGCCGCCCCGCCCCGCCGCCCCCCGCGCCCGACGCTCTACATACGATATGAGGCGGACGCAGACAACAGCATTTTGCGCTTCTCGACCGGCTTTAAAAGAAATTCGCTTTTATAAACACGTCTTCTTTTGAAGCGTCAAAATTATTAAACGAATATAAAAGCGAAATTTAGCTTGGTGAGTACACGTAAACTGGCTGACTCTTTAGCCGGGAAATATAATTTTTTATTGCAGGAAGCTTTTGCTTGGTGGAGGACGGGTCATGCGAACATCCCAAGTTTTTTTTGTCCGGCAGCGGCATCGGCCCGGGGGACACGATCAGTGTAGCAAGCGCGACAACGCGACAAAACGTCGCGCTAGATCGCTCTTACTCGTTATATAAAGCGAAATGGCGCTATCGTATCGTCAGCTATCGGACTCGATGCAAACGCCGCGCCGTAGTACTTCATTTACGATTTTTTACGCCTAAAAGGTTTGGTTAGAAGGAAGACCCAGGGTTTTTCATTTTATTGCCGCTTCAAGTCTACGCGCGCACACGTATCAAGCGCGTCAATGGTATGGAAAAACATGTCACTTGACCCAAAAGAGATAAGATAAGATAAGATAAGATAAGATAAGATAAGATAAGATAAGATAAGATAAGATAAGATAAGATAAGATAAGATAAGATAAGATAAGATAAGATAAGATAAGATAAGATAAGATAAGATAAGATAAGATAAGATAAGATAAGATAAGATAAGATAAGATAAGATAAGATAAGATAAGATAAGATAAGATAAGATAAGATAAGATAAGATAAGATAAGATAAGATAAGATAAGATAAGATAAGATAAGATAAGATAAGATAAGATAAGATAAGATAAGATAAGATAAGATAAGATAAGATAAGATAAGATAAGATAAGATAAGAATATTCTTTATCATCTAATTACATTATAACGCACTAATAATGATAATAATAACTTATAAAAACTTCTACACAACTCAGTCACATGTACTGGTCCCAAAATCGATATCATGTGCGACGGTAACCAGGCAAGGACATCACAAACATGGAAATTCACCCAGACTGAGGTGAATTGTGCAAATAAGCTACGGCGGGCTCCAGTGGGAACTGAACCCACGACCTCTGTTTTGGTAGATAAGCGAGTTCAGCGCAATGGCAGTCTAACTAACAGAAACTAGGGCGCCACAAAGCGGCGCCCGCATCGCGCGGCGACAAAACGATGTCGCGCGGAGCGTGTCTACTTGTCGCCTCGCACCGCGCACAAAGCCTGGACTCCGTGCGGCACTCGGGCAACTTTGATTGGATTTCGAGAGCTACTGATAGATCAAACAGTGTAACACGAATATGTGGATCTCTGGAAACCTGTGACGCCTGAACGGATTATTGTATTTCCAGCGCACGCTCCTGCTACTTGTTTGTGATGTACCCAACCCCAGAGATGCTTCTGCTAGCAAGAAAACAAAAAGAGAATGAGAAATCACAAATTACAAATTTATTATAACGTATTTAGATACGATTTGTCGAATTTCAAGGTACAGTTAGGGTCGAGTTGACGTGAAGAAAAAAGCGTACAAAAAAAATTCCACGCTGACCGTCTCTTCTCAAATCATACTTTGTGTAAGTTAGTACGAGTACCTGACTAATACGATCCCATAAGTGCAATCAACAGCTTGCAATAGTAAAACGTGAGTCACTATTCTTGCAAAAGTAGGAAAACGCTAATGCTGCGGCCATACATACGGACAGCTTCCGTTCACGGGCATGGGCCTAACAATGCGCATCAATTCATGTCTGAATCCTGATGTTTGCAATAGCAATTAGTATGGTATTTGAAAGTTAGATGATTGGAATCGCTCAGGTTTTAGTGCGCGGAATACAGGGGTATAAGGCGGGGGCAGCAATTGCCAATCTTAACCATATAGAGAAGATAGCATGACCACTGTTTACACGAGTGCATTGTGCACAAGTTGGTTCTGCGCGAAACAAATAATTAGTGATTTGTAAATCCAAATGGAGTCTGTATTAATCGCACGCGCCCGGCTGTGACGACTAATGGCAGATATTTAATTAATTCCGGCTCATAATCTCAAATTAATGTGCGGTAATTATCCACGACGTCGATAAGACTGCGCCGTGCTGTTTGCGATTTATTTGTATACTCTTTAACCTTTAGTCGTCTTCAATTCAAGACCAATGACAGACTACTACTCAGGTATGATCTTCAGTACAGGTACATTCTATTGTAGATGTAAAACCGGCCAAGTGCGTGTCGAGCCACGCGCAGTGTAGGGTTCCGTAGAAAGAGGGGTTTTTTTTATCTGGTTTGCAGAACTCACTAAAATAAAATAAAATAACAACTTCATCAAAATAATTTTCAATGGATATTGTACGAAGGTTTCTTTTCATAAGTTGGTCGTCTACTCCTTCTCGTTAACTTTAAAGCCTATTTATCCGCTATAGTTTTCCTTTTAAGTTTATTATATGTGTTACTGCCCTGGTTTTCACGTTTTTACAATTAATAGTTTAGCCGGGAGAGGTCCCTACTCAGAAAATTGCGCTTTAAAGCTTAATATTTCGCAAACAAAACCCTAAATCTATGTAGTTTGTTTTCTAGTGTGTACAATAAAGTGTTCTAATGTAATCTAATCTCAATAGAAAAATGGTCTTCCTACACCCATAATAACATTTTTAAATGACGATACCCTACACTATGGTGTAAGCGAGAAACAAAATTACATCCTTAATTCAGGTCTAGGGGAGGTACCCTAAAATTTTTTTTTAAGGTTTTATGCTACCCTTTTATCGGCATGATTAGTATGTATGTCTTTGCCAAGTTTCAGCTTTCTAGTACTAATCGTCTCTGAGTTAGGCCGCGGACAGCCCAACTGACAGACAGTCAGACAGACGGACGGACATGGCGAAACTATAAGGGTTCCTTGTCGACTAGGGAACCCTAAAAATCCTATAAAGTTCTCAATTACTAAGGATTAAAGTTAGCTTCGTTCAATTTTGTACATGTGGCAGTTGGATAGAAATAAAACAATTCAATTTAGCCGGCACAGGAATCGATCAGCGGTTTAACGAGCGACCGGCAGTAACCCGACCTGCCGCGGCCGATAAGACGCGGCTATCGCGGCCGTCAGCCGTCAGCCGTCAGCCGTCAGCCGTCAGCCGTCAGCCCGAGCTGCTCCCTATGCAAATGTGCGGCGACGCTGATAGCAGAGAAAAAGGATTTCACGCGCGACCGCGATCTGCACTTCCATTGTCAACGATGCTCGGCACTAGCACTATTTCTTGTCTCAATGAATTTAAATACATGGAAGTATTTACGTTGTAAATTTAGAGTAGTAGTACTGCTCCATAGCCGTGAAAGCAAACGTCGTGAGCTATAGGTACTAGTGTCTGAGCTACTTAAAAAGAAGAAGAAACAGTCTCTCTCTTTTCAAAGAAGGTATGTCCCCTGCACTGGGACGTATATATAAACATGTCGGGGGATGCGTCAATTGAGGTTGTACGACACTCTATAACGCGATTGTCTTTGACTCACACGTGACCAGCAAATTTCCATGATTATTAGTCTCTCTGTATATTCCCAGCTTTAGTCCCACGTGATGGTGGGTCAGCTTTCCTTATTTTCTCTTTCTCTGCCCTATTCATGACCGTTTATCGCCTTAGAGGCCCTACATTCTGTGAGATCTAGATTATTATTATCGGTTTTTATTTTTCTAATTCAATGACCTCTACCAACACAACACGCTCACAAAATAACGCATGATCCACAAACACCTAAGCTCTGTCTGAAATGCTTATGCATTTTGGATACGTAAGTCTACTTTTAATTAGTGACATTCTCAATTCAGAAATAAGCGGTCAAAGAAGTATATAAATATTCTTTAAACCGGATAAAACCATCCAAACTGCAGTTGAGTTTATCCGTGAATCGGCAGACGCTCCACGTGTGTGAGATACGGTACCTAATACGGGTAATGAAAACCTCCGTCGCGCTATAAACCTGCACGAGCGAGCCACTCCATGACAAAATAAGAGTTTATGAAAGCAACGCTCTATTCTTACAGCGCAGGGAAGATGCTTATTGGCATACAAATGTTGTGGTTTTCTTAGTGCATTGCACTAGTGAATGCAACTTTTATTTTGGCTGCGTACTGGTCTAAAATATCCACAGGATGTAAATGAACGTGGTAGGGACCAGTCAATTTACTATATGTGGATTTCTATTCATACCTACTACTCCGCGGTGTAAAAATAAATCGAGCTTTCTGTATGCTTCTATCCAGTCACTCGTATGGCTCAATATCGCGGCTGCCCTTCCCCGCGTCCGCGCCCTCCACCCGCTGGCGCTCGAGAGACATCAAAAATGCATCCTCAAGTGCTGCGGCTGCCCCTTGCGCCGCACCCCGTACCCCTCACCCCGCACCCTCAGCCTCGGTTCTCACATACGGTTTGTTTCTACGTGCTACTGGAAGCTATAATGATTATAACATAATATACGCAGTAAAGCACCCTATATACGTCCCACTGCAGGGCATAGGCCTTATTTCTCAGCTACATAGTGAATGACAAAGATTGAATATAGTTTTAATCGTAAATTAAGACTATTTAAACAAAGCAACGTCTACCTGAGACGGGAAGCAGCGTCTTCCGCATACTGCGATCGCTAACCCGCCTGCCAAGCGTGGCGATTATGGCAAAACCCCTCATGGTTATGAAAATCACGAAGGAGGCCTACATATGTCCTGCAGTGGGCGTCAAATGACTGATAATGATAATGAAACAAAGCAAAAGGATCAAAAGCCGTGTTAATGACCAATGAAGCATTCACGTGACAATAGTCGGAGTCCGCGCGCCGATTGTCATAGCAAATGTTTGCGTCAGTAGTACAACGCAAACACGCGTCAATCCGGTGGATGCGAAACTGTCATACGATACATCGCGCAAGTCATTGTCACACACACCCTCCTCGCATATACGCACACATGGGGGTTCTAGAAAAACACATTTCGCAATTAACGATAACTGCAAGTACGCAGCAGAAAAATACGCGTATTGAATAAACACGTTATAGCTTATCCATATTCAGTAGTTTCTTGTAGAAAATACCGAAAATATGTAGAATTCTAATAAGAGCAAAGTTCAGCTGTATGAATATAATCTGAGAAGCATAGCTACAAGAGAATCGAAGTGTATCCAGGTACAGGAACATATTTTACTGGATCTAAATTGAGGCACTGTCAACTGACCTATAGAGTATATCTTTTTAGGGTTCCGTATCCAAAGGGTAAGGGACCCTATTAGTAAGACTCCGCTGTCCGTCCGTCCGTCCGTCTGTGACTAGGCTGTATCTCATGAACCGTGATAGCTAGAGAGTTGAAATTTTCACATACGATGTGTTTCTGTTGCCGCTATAACAGCAAATACTAAAAAAAAAATAAAATAAATATTCAAGGGGGCTCCCATTAAACAAACATGAGTTTTTCATTTCATTAGTATTTTACTTTTTGCGAACTTTGCGACCGAAGCAAGACTTTTTGTAAAATCAATCGCAATCGCAATCGACCCGGCAGACGTTGCTTTGCCATTTTAATAAGCCTACGATCTATTCTCAGACCTACCACGTACACAAAAATTTCATAAAAATCGGTGAAGGTGCTTCGGAGGAGTTCGATAACCAACACTGTGACACGAGATTTTTATATATTAGAGCATTAGAGCTCGCTCACTCTTGTCCGCGGTGCGCCGGACGTACAAGGCTCGGTAAATACGTTCGGGCAGGCTTCGTTCGGGCACCCTATCGTATGATTCTAATGTACCTCTATGCCTATTTAGCTAAGACACAAATAAACGAATGACGTATATATTATTATTAATGCAGAATTTACATAAAAAAATAGTTTCGTCTAATTGGAGAGGCCAATGTTAAAAGACAAATGTACGTGGTTATTTTTTTCTTTAGACCAATAGTTTTCACAAGTGAAGCTGTCTTAAAATAATTCTAGTCACGTGCTACAGAAACGCGCCAATCACATCGGGCTCAAAGCATGACGCCACGAAGTGCTCGTAAAACCGATACATACATTATGTATCGTTTATCAATATTCGAGCTATCTCACAAAATGATGTTTTCATGAATGTCCACCCTTGACAGAAAATGTTTATTGAATTTAATAAAAAACTATCTAAGAAGTTTTTTTATTATTTCAGGAACTTAATTTCTCGCACTTTTTGAGACTTGTATAACTTGTATGGTATAAAAACAACGTCACTGCAGTCTAAATTTGAAGAATATTTCCCCTTGAAAGTATTTTAGAAAGAAAGAAGGAAAACACATTTTTTATACAGCAAAAAACAATGTAGCCTGTGGTGTGTCTAACTAGCCACAAAAGGCAGCCGACTTAGCGTTGTGCTGAGTGAGTGAGCCCTCAGCGCTCATGTTCAGTCAGTGCCTACGGTAACTCATAAATGTGCTACAGAGTGTTCATCGTGGTGCATTTGCAATAAATTAAAATATATACAATAATTTACATATAGTAAAATAAAAATATTCATCATCATCAGCCATTTGACGCCGTCTGAAGGACATAGGCCTCCCTCATGGGTTTCTAACCATAAAGGGTTTTGTCAATTTGCAAGCGGGTTGGCGATCGCAGTGCGGTTGGAATCTCAGGAAGACGGTGCTGCCCGTCTCCTGGTAATTTATTTCCTTAATCGCTTTCTACGACATCCACGGAATGAAATAGAATGACACTATTCTTAATCCGTCACCACACGGACCGGATAAAAATATTGTCATAACACATTAGTTTAGTATTAGTTTTAAATTAATATATTTTAATGTAAAATATACAATACATGAAATACAATGGGTAAATATAAATGAGGCAATAAGGAAAATATAAATGGCAAGATAGGCACTGAAGCAAATAAATGTCGTACAATAAGCAACGGTAGCCTATGATGTAATTTGTGCGATAATTGATGCGATTATACTGTCAGTCATTTCAGTATAATGTAAAAGTAAAAGTCAGAAGCGGCGAATTAGATCCAGCTGCGCACGAAGCTACGTGCCAGCAGGCTCAGATCACCAGCCAGGGAGTAACTGCGCGAGCGAACACGGCGCAGATTACACTTGGAGTGGAGCTAAGTGAAGGCATCGGTCGAGCGAACGCGAACCATCGGCTCCCTCCGGCGCGCGGCGGCGGGACTTCAGATTCTAATCTAGAAACGGAATTGCTTTAGTTTTACGACGTCTCATTCCACTCGAGATTATCTCTCGGCTGTCATTCGATAGATTTACCCGCGCTCGGTGATGCTCCTGCGGCGCTCTCTACAACGTGTTTGTGAAGAAACTTGCGACGTTGTTGAGCGCCATTGTTGGTTTACTGCTACGTTCTTTGTTTTATACAGCACCTGTCCTACCCCTCGAAAAAGATGTCCAGGGCTAGTTCAGTCCGAGTGGACGCCTTACCCCTCTTGTATAGGTAGGCGTTGCTGGATGATACCTATATAATTCATCTACAATGTTTAACGGCGGGATCGTAGTGTAGTGTAACCCTTGTCTCACAAGCATGAGGTCATGATCGTGGCATGTACCAATAGCTTTTTCATCATAAGCAGCCCATATACGTCCCACTGTAGGGCACAGGCTTTCTCTCAGAGAGAGAGTATGGGATTAATCGCCACGCGTGTCTACCGCGGATTGGCGATTTCAAGCGCTGAGGTATGTGAATAGCTCAGACACTCAGGATTCCTCACGATGTTTTCCTTCACTGTTAGCGAGTGGCATTGCTACTATAACTTCACAAATGTACTCTGTGGCTTTTTAGTTAAGTACATTTGTTGATTTTTACCACTCGCTAAGTATGAAGGAAAATAGTGTGAAAAAACCAGCGGCCTAATTGGCTCCGCACGAGTTGACATTGTCTTTCCTGTGAATTAAGCCAACTAAGATGGTGTAGGTACTGGGTAGGCTTACTCAATAAAATAATATATCCCAGGCGCTACAGCATTTGAGTAGTCGTTTCATGTATCTAGCGTAGGTAGAAGCGGCCACTAGAAGCCGTATAAATAATCTAAAATCAATTTAAAAGACCTATTATTCACGTGAAGGTAAGCGTGCTACTCCGCTACGATTGCGTAGCACGTAGAACGTAGCAAGCAGCGTAGCTGCTACGAGTTGAAGCGTAGCGACTTCGTAGCACAATCTTGCTTACCGTATTTCATTGCGAATTGCAGCAAAGCATATAACTATGAATAGAAAATATTTATTTTAACTGTAAGCAAAGGTCAATTTAAGAGAAAAGTTTCATCATCATCATTATCATTCAGCCACAAGAAGTCCACTGCTGGACATAGGCCTCCTCCATGGATTTCCAAAAAAACCGGTTGGAAGCGGCCTGCATCCAGCGCCTTCCTGCCACTTGGATGAGGTCATCTGTCCATCTTGTGGCTGGTCGTCCTACGCTGCGCTTGCCGATATGTGGTCTCCATTCGAGAACTTTTCGGCCCCATCGGCCATCAGTTGTGCGTGCTATGTGTAAAGAGATAAAAGTTTAATGTAGTGTAAAACATTAGTTGCGTTAAGAAAGCGAAAGTTAGATTACTGATGTTGAGCACTGACCTCCTTAGGGCGGTCAGTGATGTAAATAAGGGATCTTAATGTAAATTACGAGGAAAATTCACGCGCGCGTCTATCAGAACTTCAAAAGCCGCTGCCGCCACGGAGATACACGAAATTGCATTATTTTTTGCGGCAGAAGCGTTAATTAAGGCCGCGTCCCGGAGCCTGGGCCGTGATAAAAGGTGACACGCTTTTTACAGAAAACAGGAATGTATTAAAAGACACAAAAAGAAGTCATGAAAAGGGCTGTTATAAATACGGCACGCGCTCGCAGTAAATCACGCGAGGCTTTTAGACGCTGATCCTTATTAATATTGCGTATGTGCGAGTGTCGTGTGTCGGCGCCGAGTTCCTGCTTTGTAATAAAACTAGTATTACATTTCCCTTTTAATATATTGTGTTTGCGCAATCCGTATGGTATTGCGTAGATTTTGAAATGAGTTTGAGCTCATTATCCTTGGTAGTGTTTATACAAATATATTTAGTGGAGCTTAGATTTTTTTTATTCTCTTTTAATAATATCAACAGCACTTTATAACTTGGAATCCGCGCGCTTGTGTATCAACGTGTTTCTGTGTTCATTTTAAAATATGTACACAGAAGTAAGTGGGTTTGTAAATGTTGGTTCATTGTGTTAGGAGCTCACGTGTCGAACATTTGCGGCAAATGGGAAGAAGTGCGCGCGGCGCGCCCGCCAGTTTCATGTGATGAACCCTTTTACAGCAGCTAGCGGCGCTCCGCACTCACTCCAGAACAATGGAGAACTTGCACAAAAATGTTTCAATTTTTTTGGAGATTAAAACCTTTATTGTTAACCAAAACACATTTTTTGAAAAAACAAAACTACAACCTGTAGAAAAGTACTAATCGCATTCAAGGTATGACGTCACTAGGCGCTTCTAACGCCTTATAACGTATGAAGCGTTTGTCGATAGTTTAGTTGCGTCGCAAAATTATAATTTACACCTTTATTAGAATACCTTCGTTTAGAATTCGATGCAAAAATTAAATGTCAAAGTACTTATTATTTGAGTAACTATATTTTTCGCATTTTTGGACATCTACAACCCCAACAAAATATTATTACAAAAAAATATATTTTATTTCCTTTATTCACAATTAAGGCCCAATTTTGTGAAGTATTTATGGTAATAAATATATCGAGGGGTGAAAGGCTAATTGCTTTAAGCGACACCATGGGCGATATTGAGTTATACATATTTATGATTTCATCTTGAGTTTTTTTTTTCTGCGAGATCAAAAGTCTTATTTGGCTTTAAAACAATATCATTGCAATATAAGTTTGACGCAAGTTACAAAACTCCAAAGAAAGGCTTCTCTGAACTACGTCCCATTGAAATAACATGATTAGTTCTCGTGGCGAGGACGTTACGTGTGCGCATAACTTTATACGAACTTCTCTGTTGACAAACTCCTTTTGATTTAATCACACAATCGCTGTCTCCATTTTGCTCCAGCAATTTGGCGCTGTGTAAAGCACCCATCTCAGAGTTAGGGTTCTGGTTTTAGGCTTCTTTTATACCTACAGTCCTAGATATTCCATCGAATTTTGAGGAATAATTGTAATTTATTGTTAGAAAGAACATTTACACAGGTTACGAAAAATACCCCACAAAACCAGATTATTGGTTTATCACACAGTTTATCACATAATTATTATAATATTTGTTACGAAGATTAGCACAGAACTATAACAAAGAATACTTTTTCTTCGAATCTGAAACAAACACCCGTGCAAAGTTTTTGTAATTAAAAACATAATATTGTCGGCGTTATTCACCACCGGGTACTGCTCTTCGACGGAATTAGCTCACGCAAAATTAACACGAACATGGCGAACAGTGATTATACAGGCGAATTGATTAAACATTCAGGGTGAAACAACTCAAACGCGGCTCACAATTAATAACTAACGAGACAATACCTCTTTTGTTCAGGTGAGCCGCCGCCGGCGCCTGCCGCTGTGCCGCTGTGCCGCTGTCCTAGCGCTTAATATTGCACGCCGCCGCCGGCCCATCCCGGCCCGACCAGGCCCAGCGATTAAATATGGAGCTGTCAGCCCGCGCGGCCGCCGCCCGTCCCCAGGACGGGCCATGGCTTTTTCGCGTCAATGTATACAAAACATTACGAATTCAAGCCGTAAGCACAGCCACTGCGGCGGCGGCGGCGGCGGCTGTCCGCGCGTGGATCAGAAGCAATAGTTGACTCGCCGTGCAAGGGGAGCGTTCCGAGAAACGACCCTTCGTATACCGCAATAAATTGCCGAAGCAATTTAAAAAACAAATTGGATTGTCCAGATTGATCTATAAACATATCATGACTTAAGTTTTCAGGCGTGCATGACGAGACAAAATGTCACAGCTGCGTCGGATTCACTAAGCTGTGTTGTAATACCACACGCACGTGAGTGTATGTGTGTTGTGTCTACAAAGTAATAGGCAATACACTTAGAGCGCTCTCGCGAGATTGATAAGGGTCGGCGTTTGTCCGCGCGCCAATTAACTGATAGCTTCCATAATGTTCCGTTTCCCTTTGACCGCGCGCACGACCATTCACACTCGCTCCATGTTACTGGACATAACCGCTACATAATGTACTCGTCTCCTCAGTCGGCATAAGCGTGCCGGCATCGGTGGCCGGCGCTGAGATAATGTCCCGTGATTGAAGCTATATTAGCATTGCTATTAGCGCTTTGCCAAATACGTCACTTAGAGCTGTAAAGGGTCTTGAATGTCTTTATTTTCTGTCTTCGGTTGCGGAGATCGATTTGCGTAAGGAGGAACGGAAGGACTTCATAAGGGCGTTTTGTTGTTGAACTAATTCTTAAGCAGAACGAAGCTACTTTTAAGGCCCCAATAACATTTCGTAAGTATTGTTTCCTTCCGCAGCGGAAGCGGCGTTTTTGTTTATTTTATTTCCGCAGCGGGTTTAAATGGTGTTGTAGCACGCGCTGCCGCCCCCGCCCCCACCCGCAACTACCCCGCACCCGCCCCGTGACTGGTGTTGTCGGTGATCTGCACGCTGGCTGCTAAATTCCGTGATAAGGCTTACAGTGCTGTGCTAGGACTGCCAGTTCTCGGGTCAGTGAATGATCATCGCGGTCCATGTATGGATGGGTGATTGGCCCTGCGATACTACTGGCTACTAACAAAAGTCTTGCTTCATTATACTGTACACGAATAAAGAGAAGAATTATTGCTTTGTAGTTCTTGATTACTAAAACTAGCTTGGGGCAAGGTTGCAAAGCATAATCAGCCTATATGTGTCCCACTGTAGGGCACAGGCCTTCTCTCGGGGCGAGAGTATGGGCTTAATCACCACGCGTGCCCACCGCGGATTGGCGATTTCAAGCGCCGAGGTATATGAATAGCTCAGACACTCAAAATATAGTTACTCAAGGTTGCAAGACAATTGTTAAAAAGTACCAGTTTCACAAACGTTGTAAAACAAAATTTGTGTGAAATAGTCTGCCAAATAAGTTAAAATTAATTAAAAAAATAAAAATATTTTTATCATTAAAAACTTAAAACTACGTAAATTACCAGCGGTACTTGCACTAGGCTTAGCCTGTATCGAAATGTAATTGAAATTTAACAACATAATTTCTTATGGTAAACAGTAAATTTAAAATATTTAATAATAGGCTAAACATAACTCATGGAAAACATTTTTATGGGATATAAATCATGAACTAAAATCAAGCTAATATCATCTCTTCCTTATAGGTACAAGATACTTTATGTGCTCGTGTAATCCAGGCTTACAAGTAATTTTGGTATAGTATTAAATCAAACTCAGAAGCAACTACTGAGTTTGATTTAATAGAGCGACAATATGATTATCATCATCAACCCATTATGTCCCCACCGAGGGGCACGGGTCCCTTCCCTGAGGAAGGCATAGGCCATACTCCACCACGGGGGCCAAGTCCGGATTGGTGGAGGCTTGTAGACTAGTGGCTCGTCTACTGTCAGAAGTTGTCAAGCCGCCCTAAGGCCTCTGACTTGGCTTAACGACTGCCATCTATCGGCGGCAGCCGGCACCAACAGCTTAACGTGCCTTGCGAAGCACGGAACCGCTCGGAAAAATGCCACTAGCGTTAGGCATAGACTGCGACCCATCCATGCACTGAACGCGCCCTGTGTTGCTTAACCTTCGTGATCGTTTAAGATCACTCAGGCAGCCGGGGCTACGAGCGAATATGATTATGAATGTGGGAAATTAAGAAGGGATAGACTCTACGGGCAACAGTGGTGGTAGAATTGTAAAGGATCCGATCGGGCCACCATAACAATGGTTTTAATTGTTCTTATCAAGGTCACAATCTAACAGGTTAAAATGAATTTATAGATAGATAGAATATTCTTTATTGTATGTACACCAGGAATTACATATGAGAATTTAACATAATATAGTACATTACAATTGGCGGCCTTATAGTGAATGGCACTACAGTTGCCTGCGTAAAATTCGACTTTAAACAGAAATAAAATGTTGTATGGAATCAGACGTTACTTTGCGGAAATCCATAATAGCATTAAAATGTGAAAAATTCTTTGCTAAATTCCGCCAAAATCCCACAAGCGCCTGGTTAGTTAATGCACCGCCCTCCCTCCCATTTTTTCAATACTTATGTGAAAAAATGCGTGGCGACGCGTTTCGCCTCTAACACGAGCCCGAGGAAGCCTCCTTTCACATTTTAATGCTAGAAATAAAATGTGTTTTGTTCATTTCCAATCGTATTTCGTCCGACACAATGAGTGGTGTGGAGTGTCCTCCCCCCCCCCGAACCCCACTCTTTCCCCGCTGGACACCCCTCACTCGACAGTAATTACCGCCGATCTCTAAAGTATAGATTAAATTAGATTAGAGAGAGGTGCAAGCGTTCAGTGATATAATTTATTACTCGGAGCTATTGGAATAACTGTTGCCGGGGCTCTCGCTTCCACACTCCTGGCCCGCGGCAAACGTTCCGTCGGCGCATTGGTACTTCAGCCATTACGAAGGCAATGGAAAATTTACGAGATTAAGTTATGTTCATAAAATGCGACGCGACTTTACGAGGTCGTAGAGTTAAGTTAAGAACGTGCGTTTATGAATATATCTACTGATATGCGGTAGTAACGCGAGCGAGGCCGGGCGCGACGCTAGTCGCACGATGGGGCACGGTACCTATCGCATGAAAATTGTCAGCGAATTGTTATCGCCGCCTCGCACGGATTTATATGGCGGGCGGGGGTGAGTGCCCACCTCTCCTTCCCCACTATTTTAGCGTACAGCGTCATGCACAAGTACCTATATGATTTAGTCAAAGGTATCGAACAATAGTAGGTATACGTGAAATTAGTACAATTAATTTGTTCATCAGCGGCCGTCGCGGGCATTTCTACTTGAAATAATATCGCAAGCGGCGGGCGACGGGCGTACGGCTCTGTTATTGAATAATTCTAAAGGTATTTTGATTGCTTTAACAACTTGCTCCAAGTTTTGTAAAGCCATTTGTCGATCGCGCGGCAGCGGTAGCGGCTGATTGGAATTTAATTTTTCAAAAACATGGTAACAGAGGCTTTTAAAGGTCTTTTAGATAATTTGGTGCGCTAGCTAGGCGATCTAAAATAGCCAAACTCGCGTGATGACCAACTTTTTGGCCCGTCTTGTGAGTTGGAGACATGCGCCGCCGCCATTAGGGTTCGTATCGTGCAGTTAGTCCGACAGCGGGAAGTCGCAATCACTTCGCGGATAAAACCCAACGACCGCCGCAGCCACGGGCAGCCGCCCTATTTATTGTTTGTTAATTTCCTCTCCGGCGCTGCGACTGCTCTCGCCACGAGACCTCATTGATTCCACCTGGCTAATCCGGGCTCACACTAATAGCGTCTTTCTACGATGCTGGTATGGATGATTCCTTGTATAAGCTAAAAAGCTTAGTTGCGGGTATTGCTTTGAAGAAACTCGTAATTGTTTCTTCGTTGCTCTCAGCAAGTGGAACGTATAGGTGGCCCATACTTAGTTGGGCACAGATCTGTGTCGCGGCAGTCGAGTAATGCAAAAACCGGCAGTTGGTGACTGTTTTTAATCGACGTGAGCTTTTGAGGTACACTCAACATGGCCCAAATATCGTATACCTTGTCCACCACGATGGAGCCGAAAAGATAAAAATAAAGGTATCGTCTTTCTCCTCATGTTGATATTAGATTCCGCCAAATAAAGAGATATGTAAAGTTTCGTAAAACAAGTTTTTGAAATTAAAATTGAAAAAAAAATTATATACACATTACATTAACATTACATCACATGACATTAAAAATATCATTATAATGTTATTTATTCTAAACTTAGGATATTCATAAAAAGAAGTTTCATCATCATCATCATCACCGGCCTACGCTTGTCCACTGCTGGACATAGGCCTCTCCTCTTGCGCGCCACTGAGCACGGTCCTCGGCTACTCTCATCCAGCTCTTGCCAGCCGCCTTGCGAAGATCGAGTCTGAGGACGTCCTTCACTACGTTTACCGATCGGTGGTCTCCACTCAAGAACTCGTCTACCTCACCGGTTATCAGTTCTTCGGGTGATATGGCTGGCCCACTGCCACTTGAGAATTCTAGTTCGGTGGGCTATCTCGGTGACTTTGGTTCTCTGTCGGATCACCTCGTTTCGCATTCGATCTTTCAGAGATTTCCATAGCACGCTGAGCGACTTTAAATTTGTGGACCAACCCGACCGTGAGAGTCCAAGTTTCGCCACCGTATTTCATGGAGTTTGCTCAGCATTAATATTGTGTTGAACTTGTGTTCACTTCGCTTTTTTTCTACAAGTCCCTGTTAAATGTTTGATATAATAAAAATTAAATAATATAAATTAGAGTTGGAATTCATTAAATTAAATAATTGGCATATTAGTAAGTCTTACGTTAAATTGAGAATTACCATAAATATAACTTAATCATCCAAAAAACAAAACAGAATTTAAACTATAATAAATCATGAACATAGCAACTCCTGAATTATTTAAATCACTAAAGATATCAATACAAAATAAGTATTTAAAATGGTCATAAAATTTGAATATATAAAAATTGGAAATATAATAGAAATATGGCAAATTAGTTAAATTATCAATAAATAAATCAATCTTCATAAGTGTAATTAGTGTGGCATATTAGGACAATTTTTAGTTTACATATCTGTATACCTACTATATTAGTCACTCATTTGTATGCAGGATAAACTCAATTTAATTCGGTATTTGACACGATCAACACTAAATTATTGCATATGCTCGATTAAAACAAAAATTACAAAATATCTCGGAAAATGTAGCTCTTTTAGTCAATTACTAGTTATTACAATTTTTAAATAGATTAAACATAAAAAGTGTGCTCTGAAATGTGACGTCATAAGCCAGTATTTTCGTACAAAATTCCGTTTTAAAAGTAACTCATCTGATATTTTGTCAAATACCCAATTGTTATACGATTTGGGCTGTGATTTGGGTCTACTCCTAAGATCTGTGATCTAATTGATTTTGCATAAGCAAAACTAACTAATACTTATATCTACGATTTTATTATGTTTACATTTTATAACCAACATCGACATCAAAATACTATTTATTTGCCTATCGAAAAGTACTATTTTAAAATTATTTTTAAAGGTTATGAGCGTGCGTGTGTGCGTCGCTAACCGGTGCTTTACCCATCAATCTTCAGCGATGTTTCACGTGGTTAATTAACTGATGGAGAGCACGGACTCAAATGTATTCGATTAGCTACTGATGATGTTTAGTAACCAAAGACCGCACGCTTGCTTAGTGCTTACTTGATTCGTGGAAACGAGCAGTTTGCTTAGCCCTCGAGCGGAGGGCAATGCTCTTGCTCGCCGTATAAAGCACGTTACCACAGTTATTAACCCGAAAAACTTGAGCAATCTCCACGTTTACGAGTCGTTATTTTTAAACTTTAATAAGTCGAGAATTGACACGCTTTTTGTAGCTGCTTTACATGCATCAGCCGGCAACCTGACCGGGCTCGACCTCGGCCGACCTGGGGCTGTGTCGTTACGCTAATAAACTCGGCTGAGTATAATCAAGAAGTGCCATTCATCAGAGTGTAACCGCCTACCGCGACCGCCCCACGGCCTACTCTAAAAACACTCTTTTCCTGTTGACAAACGCTCGCGCCGCGTGATTTCTTCTAATTATTTTCCTGTTGGGACATAATTTCTCGTGCAGTTAGCTTTTTGCTGGCAAAAAGGAATTCGTGTCAGCTCAGTCGTGTTAGTCCACCATTCATTTGCATAACTATCAATGCGTCAGTGAGTGTCGGTGAGGCGTTGGGCAGCTTGTAAGCACGCTCCTCGCGCCGCAGCTGTCCCGCGACACGCAGGTGACGCCTGTCACGCGACACCTGACGCCTGTCGCGCGTCCCGCTGCGCCTTCATTAATCGTAGCGTTTCAATTTGTGATTATTAATGACTCAGCTGCCCATTTCGCTTCCGAACCGCTTTTGATATATCATTTAATAAGACCTGCTTTTGAAATGAATGACCATTTGCGGATCAATTACACCGGGTGTTAACAAACGAACGGCCTTTCTGAAAACCAAGTATTTTCAACATCATAACTAACATTTTTTCGGCACTGGGAAATCAACGGCTCAGGAAATCAGATAGGTTAAAAATAACGGTTTTTGGGTTCCGTAGTCAACAGGGAACCTTAGTTTCGCTATGTCCTCCTGTCTGTCTGTCCATGGCTTAGATCAAAGATGATTAGTACTAGTGAAAGAGGAAAGGGTTGCATACCCAAAATAAGCAAATAAAATAAACTCACCGAGTTCAGGGGTGAAGCGGCGGCGTTGGCGACAATGGGAGGTTGTCTCACCGCGTGCACTGAATTGTTTACTTGTTTCTAATTGCACCTAAGAACGGCCGTTCGGTCATTTTATACCCTTATATTAGATATTTATTTAAGGCGTAATAAAATGTGTTGCTTTGTGCTCGGTCAATTTCAAGAGATATTATCAAAGAGTATGTGATATTATAGGAAAGAGAATGACAACTGACATGAGTGTTACCAGTCGAACAGTGTTGCCAGACAAAGATGCATTTTTTCTAAAGTTCACGAGAATAGACATGCAACCTCTGGCGTTAATAAGCAGCACAGGCCGAAGGTATGCAGGAAACACAAAACAAAACACAAAACAAAATTAAATAATATATTTGCTTTAAGAGTCTAATTACTTGCTTGCGAACAACATGCAATAAAACTACTTCTATTAAAGAAAAATTGCTGTACTTCCCTTTCACCTAAATTAGGGATTTTTTTCTCGTGTATCCCATAGAGTGGGATATCGTTGGATTGGTCGTTTAAAAATATTGTAGGTGCAGGAAACCCATTTTTGAATTTGGATCCGTTTGCGAAATATTAAGTTTTAAAGCGCAATTTTTTGTTAGAGTAGAGCGTCCCACCCCTCTCCCGGCTAAACGGCGGTGTGTAAGAACGTGGAAAATTTCAATTTAGTAGCACATAGAAGGGAGTTAAAACGAAAACTATCACGGCTAAGTAGGCTTCACAAGTTAACGACATGAAAGGAAAACTTCGTAGAAATTCCATTGACAATAACTTAGAGTAAGTTGATAGGAATGTAAAGCAGGCCATTTACGGAACACTACACTGCGTGCGGCCCACTTGGCTGGTTTTATTGCATTATTTTTGTAGAAATATATCTGGTGTCGTTGAAAATTTCTTCTTGAGGAAGCTTATCGAAATTTACGGAAAACGAATTTCAAATTGCAAATATCAGGATCTGATTTGGTTCTGGTTCCTTGGTTTATACTGTATATCCTGTATGCCTTAACGGGTCCGAGGTTCACATGCGCCACGACTGAAAAAAAAATCATATTTTCTTTTGTATGCTTTTTCAAATGTATGAAAAAAGTGTCTGACTGTTCGTCACGTTAATAGCGATTGTTGGGACCCTGGGCTGAGAACCTACGGCAAAAACCCTAGCACTACATTACAGCACATACATACATAGATAGATAGAGAACATACATTATTATTATGATTTAAGGTCCATGATCGGTCGTGAATCCTAAAAATAACTGTTGACATGATTGAGAGAATAGTCAGACACTTTTTGCCAAAATGATCTGGAAAAAGACACATTTTTTTACCGAATGCAAAAAGTTACGCGTCCATTTTATTATGTAGAATAAATGTGGGATTTCTTTGTTAGCTTCTTCTCAGTATAATTTAATAATTGTGAAACTAACAGCTTTGACGTTCATTAAGTAAACAATTGGTTTTTATAGTGAATAAAATGTTGGTCTTTGAGTTTTACTCATTGTTATATTTTATTGTCCCCAAAAAAAAACTTGATTTCTCAGCAAAATGTTATGGTAAATATTTTGTTTTGATGTCAAGTATACGTTGTATTTATTGACCGTTTCCTGAAGGCAGTAGAGTAGCCGCTTCCTAAAACAAACGCGCGTGGGTTGAATATATGCGCTTGAGACGTGTGGGGCCTCACAACTATGCAAATAAACCGGTCGCTCGTCCGTTAGAGCGGATTAATTACGTATGATTTCCTCAGAAACTTTGTTATCGAGTCCATATCTACACGCTTGAAAAAATTCCGATGAATTGGCCTTTGGAGTGAAGGGGAGGAAAACTTACCAATGTTTAGAAACCTTCTCGGGATTATATTCTTTTTGTCGCACTAACTCGTGCTGAGGACAATTTTAAAAGCCTATTTAGAGACTAAAAATTCCACCCATGCCGCGACTTAAACCCGCGACCTCTGGCTAAGAGTTTGTAAAAAGATATCCATGTTACTAGCTTACAAATGGAATATGTTGAATCAACCTCTTGAGTGGCGTGGCAGTGTCGTTTGCAGTATCTAATTCAATCTGGCATCAGAAGCAAACGAGTGAGTTGGTCGTCATGGCGTTGACGACACAACGTGCGTGATGAAGCGGCACTCGGTTGGCTCACACGGGCCATTACGTCACAGTGTGCTGCCCAGTCCGATCTGAGTCCTTGCTCAGAAGCGTAAGGTTCATATTGCCTGAAATCCACACGCCGCCGAGTCGGCAATCCGTAGTCAATGCCTCCCGCATTTTTGCGGTAACATTTATTTTGTCGCTTGTGTTCGTTCCCCGATGGAAATAGAAAGGCCAATCTTCCAAATAATAATGTTCTCTCAATTATTTGTGTCTCTCCGCTTTTTTGAGAGGGTATAATTTATTTTCGTTCGAGGGAACCGGAAAATTACACAGAGGGTTTTTATCGAATCTGTTTCGATAGGGAACTAGCCACGAGACTCTTGATGGAGCGGAGCGGAGCGAGATGAAAGATAAACCTCGTTCTCCGAGAAGCCGAGGCTAATTCTCATTCAATTTATTAAACATCTAACAGTGGAGAACTATTTGAGTTTGGAACAAAGTAGCCGCGGGAATGATGCGCTGAAATTCCGACAAGCTCCTAAGTACATACCTTCACACATAGTTTCTTGCCTTTACCTCAAAATACAAGAACACAGAAGATTACCTCAGTCTCAGGTGGCCCCCAAGATTCGTATGAGAATACTTGGAACGCCTCGACGCAACTCTGTGTATCGTGCCGAGTGTATGTGTAAGTAAGGATGGGTTAGAGTATGTGAGCTTCCTCTGAGCTCTCAATTAGCGAGAGTTCTATTGTATTTCTGTTATGGAGGCACGTATAACCGCAGGCATTCAGCATCGGTGAGCCACGTGCGCTCCGTTACTGATTGACGAGGTATGCCGAATACCGGCTGGCATCCTGACCCTCTTAAATATTTGGATGTGGATGACCCTGGCTGCAATGTATCACATTCACTTATGATGTTTCGTAAGATAATAAGAATGCTCCCTGGAAATTGCTACACTAAATTGTCATAGGACAATAGAGAGCGGTGAAGGATGTGAGCGTGCCTACTGCTCCGGATACTTCTCTGCCAGGCACAGCATGAGCCAGTTTATCTGGCGGTGTTGTTTCAGATGATCGACGCTCCGGGTGCAGCAGATAACCTAATCAGGACTATCTTTCGTTCCTGTCGATACAAGAACAAAAGCGCTTTTTGCCTTTCACATGACTTTTGCCTTTCACGAAAGTTGACCTTTGGTGGGAAAGTTATTACCAGTCTTCTGCTTGGGTGTAGAGGATCTCTTTAGCTTCGCCTCATTCGTTGCTGTTTGAAGTCCTCTAAAACCTAAATAAAGATTAACGTAATTAACGTGGCAAATTGTATTTCTCAATAAAGATATTTGTATTTGTAGATATTGCAACGTCTGCTTAGCCTTTCAAATCTACCAACAAATACGTAGGGAGTGGTTTCGTTTATGAGAAAAGTAGTTTACTATGAAGAAGGAAATACCGTGAAATGTCTTCAATTATTACGTTTCTTTGAAACCAGCAAGGTCTGTCCACAAACACTATCTGCACGTTAACGAGACACGACTGTTGCAAATAGCATCTTCGCTGGCTCAAATCCCTTTGGCGCAGTGATCCCTCGTCCGACAGACGTATAATTAATCTGTCCCCTTTTGTGCAACCTCTGAGGTCCGACACATTTTCCGCTCTGCTCACGCGGGCAAGGAGGAGCGAGAGGTGCGACGTGATCAAGTCAGGTGAAATACGGAATGAAGGCGCTGAGGTTCGAATGTCCCTCGCATAGGCCGCACAGGGCGTGGTGACGTCACGCCTCATCTCACCCGAGGCTTCGCTCGAAAGGCATATTACCCTTTCAGATGATTCAGATTGTACCGTCTATCCCGCATTCAGGCACCTTGTCAAAGATGCTGCCAATTGGTATGGAAAATTTCTTGGTATCCTGTTCTCAAAAGCTCTGTCTTGTGTAACTGGCGTTGCGAATTTACAAAGGTACACACAATAGCTCCGCGTTCTCATTACTGTG
Source organism: Yponomeuta malinellus (assembly GCA_947308005.1). Classification (NCBI taxonomy): domain Eukaryota; kingdom Metazoa; phylum Arthropoda; class Insecta; order Lepidoptera; family Yponomeutidae; genus Yponomeuta; species Yponomeuta malinellus. Next base: position 22,566,841 of record OX370996.1, on the reverse strand, counting down.
GCTAAACACATCAAAGCCTGTATCAATCAAAGCACTCATTATAATATACAATTACGAGTTTCATAAAGTTGATTCCAACTTGTCTTGCATAATGTCCCCTTATGAAAGAGGCGATTACATTCGCCATTAACGGAATTAACGCACAGCTCGCATTGCGTCGGCTTTGAGAGAGCTCAGTCGTAACATGAAACGAATTTATAAACAGCCGGTTCCTACACTAGATCTGTTACGGTTGTCGAACTAAAACTTTGGTAAGCATCACAATTATAAACTTAAGTGCGGATTCACTTACTTGTAATGATCATATGACTAAGTTCTTCGAATCGAAGCGATCGGGCTCTTCCGACAAAGTTACAAGTAAGTAAAATCAAATCAAATCATTTATTTACAAAAAAGCTTAAGTTCTAGTGACATGAATAGACTTAATGTGGGTAGGTAGGTTTGAAAAAGATTGCCACTAAATACTCGTAGTTGCTTACTGGTGTTCTTCGCACTAGGCGGACCTGTTTCGCGAGACCTACTACACAAAAAGATTGCCATGAAAAATGTTAATCGATCTCGAGCGATGGCGGATAAGTGGTAATTTAAAAATCGAATTAGCAAGTAATTAAACAGTTGGCTGTAGCAATTAAAGTAAATGAACACTATGTATGTATGAAATAAGTGTTTCCAGACTTAAGTTAATCATAGTGTTTCAGTTGGTTGTATAGCAACAGTAGGTGCTTCGGCCGCCGGCCGGTGCGGGTAGTGTTGCGGCCAGTCGGGCGTGTTGTGGCCGGCCATCACGGCCCGCGATCACAGCCCATCGCATAACGAAGTACATTCCTCTGCTCATCGGTATTTCGAGACTATTAATCATTTTCATCACATTGATGTCAAAGCGTCAAAAGTGTTGAAACGCAACTTCTTCGCTGATAGGAAGTGCTAAGTAAACTCAACCTTAAGCAGACCCATTATAGTTACACAAGTGCAAGAAACTGAAAGAAGTTTCTCCACACGATTGACCGTTTTAAAGTAGGCAAAGTAGGAGGGTGCGTGAAAGGAGCCTCAAGGACTTGGCAATCAGCGTCACGCGTCAGCTTGATCTTGCTGATCGTTGCCCAGAGGTACCGAGCTCGGTAGTTAAGTCTTTTAAAGAAATGACGTAACTACCAAATTCTGTACCTCTGGACATTTATGTGTTTCTGATGATGAATGTTTCTTCAAATGACGTAACTATCGAGCTCTGTAGCTCTGGACAACGATCAGCAAGTTCAAGCTGACGCTTGACGCTGATTGCCAAATCTTTTCGTTATTGCGAATCTCGTTAGTCATCGATACACTAAGAAAAAGAAGTAGCCATTAGCCTAAACCGAAAATAGTGTCAAATAACTCTCGGTTGGGTGCGCTGAAATTGACGCAGATCGTATTTTGAAGGGTGCATATTTTTTGACCTCGGTCTAAACGCTCGCTTCTGTGTAGCGATGTGCGATGTGTGTGATGTGGCTACGTAGCACTGCCGCTGAGGCGACGGCGGGCGGCGGGACGCGGGCGGGGGCAGCGGGGCTCACGGCTGATTGGGCGCCATGTTTGTGGACCGCAGGACATGTCCTCTGTAATACTGTTTATACAACCCTCTCGACTAATACGTGCTCGTCTAGTCTAGTCCACTTACCGTGTTATTATAATGTGTCAGCGGCAGGTAAACGACTTAAGCGGAGTATTGATCCGCGGCGCATTGCTAACAAGCTTGCTACATTCGCTAGGGTACGACGCGGCGTCGATCGCGACAACACCAGCTCCGCGCATAGTACGAAGTTTCAGAGCTCACATAACAATTTCATCGGAAAGAAGTGCAGAGAAGTGCTCCGATCAGGAGTCCCATTTATTTAAGACGGCACGTTTAGTGTTTCGTTTTACTCGCACATAAAGATTAGGGATAAGAGGTGCGCGGCCGTCCGCCGCCGCTCGTAAACCCGCTCTCGACAAATGAGCTATACGCGCCGCGGACTGTACGGCTTCGGCTAGCGCCGACTATCGATCATCCGTCTCCGACTACATGTCACGCGCTGGTCGCGGACCGGATGCGAAGCCGCCGCCGCACCGGACGGGTTCACATGGGACGATAGCCGTACGCCGTACTTGTTCCGTGTGATGCCGGATTAAGAATAGCGTCACTCCATTTTCTTCCGTAGATGTCGTAGAAGGCGACTAAGGAAATCGATTACCAGGAGACGGGCAGCAGCGTCTTCCTGAGATTCCAACTGCATACTGAGCTCGCTAACCCGCCTGCCAAGCGTGGTGATTATGGTAAACCCCCTCATGGTTATGAAAACCAATTAGGAGGCCTATGTCCTGCAGTGGGCGTCAAATGGCTGATGATGATGATGATAATTATATTATTCGACGTCGTCAGACGGCCAGTTTTCCAAGGTCGTTGTGCGAACGTTGCATAAACACTAGCCCAACGACGACTTGCAGTTACAGTTGTAGTACAATGTGAAACCGGCGATCCGCGTGACGGTTCACTGATGTAAGATCGCTTGCCACCGCTTTTATTTATACTTCAGCACGCAGGGAAACTTCGCCGTAATTGGCGACAAAAACGCGGCCATAATAGTTACGTAAGTTGGCTCGTTTGTCACCAGTCTGATATTAGATGGAGCATTATGAGGTACCGATTAGTTTACGACTAAGCGTCGACATAAATCCCGACAGCCAACAGCCGACGCTGGCGGCAGCTGGCCGATGCAAAAAGCTAAATCAATTTCAATAATTGTGAGCTCATGAATGAGTTTTGGCGGCACGCGCCACTCGGAAACTCCATTTGGAAATTTAATTTTCTCGTTTCTCCCTCGCAGGAATTCTTCTGCCATAGCGGCGTAATATTTCAACAACAAGTTTCGTTCGTTTTAGTCTTAAGGCGCATTTAGTGACCGGCGTGTGAAAGCCGTTACTACGTTAAGTTAAACATGGAAATACACCCAGACTGAGGCCATTTGTACAAATGTACGGAGGCCCCCGATGGGAATCGTACCCACGTACTCCGGCATGGTAATCAGACGTAATACCACTAGGACAACGAGGCAGTTAATTATTCAATTAATTAAACACTAATTAGTAATCATTATTACTATTGTAAGGCAGCTTTCGATCGGGTTACGGCATCACACAGTGCGGCAGATTATACAGACCAAAGAGTATAGTCGGCCCCTGTGCTTGGCGTTTGTGGACTATGAAAAGGCCTTTGACTCGGTCGAGACCTGGTCTGTTCTGGAATCTTTGCAGCGATGCCAAGTCGACTGGCGATACATCCAAGTGCTGAGAGGTCTGTACGACGCCGCTACTATGGCCGTCCAAATCCAGAACCGGCAGTCTGAGCCTATCCCCATACATCGTGGTGTGAGACAAGGGGATGGTTTTTCCCCCAAATTGTTCTTAAATGCAATGGAGGATATGTTCAAGACAGTGGGCTGGAAGGGGTACGGCATTAACATAAACGGCGAGTACCTTTCACACTTGCGATTTTCAGACGACATCGTCATCATGGCGGAAACGTTGCAAGATCTACAACATATGCTGAGTGGCCTAGCTGATTCTTCCGAACGCATTGGTCTCCGGATGAACTTGGATAAAACCAAGGTTATGTTCAATGAACACGTAAGTCCGGAGCCAATTGCAGTTCAAGGCAGTATTCTCGAAGTTGTTGAGGAGTATGTTTACCTCGGGCAAACCATGCAGTTGGGTAAAAACAACTTCGAGAAAGAGGCCAATAGAAGAATACTGGGCAGCGTATGGAAAACTACGTCGAGTCTTCACATCGCTAATCCCACAGAGTCTCAAGATGAAAGTTTTCAATCAGTGCGTCCTATCCGTCATGGCATATGGTGCCGAAGCGTGGACACTCAAGGTCGGTCTGGTCCATAAATTTAAAGTCGCTCAGCGTGCTATGGAAAGGGCTATGCTCGGGGTTTCTCTGAAAGATCGAATTCGAAACGAGGTGATCCGACAGAGAACCAAAGTCACCGACATATCCCACCGAATTAGCATGCTGAAGTGGCAGTGGGCCGGCCATATCATACAAAGAACTGATAACTGATGGGATGGACTAGTTCTTGAGCGGAGACCGCGGATCGGTAAACGTAGTGTAGGACGTTCTCAGACTCGGTGGAGCGATGATCTCCACAAGGCGGCTGGCAAGAGCTGGATGAGAGTAGCCGAGGACCGGGCTCAGTGGCGTGCAATAGGCCTATGTCCAGCAGTGGACCAGCGTAGGCTGATGATGATGATGATTACAATTATGGGCTTAATCACCACGCGTGCCCACCGCGGATTGGCGATTTCAAGCGCTGAGGTATGTAAAGAGTTCAGACAACGGTTATTTTTATTTTTTATTTTTATTTATTAGAGAAAACAAACAGTTGTACAAACACATTAATGTAACTCAGGAACACTATATAATTGTACAACCAGCAGCGTTTTCTACAGTTTACTTAAACAGAATAAGCACAGACGCTGACATTGAATGTTTAAGTGGCTACTGAAAACCAACGTTAGATGAAACGAGTTAGCGAGTGGTATTGGTTTCTCTCCCTGAGAGAAGGACTGTACCCTACAGTGGGACGTATATAAGCTGCTTATGTATGTTATATATTAAAATTATGTACAAGATTAGCAGGGGACTGGCGAGGTTGGCGTGACGGTGAAGAAACCTATGCCCAACAGTAGGCGTCTTTCATGGGGTGTAGAGATAGATAAATTACAATAAATAATAATTAAAATGTTAAAACTGAAAAAGAGTCCTAAATACACGCTAAGCTGTCGTTGAATTCTAGATTTTAAGTACCTATAAGTGATGTCCATGCAGTGAGGTGCTGCGAGAGCGAAGGAAAGTTGACATTGTTCTGTCGAGGGTCACCACTATAAGGAAGAGCGGGTGATCGTGCTCGTCTACTATAAAGGGAAATTTCCCGCCAGACAGATCGTATGCCTGGGGACGGCCGGTCCGACTGATATTCGTCGGACGTTATATTTTAGGGTATGTATGTCATGTGAAACATTTTGCTTGCGCGATGCAGGAATGTTGGAGTTTATAGTGCGCGCGCAGAATTGACATGTGCTCGCCACATACCCTATTTTGGTTCATCGTAAATACGGTAATACATACAAGTATCAAAGTTGTTCATTATTAGTTTTATTATTACCTTATTGAGACTTATGATGTTAATTTTTTCCAAGAATAAAAGAAGATATAATTTTTTCGCAATTGATTTATACCGTACTACGCCTTGAAAAATAAAGGCTTAAAAAATATTGAGCGTCAAATTCGCATATTTTTGCAGAAATGTGTATCGAACATTTTTTCCAAGCCTTCTTTTTTTCTTTGGAAAAAAATGTTAGATCCGGCTTAAGAAAAGGAATTTAAAATTTTCACATTGCGAACGAGCTTAACGTTGGTATATACTTATCCTGTGTGCCGTAAGTACGTTGAAATGTAGGCGTCCATTGCACACTAACGCTTGAAAAAAATATATTTTTCCAGCCACATAGTTTGTTTTGGTATCCAGTACGCGTAGCTTTCAGGGCGGACGTTAGTTTTTTAACACCTCGTATATCGCTAGGCGATATAACCGAGCGTTGAGTGACATATGAGCGACCTACCGAAACTTGGCTCGTTTACAAAAACATAAAGTTTATTATGTTTTTCCAACTCCAACAAAGGGCGCGGAACTTCGGTAATTTACAGCTTGTGCGGTGTCTGGCGCATGGCGGCCAGTGACAAGGCGAGCGGGCGGGCTAGTGCTCTATGATCCACTAGAAAGCGCCAAACACGCACAGACTCGGAAGTTTCTAGAATCAATAAGTCCTAAAGAGATGTTCAGTCAGGCGACGGCTCCACATCAAATTGTGATCTCGTTCACCATACTCCATCTCCTTAATAGATGGAAATGCCGAAAGAGATTTACCTTGCATTTTCATTTATTGATCTCTTAATTGTACAAGGAAGTGGCTCTATTTGCGCGTGAATTTCTTCATTGTTTGTTATTTAGCCTCGCGGCGCAATCTCCCAAATCTCCGGTCTGAATATTAATTTATCCTCTGAGATCAGTTTCCTCAAGTAAAGTGATTGAGGAGGGATTTTGATCCGCTTATTAAATCGCGAACAGCTGCGCACCGCATAACTTACTAGGTGAGTGAGTAGCACAGTTACTGACAGGAGCGCGGTGACACAGGCGAGCCCACTGTGATTACGCTCATTAGCGCGGGCTGCGGGCGGGGGGCGCGGGCGCGGGCGGGGGCCCGAGTCAGAGGAGCGCACAAAAATTCATCTAATCATAATGAAAAGCCCGAAACTGTTTCAGACGCGAGTAATTAGGAGTCGCGTTATAGCTTCACTTCATTCTCGTCGCCGGCAGGTGCGAGCGGGGCGGCGCTATGCCGTGCCGGAGCGTGCGAGCGGGGAGGTGGAGAGCGGCGATATAATTTAATTTGTGTAGCGATACGCGGCTTTATGGGCCGGAAAGATATCTGCGCTTGTCGCGCGCCGGCGCCGTCGGCAACCACGCGCTCTTTACTGCGCCTAGCATAAAACTTACAAATTGCAAAGTTTTTCGAGTCGGGCTAATCTTACGTGCAATTAAAAAAATATGGTATCCCCAACGATATTTACAAAACGAGTGTCAAATATTATTGATACCTACGCATTGGACTAAGAAGTGCAATAGACAGAAGGGTACCTAACTAAAAACTACTAACGGAAGGGTAACTAAAAACTACCAGAGGAATATGTCAAATGTCAGCAAAACTCTTCCACCGCTAGATGTGCCCCTCTACGTTAATTTATTGTACAACACTGAATGTTGCCCTAATTAACTGTTTTTGTCGGCGTTGCTTGACTCGATCAAAAGTTACTGAAAATGTCCAAGCTTTTCTTTGATAGCTCACACAGGTGTTCAAAAACAATAAAATGCTTGAAATTATATAGAAATGATATCCGACATGTTAATCATCTATACTTAGAAAACATAACCGTGACAAAACGACTAATTGATTTACTGACTGACTGAAAGAAAACGCACATCCTAAGCCAAGAATTTTAAAACAATTTATTCCGGAAAAGAATTTTAAAAGAATGTATCCCCTAAGGGAATTAAAAAGGGGATAAAAGTTCTTAATTTTTAAAATATGGAAATTGATTTGAAAGCTCAGAGTTCTTAGAAATTCGTCTTTGAAATATTTCTAATCGATATCTGCGAAAGGGTTATTCTATACAAAAGTTGGTGGTTTCAGTGTCGTGAAAATTCATCCCGTAGTGAGATAAAATAAAGGATGTAAGTTGTATGGTACAAACTGATTCAGTGAGTGTATAAACAAGAAATGTTACTCACAAAAATCTTGCAACGAAAATCCTGAAGTGAGGCTCAAGAAAGTATTTTCGATATCATGGTAGAAGATGAAGTGAGGCTCAAGAAAGTATTTTCGATATCATGGTAGAAGATGAAGTGAGGCTCAAGAAAGTATTTTCGATATCATGGTAGAAGATGAAGTGAGGCTCAAGAAAGTATTTTCGATATCATGGTAGAAGATGAAGTGAGGCTCAAGAAAGTATTTTCGATATCATGGTAGAAGATGAAGTGAGGCTCAAGAAAGTATTTTCGATATCATGGTAGAAGATGAAGTGAGGCTCAAGAAAGTATTTTCGATATCATGGTAGAAGATGAAGTGAGGCTCAAGAAAGTATTTTCGATATCATGGTAGAAGATGAAGTGAGGCTCAAGAAAGTATTTTCGATATCATGGTAGAAGATGAAGTGAGGCTCAAGAAAGTATTTTCGATATCATGGTAGAAGATGAAGTGAGGCTCAAGAAAGTATTTTCGATATCATGGTAGAAGATGAAGTGAGGCTCAAGAAAGTATTTTCGATATCATGGTAGAAGATGAAGTGAGGCTCAAGAAAGTATTTTCGATATCATGGTAGAAGATGAAGTGAGGCTCAAGAAAGTATTTTCGATATCATGGTAGAAGATGAAGTGAGGCTCAAGAAAGTATTTTCGATATCATGGTAGAAGATGAAGTGAGGCTCAAGAAAGTATTTTCGATATCATGGTAGAAGATGAAGTGAGGCTCAAGAAAGTATTTTCGATATCATGGTAGAAGATGAAGTGAGGCTCAAGAAAGTATTTTCGATATCATAGTAGAAGATGAAGTGAGGCTCAAGAAAGTATTTTCGATATCATGGTAGAAGATGAAGTGAGGCTCAAGAAAGTATTTTCGATATCATGGTAGAAGATGAAGTGAGGCTCAAGAAAGTATTTTCGATATCATGGTAGAAGATGAAGTGAGGCTCAAGAAAGTATTTTCGATATCATGGTAGAAGATGAAGTGAGGCTCAAGAAAGTATTTTCGATATCATGGTAGAAGATGAAGTGAGGCTCAAGAAAGTATTTTCGATATCATGGTAGAAGATGAAGTGAGGCTCAAGAAAGTATTTTCGATATCATGGTAGAAGATGAAGTGAGGCTCAAGAAAGTATTTTCGATATCATGGTAGAAGATGAAGTGAGGCTCAAGAAAGTATTTTCGATATCATGGTAGAAGATGAAGTGAGGCTCAAGAAAGTATTTTCGATATCATGGTAGAAGATGAAGTGAGGCTCAAGAAAGTATTTTCGATATCATGGTAGAAGATGAAGTGAGGCTCAAGAAAGTATTTTCGATATCATGGTAGAAGATGAAGTGAGGCTCAAGAAAGTATTTTCGATATCATAGTAGAAGATGAAGTGAGGCTCAAGAAAGTATTTTCGATATCATGGTAGAAGATGAAGTGAGGCTCAAGAAAGTATTTTCGATATCATGGTAGAAGATGAAGTGAGGCTCAAGAAAGTATTTTCGATATCATGGTAGAAGATGAAGTGAGGCTCAAGAAAGTATTTTCGATATCATGGTAGAAGATGAAGTGAGGCTCAAGAAAGTATTTTCGATATCATGGTAGAAGATGAAGTGAGGCTCAAGAAAGTATTTTCGATATCATGGTAGAAGATGAAGTGAGGCTCAAGAAAGTATTTTCGATATCATGGTAGAAGATGAAGTGAGGCTCAAGAAAGTATTTTCGATATCATGGTAGAAGATGAAGTGAGGCTCAAGAAAGTATTTTCGATATCATGGTAGAAGATGAAGTGAGGCTCAAGAAAGTATTTTCGATATCATGGTAGAAGATGAAGTGAGGCTCAAGAAAGTATTTTCGATATCATGGTAGAAGATGAAGTGAGGCTCAAGAAAGTATTTTCGATATCATGGTAGAAGATGAAGTGAGGCTCAAGAAAGTATTTTCGATATCATGGTAGAAGATGAAGTGAGGCTCAAGAAAGTATTTTCGATATCATGGTAGAAGATGAGTATAGCCACAAGTTTTAGTTTTTTTTTCTCGTCACTAATTAGGCGCTTTAGTATATTTTCAAACTCCACGCAAACTAAGTTGCGGTCAAAAGCTAGTTCAATAATACAATATGTGAGTTTTGTTCTCAAAACCAATAAGTGTCAGGTGATCACGTTCCAAGAAAAAAAGCTGCTTCTCGAGCGAGACGCATTATCAATTTCCCATCCAGCGGCAGCGGCGCCGCACCAGCCGCGCCCGCACTGATACGAGTATTCAATATCCAACAAGTTCCAACAAAAACCCGCTCCCAAGAACACAAGCTGATTTGATAATAATAAAACAAATAACCGTTGTATTGATTCACATTGAAAATAAGAATGTTGTCCTAATTTAAATTCCAAATTAAAACACGTCTTTACCTTGAATTAGTTAATAACCAATTAAAAACTTTTAGAAAGGGATCTTTTATCGGGCCACCCGCGACCCGTCGCCGCGAAAAATAAACTCTGCTTTTAGACAAAAACAAAAAGACAAAAAGCTCACGTAATGCAGCGGCGGGCAGCGCGGGCACGAGCTGTTTTCTTGCGAACCCTGCATTAAAAGTGCATCTTATTAACCCATGCAAGTTTCATTTGTGTCATTATTTTGCTTCTTGTCGGTATAAACAGCCTACACAGTCCCATTGCTGGGCACACGCCTGCACTTTTCTTAGAGAGACACAGAGAACACTTAATCACCACGCGTACCGATATATGAATATACTCAAGTTTACTCACGATGTTTTCCTTTACAATTAGTGAGTGGTATTGCTTCTACAAAGTTACTAGTGTACTTCCCGGAATGTCCTTTGAAGCTGGCAACAGCAACACGCGTGAGCCTGTGCGGGGCTGCCAGGGCATTATCCTACCGTGACGTACGTAACGGCTGCTAAACAAATAGTGCATAATGCCTCTCAGGCGAATAAACTGCGTTGTTTCTTATCCACCGCTGGTTCAATGGCTTTAGCCTGAAGTAGATGTAGAGTCGAGCCAGCGGTGTGCGAGGCGTCGGATGCAGCGGGCGGCTGGCGGTGAGCGGCGCGCCGGCGCGGCGGGGTAATCGATACCAGCCTCCGCTGCACGCTGCACCGCGCCGCCGCCGCCGCCGCAGCACGCACCGACAGCTTATAAACGTCCCTCTGTCCTTCTCTCAAGGAGAGAGTATGAAAATAATCGCCACGCGTGCCCATCGCGGATTGGCGATTTAAAGCGCTGAGGTATATGAATAGAAAGAAAGAAAGAAAGACATTTATTGGGACAAATTAACATATCACAAGAAAAAAGGCACAAAAAGTAAGTTTATAGGAAAAACAAGTCACATAAATACAACATAATACAAGATTGAAGATCTGTTTATGATCACGAACAGTGTATCAGCGATGATTGAATGTTTCAATTCGTTACGTGTACTTCAGACAATGAGTCTATTTTATTATTTATATTACATCAATATCTATGTTTACCTAAATAATAAATTAACATTATCTGTTAGTAATGATCTTATAAGTACATAGCGATGGTGAAAAGAAAAAACACTTTAAGTGACACTTTGGTCGAAATTGAGTTAGATACATTTGAAATCAACGCTTTTTTTCGCGTCGACTCGTCTAGCTTTTAGACCGATCTGACGACTTTGGTGTCGCTTACTGAGAGAAAGAAGTAAGAGCTAAAATAGCATTACCTCGTAATTGGTGCTACTTTAGGTCTCACTTCTATAATATATTAAATGAAGAGACACAAATACACAATGTATAAATTGTTATAAATTCAGAGACAATTATAACGTCTCTCTAACATTTTTATTTAACAGTTAATATGCTGGTTTTATCGGATGATTTCATCATCACCATCATCATCAGCCATTTGACGCCCACTGCATGACATAGGCTCTCTCGTGGTTTTCCAAGCTTCCCTGTCTTGTGCCGCCGACATCCCACGACTCCCTTATTGATGACTTATTGATGGCAATCAATAATTTAATTATTCTCAAATAAAAAGTGATTTCAAATATAGGCCGTAAACTTACTTAATACTCAATACCCAATCATTTATTGCATTCCGCAAGTACTTTATGGTTATAAGTTGAAATTAATTTGAAAACTTCAACGTAAATGTAAATGCTTAGTTCCCTTAATAAAATTGTGTAAACTAACACACTTGTATTTTTTCTTCTACAAACAGAGTTGTACGTTTTGCTTGCTTCTTAAGCTTTAAGCTTTGAAGGTTTTTCTTTGTATGTAAAACATCAGAACGCGGGCGCCATAGGCTATATATAAATCAGCATAAAAAAGTCACTAAAAAGACAAAAATAAAAAAAACTGAAATAAAAAATTACCAATAACCAAATACAAATACAAATACAAAATCATTTATTTGTGGAATGTAGGTGGATATATAAGTTGGTAAATACATTTATGTACTCTACATTCTGCTAAAAAAAGCATACAAATATTTTCATTACTTATAGTCTAACATGCAATTCTAATAGTTGATCAAATTAATGTCTTTAACAAATTCAAAAGTCTCAATTGAAGTTATCATACATGTTATAGAAAGTGGCTCAGTGGATCTGTAAAGTTATTTGCAGAATTCCTTGTCATTTAAAAATTCAACAATAGAGTAATAACACTTCTCAATCAATATGGATTTAAGTTTTAATTTAAAAGTATTAACATTAAGGCTTTTAATATTATTAGGAATTTTATTGTAAATTTTTGGAGCTAGTCCAACCCGACTGCTGAGCATTAACTACAGCAGACGGGACCCAAATTCAGCAATGTAACTACTTAGGTTGGTCCCGCCTGCTTAGTAGCTAATGCTCAACAGTCGGGTTGTTGGTAATTTTTTATTTCAGTTTTGTTCTCAGCTTTAGCAGCAAAAAACTATTGGTTTCGATATTTTTTCCTAATTGGAAAAAGTTTATTAAAGTGTTTTCACTTTTTATTTTCCACCGTCGATACACATATTACGGTACAAAATCTACTGTATTCAATAAAACATTAAATGACATCAATGCCGGACAATGTGTGCGCAGTGCCAGAAAAGGATTGTCAACCTTAGGCTGCTGTAACCAGATACGCTAACCTTTCGCGTATGATAGCATGAAGACCTCAACCCGCATCTCCGCAAACACTTCGATTCTTATTAAAGCACTCAAAATGATGTCTTTAGATTAAAACGACTAGGGCTGGTTTCTGAATTGAGGATTTTACTAAGTGAATAACGTTCTGTCACGCTCTTTTCTGAGAAATTCGAAGAGACAGCACTACAGTTAACTATTTACTTATCTTAAATTCAGAAACTCGCCCTTAATGTTTTAGAAGCTGAGTGAGGTGTGTCGTGGTCCCCTTGAAAGTTTTAGTAGCGTGAAATTCTAGAGCCAAGAAATAGTTACGGTTTGATAATTGTCTGTTGATAACCTGCAGTTCAGTGTTACGAGTTAGTTTATCGGCCTCCGCGTCCCCATGGCCCGCGCCGCCGCCGCCGCCGCCGCCGCTGCGATTGCGAAAATAATACTCAACTGCAAGTTATAAAACCAACGAAATCCTTTATTTTTCTCTCGTTTGATTCTTCAGTGCCAGTCGTCGCGCCGACTAAGGGACGTTCGCCCGGGGTTTTATAGAGTTTAAAAATAACGTTATTCATGGTCGCGCCGTCGTTTTACAAAATAGGGTTGTAAATCCACGAGTAAATAAAATATTGTTATCGTTTTAAAACACCCATTTTATCGTTAAATTGCTTTTGTTACTTTTTGCTTGTATAAATGAACTAGCTTTTGGCCGCTGCTTGGTTTGCTTGGAATTTGAAGAGGCGTATGCCCTACAGTGGGCTTAGTTTATGAGCTGTTTAGATACATAGAAACATGCCTATACCGCTGGAATATAACAAATTTCGAAATAACACAAAACCTGAAAACCAGTACTGCCCAATTAAACCACTTCATATGCTCAATCTAATACGACCACAGAAATGTCTAAAACCGGCCAAGTGCTCGCGCACGAAGAGTTCCGTACCATTATCTATACGACATTAGACAAAGATCGAATTTGCGAATAGCGCCACCTATAGAAACCAACAAGAAGCGTTTAACATTGACATTTAACGATATGACATAGGCGCTGTGAAGGTTACATAGATGGCCGCTAGATGGCGAGCACTGTCTTTAGACAACGTTTGTCGTATGGGAGTCCTCTTAAATATTTATTTTATTCTGTTTTTAGTATTTGTTGTTATAGCGGCAACAGAAATATATCATGTGTAAGAATTTCAACTGCCTAGCTATCACGGTTCATGAGATACAGCCAGACAGACAGACAGACGGACAGTGAAGTCTTCGTAATAGGGTCCCGTTTGGCACCCTTCGGGTACGGAACCCTAAAAACGTATGAAATATACCACAGTGGTAGACCATAACCTGGATTAAGGGGTAAAGGCACTTTGTAATGATAGTTTTAATTAAATTTTAGAACAAAGTAAGCCTTTAACTCAATATTTACTTCAAAAGTGTTGTTTTAGGCCTGTTTACGAGCACTGGTAGCTTGAGCCAATGTTGCGACTTATGTTGATGTGACAACATACCCTCCAGCACAGTTATATAATCAATTTGACTAATGTCGATCGATTCGAGCATCAAAGTTTACTAAAGTCTAGACTGAACAGAAAGAGAGATATGATGCAACGTGAAGTACTTTGTGGGATACAATTCTGAACACCCTGGTTTCCGAATCACTATACATACATAAGCAGCCTATATACGTCCCACTGTAGGGCACAGGCCTTCTCTCAGGGAGAGAGTACGGGCTTAATCATCACGCGGGCCCACCGCGGATTGGCGATTTCAAGCACTGAGGTATGTGAATAGCTCAGACACTCAGGTTTCCTCAGGACGTTTTCCTTCACCGTTAGTGAGTGGTATTGCTACTATAGCTTTACGAATGTACATAACTTAGAAAACAAAGTCATAGGTACATGCCCGCACTGGGAATCGAACCTGGGTCTGTCGCTTCCGAGACCAATTTCTACCCACTAGACTACCACCGCTGTGGTAGACCGCCGCGAATCACTATGAATATAACAATTTATTTTCTTCTCTTCATCTCGGAAACCGTAGTCCGACCGCAAGTCCGAGTCACACTTGGCCGATTTTCAGTATTTATTGGCATTATTACTATATTTATTGTATTTATTACTATAGGGCCTGTACAAATAATTACACTAAGTTTGACATTTGCTTGTAATACCATTATTACGATAGAGCAAATAAAAAACTCGTTAAAAAGTCACATATTTTGTTGTTTTTCCTTTTTTATTATTTGTTGGATAATCAGCCATAACCAGAAAATGGTGTGCGTGCATGCAACGACTACTATATGTTGATAACAATAAGAATAACAATAATTTATTTCCAGATAACTTACAGTATTGATATAATCTAATACAAAAACTAGTTTATGAATTATGAATTACATTTGCTTCTGTTGCTGTGCTAGGCATGATGAATCGAAAGAGATTTGTCTGGAGCAAGCGGAAAAACCTGGTCTCTCTCTGCTTACCCTTCCGGGATACAGGATTGGGTTTATGTAATAGTAGATTGTTAACCAAGTTGTTGACATCAATTGCATACGAGGTTTTTGGCGCCCGAGCGCAGGGAGGGCGCTAATTAGCCCGAGTATGCAATTGAGGCTTACACCCGAGGTAAACACTCTGCTTTACATATCGATTGTGAGGTAAGTAAAAAAACAAGAAAGCAGGACTTTTGAGAAAGAACTCCAAAACACGAAAAAAATTTACTTTCTCGCCTAGCTAGTCTACTGACTTTTTTACTCTTCACGATTTTATGGCGCGCAAGCGCGTCAAATCGTGCTGGCCAGTTTGATTTCAAATAACATACGATGTGACTGCGAAGCAAAGAGTTCGATATTTAAAATAAAATCTTCATAAATTCTAATATAAATTGTCTCGATTCCGATTCGAGTAAATAATCGATACCGAGAAAAAAAATATTAACTTTTAAAAAATATTCTTCTTGCAGTATGAGTATGACAGTTCTTTTTTCAAATTCCAAAACCTATGCTGTAATGTTAACATTACATGGTATGTTTTGAAACCTATGCTGTAATGATATCCATACACCCCGGCATTCAGGGAAGTAAGTGACTACTTACAGAGCAAGAGATATGTAAAGTAATGTAATCCGCCATAATAACACAATCCGTTAAAATGTCAACTGGCTACCTGTTACGGTTCAAGACGCCTTTTCAAGGTAAGACAGACGAACGGACCGACGGCATATTGACAGGGTCCCGTTTGCCCGTTTTACTTGGAATGGAAACCTAAAAAGCCACGCGGAGAGCGCCAAGCGTGTTTTGTTGATGTTTATGGAATCGTAAATTCGGTCGTGCATTGGCGCCCGAGCGCCCCCGCGCCCCGCCCCGCCACCGCCCCGCCACCGCCCCGCCGCCGGGCTGCGCATGAAAAATGCAACTAGTCCGATGCCAAAATATATAGGGCGGGAGTAAATCTCTGAAATGGCCCCGCACCACAACTACACTTCTGCCGCCGATATTGCACTGAGCAACCGATGTTCCGTAATTATCTTGGTCAACTGACACACAGCACAGTGGGCGAGAGTCGAGAGTGACCTATCGTGTTCGAAGATAATTCCGAGGTGTGGTAAGTTAACTAACAATTTCCTGAAAGTGTGTCGGTCCGTACAGAGGTCGCGTGGCGCGGGGCGTGGGGCGCGGGGCGGTGGCAAGACGAACTCTGCGGCTCAAGTCGGTGACAACTAAGTTTCATGTTCGCATGTACATAATGTTTATTTCCTTTTGAAGCCTGGAGCCCCCTAACTAAGTGGGAACCACTGATTTAAAATGAGAAACACAAGTATCTGCACAAAGTAGGGTTCCCGCGGGAAGTTAAACGCTCATTTGCAATTCTGTTGCTAGCGTTCGAAGCTTAATGGCGGGCGTCAGGGGAGGAGCGAATATATTTCACTTCATTTTTCGGCACAGTTCAAATAAAAGGATTGTTATGACGGGGCCAGCATTTTGCCATATGCATGAAGCCTTATTATCAGATTAGAATACCTTTGGCGGTGACAAGTAAACGTTTAGATAGTGATTTTCAATACAAACCAGGATCAGTTTTAGGGATGACCTAGCCTGCACAAAGTTCATAAACGGTAAGAGAGTTTGATGTAACTGGTTTGTTAACTCGACGAGAAATTGTCCAGCAGAAGCGACGATGTCGGAGCCATTTGACCTAAATATACTAAGGCATGACAAATTTATTGTCTCGTGTGTCATTATTATATACGTTGAATAACGTCGTCATCAGGTATAGGCCTCTTCTCCCACATACCATCTCGCATGTAGTGAAAAAAAAGTGTGTTTTAGACTGCCTCGTTGGACTAGCTGTTAAGGCGTTTACTACCAATATAGAGGTCGTGGGTTCGATTCCCACTGGGGGCGGCCGTAAATTTGTACAAATGGCCTTAGTCTGGCTGTATTTCCATGTTTCTGATGTCCTTGCCGGGTTACTAACTTACCTGGTTTGAGACCAGGTCAAGTGATTGTGTTGCTTGAAAGTTATTATTATTATTATGATCGCTATTGACTTAAATAAACTTTGTATTTTTGTGGATTACTAAATAATTGAGCGTGTTTAGTCCGCCCGCCGTGAGTAGCGTCGCCTGACCTGACGACGATTGAACCGGGTTCGTCCTTCAGCTTCCTTCAGCACTTCATTTCTCAGTGTTGGCTCAACGACAAAGACAAAGAACGTTTATTTGTTAAACATGAGTAGTGCAGCTACGAGTACGACACAATTACACGAGAAGCGATAGAATGATAGCGATAGTCGAAAATGGTGGCAAACAGCAGCGACAGGGAAAGTGCTGTTGCCTCGATAACGACTTTAAACCGACAGGGGCGACAGTTGTCAATAAAAAAAAAAACTAACCGAATAACCAATCCCAGAGGAGGGGATTGTGTTGCCAGTGCAACCAACAATATTGACATTTGATTTAGATGGGAAAACTGAACGGAGCGGAATTCATAGACAAGAATTTTTTTTTATTATTTCCAATTACCTAAGCGAAGACTTAATTAAACAAAGACATGTGAGAGTATTCTCGGAAATCACTCTCGGCCGATCTCCCACCGCAGGGTCCCTCGCCGTCCACACCCACGTGTCCTCTCTCCATACCACATAACTTCCAATCATCCGTCGGTCTACCGACCACCGTCCTATTTTCGGCTGAAATTCCGTTTCTGCTCCGTTATTTTAAATTACCCTATTACAACTTCAGCGGTGTTAATCTCAGTGAGGGTCGTATGAAGCATGAGCAATTAAAAATTAAATTACAACCATTTTATTAATCCATGATATTAAAATTCTAATAATTTTAGTATTGTCAGTTAATGTCAGTAAAGTAGATCATACATATAAACAAGAAACTGACAAAGAAACCCGGACTTACATACTCCCGTCTTGAACACAATACATGGTTATCCTCTGAACACTCATTTGATCATAGGAATATTAGATCGGTCCCCTAGTTGCGATGAGCCGATGCCTAATTAAGTTGCATGTAATGGCAATCAATGCGTCCCCTGCGACCCCCATCGACACGCTCCGAGCGGCCTGTCACAGCCGGGAGCGATCCCGTCCCAGTTCGCGGAAATGAACCAACTTTGCAACTCGTTTGTAATTCTGCCAGAGTAGCCGCTGCTCGAAGGATGTCCGCCGGGCACTTGTAGCGGCAAATCGAACGTCGGCCCGTTATTGAGAGCTCGACGGAGTGCGGAGTATCAACATCAATTAGAGCACAAAGCGGGCACTAGCCGCGGACGCAAGGAATGTTCCAATAACTTGCCACTCGCTCCTCGAGCGCTCGGGAAACAGTGGAGAACGTGTCGTTTCGCTGCGCCGGCTCCGTGCAGAAAAGACATTTGAATGAACAGATTCGTCTGCACTTTTTTGCAGTTTTCCTCGCTGTTATTGGAAAATTGATTGTGTCGCGTTCGTGACAGGCTCTCACTTCTGTTCTGTTACTGACCTTTCAACCAAATTTCGCTTTGATTGCATTCGTAGCGCTCAAAACAAAGTGAAAAGTTTGCATGCATCTATAAAGTGAGCTGATTTATAGATCTCCATCAGCCAGCTCCGGGTCACGAAGTCGATCCACAGAGAGCATCTATAGTAACCGATTCATCTCTGCCGTTTCTTTCCGGTGCACTGCATCGATAATGTAGTTATTTGCATAATGGCTGGAATCTGCTTATTAATTCAACACGTTCTGAGCTGAATTATGGTAATGTACTTCAAAACGTCTGGCGGACGCTGCGCCGCGCGGGAATAAATTTATTTAGTTCTTTATTGTTAGTAAAGTGCAGCGCACAGGAGGCAGCGGCGGCGGCCACGAGTAATAGTGCAAAATGGTGAAAAAGTCGATGCCCATTAGTGGCGCCCCGCGGGAGCGCCAACCGTAAACACTCGCCCGCGCGCCCTGTCATTGATAGCGATGGCCGTCGGTGTTCCGGATGAAAGCCACTTAAGCAAAACCTTCGAAGACTATTGTTTGACGTCTGGGGCGAGCGGACCCGGCGCGGCTGTGGCCTGACAAGCCTCGGCGCTCGAACTATTGAAAGGTGAAGGCAACGTAAAAGTCACATGGCTCTGTTCAAATCGCATGAAAAGTTTGGAGCAAGATTATTTGTAATTTTAAAATTTTTAACCGACTTCAAAAAAGGAGGAGGTCATCAATTCGACGCGTATATATATATATATATATATTTATTTTTGCTATGTTCTTCCATAACTCTGATTTCGACAATAATTTTTTTGTTCGAACATATTTAACGTCCCATTGGTCCCAATTTAATTTGGTGAAGATCTGATGAAGACTTTCAGAGACGGAGAACGGAACTCTTTAATGGACAGCAGTAAATAAGGCCTAATGGGGCACATCCCTTAGTAAAATCCGTATGTTGATAGGCACATGCACAGAACAAAAAAATGTGTGTTTTTTTTTCTTTTTGTTGTTCCATTATTACAGCTGGCGGGAGTTAACTTGAGACTCGATCGGAATGCGCGCCCACCTCCTGGCGAGTGACTCCTATTTAAATTTCAATCAGTACTACTTGTATTCCAAGCGAAGTCTTGAGTTGACTCTTGCTAATAGATAGATGGATAACACTTTATTGTACATACCTAAATATGTTGAAGTATTATTGTGAAACTTTACACAGTTGTAGAAATTACCTCTTAGAAATCGATATAGCTATGAGCTTTTCTCTTTTATGTCTTTGATTTAGTCTATAGAAAACGCTGCTGGTTGTGCAATTACATAGTGTTAATGTAATTATTCTATGTATTTAACCATATTGTACAATTGTTTGTTTTCTTTCAATAAATAAAAAAAATAAATAAAAAATAGCGTAAAAATAGCGTAAAAACTTTCAGAGATGGAGAACGGAACTCTTTAATGGGCAGCAGTAAATAAGGCCTAATGGGGCACATCCTTTAGTAAAATCCATATGTTTCATAAAATAGCGTAAAAGTAGTCCCAAGGTAATTTGGTGATGTTCTGGTGAAGACTTTCGGGGATGGAAATTAAGAACGTCAAATTTTAAAGCAACGCGTTATAAGGGACTCGTATATTTTTCTCCCGCTCCCTCACTAAAAGTTTTTAAATAAATTTTTTTAAATAAATAATAAAAACTGACTTCGACTTTATTTTTTATTTAATTTTTTTTAAGCAGTAGACTTTAACGCGTAGTCTGGTTTTTGTTTCCCATCTCTCTGTCGTCGTAGATCAACCGACCGCAGCGGGGCGGGCGGGCGGCCCCCACTGTGCGGATCATAACTCTGATCGCGGGTTATTGCACGACACGAGAAAGCAATTAGACCCATTACTTTTTAGAAAATTAATGCCATGAACGAGGTCTTCGCGAGACCATAATGACGGTTTCCATATGTCGGTTCAGATATGTTTATTTGTTTTAGTAGGTATCCAGTTTATCGGTGTCCTATTTTCTCGTTATCTTTATCTCGATGTAAGTAATTACTGGCTTGGTTGTCGTTTCAGTACGGCACGGTTCCGGCAGCCGGAGATTATAGGTTATTTCGGTTCCATATCAGATTACGGTGCCTAGCAGAGTAGCAGCTGATGTTAGGTTGTTTAAATTCTTAAAATAATATTTATTCCTTTGAGCATTCAGAATATTAAATCATTAGCATACAATTTCCTTTCTCACTGAGAGGCGCTGTCACATTTTTCTCTATAATTCAATAAATTAAAGCCACCTTGACACTGTCACGGACTGAAATCAAATGCGCTGGCTAAGCAATGTCGCGTATTGATTTTGTTTGTGAGTGGATTAAATTTAGACAAGCTACTTTTGGATGTCTCGGAGCTGAGGTACTTCATCATTACATAAAGAAGCTAGGCCTCGCTTACTTTATGCAAGTAAGTGATTGAAGCAATGTAGTAAACGCGGCTGCGACTACTTGCTCGGTTTGACAGTGAATCACAGCGTGATCACCATATTTCACGCGCCGACACATACGCCTTGATATTGAAAAATAGACACTGCTAAATCTGTTGTCACGCTACAATTTTCCCCAGATAAAAGTGTTCCTTCGCTTAAGCCTCGCAGCGGTTGTTTGTTCGATATTTGTCTGCATTTGACTCGTACGGACTCACAGATATCTCAATGGGTTTAGTGTAGGTGGGCGGCAGAGTGTGCTCGCTCGCGTTTGGATGTCAGCGCAGAATAAATCACCCGCCAGTCCGGATCCGAGGTCGAGAGTCACTTTTATCATTTTCTTATTTTCCCTTTGAAAGCGATATCCCATCGAGCGCCGTCCGGCGATCATATAAACTCTTGTGCAGTACGACATTGCTCTGCGGTACAAGGAATAGTCGGCAGAGCATGAAATACTTATCGCGATGGTGTAGCGCGGCACAAAGCGACTGGAAAGAGTAATTGATGTTATCTGCACAATATCGACATTTTTCACGTAATGAACGTCTAGCCATTGTGAGCATCGTGCTTTGTTCTTTGGACGGCGCCTTTGAGTCGGTTCATACAGTCGTAAGGCAAGTTAGCTTTGTATTAGTCGTCTATAGTGTCGGCATCACCCTTTATGTATTTAGTTTTCTTTCTGTTGTTGTGCATATTATGTTACTTATCTGCTTATTTTGTTTCTGTGATGTACGTATCTTGTTGGTATAATAAATGTCTTTCTTCTTTTTCTTCAAGAGTACCTCAGTACTCGCGGCACAATGAACCCCTCCTGCCGACCCTTGTCGCTCCGGTGAAGGCTGCCGCTCGTCGACGCAGAAAAATGCGCTATTTTAGATTTAGTCACGATGTCTTTGGATTTGCATTTGGAAAAACTTTTATTTCAACTCTTTTTTCAACAGTTTATCAGGCTCCAGGCAGCGGAGAGGTTGGGTTCTACTAGGTAGCCTTTATCTGGCGTGGTGTGTTTGCTCGCAGTAACCTCCGCAAACAGCGGCGGCTAATGAAAACACGCTAACAGAGCTATTATTACAGCCTACCCGCCTCGCGCCATCAGCGGGTTCGCTCGGAGATATATTTTATTTAGTTGAGTCCACTTTAGGGTGTTGAGGTCAATACCGAGGTCATTTGTCCCGAAAACCTTGAAGTGTTTTCAACTTTTTTTTATGTCGCCAAATTTATGTAACCTAGTACTATGTAGTCGGTTTATCCTAGTCCAATATCGTTATCATAACACCGCCACATTTGCACCGTTAGTTGACTTGGTCTTTCTCCGAGGTTATTCCTGTACAGGTAGCATGACGGCGAGAGTCGCACGCTACATGTAAGAATTTAACAATCAATCAGTTCTATGGGAAGTCGTGAATGGCCGGTCTCCAATTGGACAATAACCAACCGTAACGACATGACATCATTGGACTGGAAGATTCATACATTTACTAAGGTTGTTGTGCAAACGAAATCGTGAAGTAACGGTTATCTTATGTGAAACTGGCCTACCCTGGGCTAGCTGCTGAGCCGCGCAGCAGCAGCTGCCGCCCGGTCCCACGGCTACGATTCCGCTACATTTTAAATCGCATACGCGCTGTCTAGCTAATAATATATGTCTGCTTTGAGTTGTAGGATACTTCGCTTCTATCTGGCATTGCTGCTCGGTGCCGAGTTCAAATATTAGGTTTTGACAATAATCACAAAATGAAGGAGGGATATTATTGTTTTCTACTCACATTCTCCACTCTGCGAATCAGAGCGAAACCTGGGCCTCGATTCTGTTAGTGTATAGTAGTATAATGACAGATACACTGTCGGGTCACGTGACGTGTTTTTTCATATCATTGACGCCTAGAAGGTTTGATACGCGTGCCCGCGTAGACTTAAAGCAGCCATGAAATGAAATCGCCATGTTCATGCAGTTGTCATGATACTACAATGCCTTAAAGAAGGCACAAAGAAGGTGTGTGTGTGTGTGTGTGTGTGTGTGTGTGTGTGTGTGTGCGTGCGTGCGTGCGTGCGTGCGTTCGTGCGTGCGTGCGTGCGTGCGTGCATGCGTGCGTGCGTGCGTGCGTGCGTGCGCGGGGACTGTGACGATGACAATGAGGGATTTTCTATTTTTTATTATTCTCTAGTCGCTGCATAGATGGCGCTGAATTTGGTAACTTACTGCACGGAATGAAACGACACGCTATTTTTTTATTATTTCACTTGGATGTAATTTTTAACGAAACTTTCATGTTTATGTCATAATATCACAAATAAATATCGTTCCGAATTGATCCATTCACGTTATCGCAATATCTATTGATGTTCATTTCGGAACGGCTATCATAGACGCGAATACGTGAACAATCTGTAGTGCGTTCGGATTTGCCCACGATCGCTCACGGTCGCAAATCGGAACGCACGGCTAGTAACGTAGTCAGTTCAGCGCCATCTATAGAGTTCTTGGGAACAAATTTTTTTCTTAATATTAAAAAAGAAAACCTCCTATAATGACACAATCGTACCGGATTTGCGTTGTGAGATTCGGTTCAGCGTGCAATAACGCGTAGCTCTAAGAGCCGCGGCCGCCATGCTGCGATATTTCTTTACATAAGCTTTGCACTTGGTGAACTCTAGCAACGAAATATCACTCGAAATAAAGCCAGCCACGGGTGAGTTCGCGTGTCGAGGGTCCTCACAACAATGTTACCTTTTTTGTCAATGTAGTGGGCAAAGCTTGAAATTGATAACGTCATATACATATATAAGCAGGCAGTTATTTTGTAGCCGACTGCGAAAGCAGGCTGCTATGTTTTGGTGCGTATGTAGGCATGTTTCTATATCACCGTCCAGAGATCAAACGTCTTTGACTGGTTTTGACAGATGAGTTGACACCTGACTTATCAATGAAAGTATTGACAAAACGGGTGTCACTGGTTATATGATCTTACTGAAAAAAAAAACAAAATTGTTCATGCGAGCTGTCATATTATGGTTGATAAAAAGTCGCTAGAATGTCAAATTTAATAGTAATATATTAAACGGGTCTAAGGGCGATTATTTATTAGGTAAAATTTTGTTTCATATTTATTGCTAAATCACCTTTCCTTCGATTTCCGACGTTTCGGCAACGTTCAAGCTGCAGTGGTCACAGGTAGACTGAAGTGGCGAGTACAGTCAATTATTGTAATGAGGGTAGGTGTTCTATCCTCAAGTTACTCTTAGTTAACGTCGGGAATCGAAGTTAATTAAATTTTACCTAATAATTAATCGCGGTTGGACCCGTAAAATTTAATAAACTTGTTATGGACTTCTTTACTAGTCGAGTTTTTTGCTGTTGAGTTTTTCCATGTGTGTTCTACAAAAGGTACATAATAGAAGACATTTTATTGGAAGCCACGGAACCCTAAAATACAACGCTAACTTTATATTTAGTATTTTCGCCTAAGCTCGAGGCTAGGTCGCGTCGCTATTGGAGCGTGGCCCACAAAATGTAACTTCACTCCGAACGATCTCGGCTCAAAGAACGACTCTAGCAACTATTGTATTGGTATCCTTTGATTAAGAAATCAGTTGGTAGCATGTCACCAATACAAAGCGTCCAAGTCAGCGTACAGACTCGCTAGTGGAGTGCCTTAACGAGCTGCCACGTCACCACGCCTTGTTGAGCCTCAAGCTGAACACTCCCGTGATCAGCCAGACTAGTGCTGCTCTAGACAGCCACAACCAATTATAGACCACAACCCCTTGCTACCAAACTGCCACATAAACTGATTAAACACTTAAACATTTGTACAACAGAATTGTCTTATCAAAACATTTAAATTCAATTTTGTACAACTCGCGAAATGATTGGAAAACTTTTAATCAAACGATAATGCCTGGTTTGCCGTGGTTTAGGAAAGTTCTACAAAAGTAACACAAATCAATATAAGAAATTGTGAGTGGCTGAGCGGAGTGTGACCACTCGACCGACGCGACCGGGCAAGCGGCAGCCAGCTTGAAAGCATCACGCCTCTCGCCTCGGGGGCCGCCGCCGTGTCTCTCTGCACTAACAGTTCCAATTTTGTTTGCGTTTCGAATCCAAAACGCCAGTTTAAATTTCGTTTAGACTTTCACGACTGAATTTCATTTTAAATTCCACGTGAGCGGCGGCGCGACGCCGCGCGCTTTTCCAACTTCCGAGAAATAGTTTCCCTTACGTCACTGAGAATAGCTCTGCATTCAGCAGACATTCATAATGCACTTGTTGACGTGAGGAATCTGAGACAGAGAAAACACTTGCAGCTTAATATATTTAAGAGCAAGATTAATATTTAACACTTCCCGCAACGCTCAGTCGCTGGAGGACAAGCGGCACGGCTTCTGCCCGCCTGTCTCCCTGTATGAAGGCTGTATCGTTTCCTTTGTGTACTCCGACGTAACACATGACAGCTGTAAGGGCCCGCCTATTTGCTTTTATTTATATTGCATACACTCTGCGTGGAATGCGAAGTATTCGTGATTCGCTCGGAGCACGACAAACGTCACCGCAGTCAATAAAATTCCTGAAGAGGGCGAGTAGCGAGTCACGCGCGCAGGTGACGAAGTGACGCGGCCACGGATGTCCATGACTAGCGATGTGCGAAAACAAGCTTCGCTTTTGTGAAGAAAAGTATTCTATTTTGTCGCTACTAGCGAAGCAAGGGTAAAGTTCGTGGCAGCCACGCCGCGGCAGGAATTTCATTTGTTCGCGGCGCGCGAGATGTGGTGGCGCCCGGGGCGTTACAGCGACGCAATCCGAATACGTTCAGTCAATCCGCCGTCACTCTGCATTCGACATCAGTCATTGAGCGTGGCTCTTGTGCAAGCACACGTCCATCACAGCGATGGAGCATGATTGTTTGGGTGAGCTTGCAATCTATTGTTCAAAATAAGTTGCACAATAATAATGTCAGCCACAGGGCGGGACCATTGTGTACAGATGTACCAGTGGACTTACCACGGGCATGTTTGGGAAGCTGACACTGTCGCTGCCGGCGAGAGCACTTTCCCATAAACTAATACAATAACATATGGTTTGTCAGACCGATTATTAAGAGAGCATGCCAGTGGGGGGTGCGCGGGGGGAGGCCGGGCTTTCAGGACCATTAGCGAGTTGCCATGTGTGAGTTATTACACACGCACCGCTGCGCGCCCCCATCACAACAGTGCCGCACCGATACAAGCGACACTAGCTTCTATTGCGAGCCAGCAAAGATCTCAATGACTATCGGCTATTTGTATCAACGGAAAAGTGTGTCGCCGGCTCTGAAAGGCGGAATGAGTGACCTTGACATCGTGAGTGGCAAGTTCCTAAGAGAGTTGTCCGATGTGTTCAGGCAGGCTCCGCGGTTGCCATTAAGGTTAGCGGTTGGACAACTTTTCAGGTAACTTTAAATTCTTACTTGTAAATAAGTCTGTCGTGCTTCAAGGCAATACAGTTAGTGAAACCGATAAAGTTTACAAACAATGCCGTTACTTTCTGCTGCTGAAACTACCGTGAGTCGGTGTAGGGGGTTCGGGGTTGGGGGACGGCGCCCGATACGTCAACTAAAAAAAACTAGTGAAAGAAACAGAGAGCCTGTAACTCGCAGCGAGCATGCGAGCCTGTGACGGTTCGTGTCTGCAGCACTTGCTGTACAATAAGAAGTTACTGCAAATCTACTGGCGTGGCATTCGCCTTATGATTACGCGTGTAATCGGGGTCAATCAGTTAGGTATGATTTAATAAATATTTCATTACGCAATTGAGGCAAATAAACAATGCACAGCGAATTTAACACTATTTTATATCATCATCATCATCATCATCATCAGCCTATGCTTGTCCACTGCTGGACATAGGCCTCTTCTATAGCACGCCACTGAGCACGGGCCTCGGCTACTCTCATCCAGCTCTTGCCAGCCGCCCTGCGAAGATCATCGCTCCACCGAGTCTGAGGACGTCCCACACTACGTTTACCGATCCGCGGTCTCCACTCGAGAACTCGTCTACCCCATCGGTTATCAGTTCTTCGGATAATATGGCCGGCCCACTGCCACTTTAGCATGCTAATTAGGTGGGCTATGTCGGTGACTTTGGTTCTCTGTCGGGTCACCTCGTTTCGAATTCGATCTTTCAGAGAAAGCATAGCCCTTTCCATAGCACGCTGAGCGACTTTAAATTTGTGAACCAGCCCCACCGTGAGTGTCCACGTTTCGGCACCATATGTCATGACGGGTAGGACGCACTGATTGAAGACTCGTCTATTTCGGAATATTTTACATAAAATTTAGTTAGAAGTTAATAAAACTAAATTAAATCAAATTAGGTACAACGAAACAAACCGATATTATAGGGAGCAATCAGGTAAAGCAAAGCATTAACTTATTTCAATTACACGCGGGTTTTAATAACTGAACCGTAGCGCGTCAAACACACGCGACAAACACAGTCGACCACACGCGAACAAATCTACTAATTACACCTAGAAGCTCCGCTTTCACAAGCTTTTAAATACGTTCTTACTGATCCGTCCACAGTATCTACATATGTTTTGGCTGAACGGAACTTTTATATTAATCCATGTAAAGGCAACAAAGCAAGCCTCTAACTTCATCCTTTATGGCTGCAGGTCAATGAACTCGCATGTGCCTTTCAAACGGGTAGCGAACGCGCTTCCGCGGGAGCCGCGCTACGAGCCGGCGTAGCGCGGCTACGAATTTGCTACGTAGCCGTAGACTTGAACTTACTGTGCTGCGTAGTAACACCGCAGCGTTAGTATGCAACTACTCGTATTACACTATTTGGTGGTTAATCAGCCCGGAATATTTTTCTATGCCTCTGAATAGTTTGGCAGTACTTGCTACTCCAGTCCTCTCCCGAAGGTTTCTTTTTCGGCCTGTGCGTCTCTTGCCACACGATCGTTATATGGCTACGATTGTGTACTACTAGACATAACTGTAATGCTTTGATGTCTCGCTGCGGTATGAAGAGGCGTCAATGCGACCATGATAATGCTACTCAGCGAGTACAACTATAGTAAACTGCGTCGAAAGCAAGGTTCTTGGTCGAAAGCTACTAACCTGCTATGCTACGTAGCGCAAATATTCCATGCTTTATACTGCGGTTACGAACCAACTACGAGCAGCGTAGCACGACTACAAATGTGTCCCGCAAAGTAGTACAGTAAAGAATGTGTAACGCAGTATGGTTAAGATCTTACTTCGTTGCAAGGCTATGCAACGATACGGCTACGGAGAACAATGTCGAAGCATCTCACACGTAGCTTGCTGCGTCTGGGGAGATGCAATCTGCGAAAAGCTGTGGCACTTATGACGGGCCACTGACCACTGAATAAGCACTACGCACCGTGACGGGACTGACCGATAGCTGGCTATGCTGAAGACGCCTCAAGGAAGACTAAACACCCGCCCACGTGACTATCCACTGTGAGAGCGTGGAAGTGCAACGGACATCCACCATCGGAAAGCTGGGATCGGGAGGCCAGCAGTAACATCGGCGCACTGCTGGCTTTGTGGAAAGAGAACGTAAAATGGCCCAAATATGCGGCTTAGTGCGGAAACCACAGGACAAATTAAACATGACTACGGCGATACAAAATAACATTAAGACTGTCGGCAGGCAGTGATTAGCTTTTGGTACCGGTGCTGGAGTCGAGCCGCCGCGTGCTGCGCGCCGCGTCGGGCGCGTGTCGCGCGCAATCGCGCCGCCGATTGTGACAATCGCACCGCGCGTGACGTCACACTACCGTGTCTTTGCCCAATAAACATAAAAACACTGATTATACGACAAGCAAGTTAATGTTATTGGGGTGTGTGTTGTATTACTGTCAGGCTTAATAGCTTCCCTCCTAGTTGACGGCGATTCGCAGTAAACAATAAAGCTAATAATGCTACGGAAATGAATTTGTAGAGTCGAAATTGGAGAGAAATAAGCAGAGATCAAGTTAATAAATAAGCGACTATACAGAAACGATTCAAAATATTGTTATTGCGATTGTATCACTTCGCGTCACGTACCGTCCCTAACTCACCGCGAGTACGCGCCGCGAATTTGTTTACAATACCGTTTTGCGGAACTTAAATAACGTAAATAGACTTATAACTCACCCTTATATTATTGTCTGCGCCGTAAGGGGAAAAGACTAATTTATTTTTGTATTGTTTTCAGGTAAGGGCCCCGGCGGTATCAGATAGAGTAAGAGCGGCGAGCGAGTAAATATGCGGGTTGTGGAACGGACGGATCCGGAGGAAGTTAACTCATTGCAAATATTTGTTTTAAAATAAAATCCGGCGCCAAACGCTCCGCCGGATTAATGAGTTCCACTCGTGTGTTCGGGAACGGGCGAGTGTGTGTGAGTGTGTACACACGCATAGAGGGTGTAAATGATGCCGAGTGAATAGCAAACAAAGCGTATCGGGTAGAGACTCGGGGTGCGCGCGGTCGCTGATTATACACCAGAAGTATGGCTGTCGAGTACTTTACACAGTGGCCGAAAACACAACACACTCAAAAATTGTTTTCAGGGTTCCGTAGTCAACAATTTTTTTTAAGGAAAGTAATTTCGATTTTAATATATTTTCGTGTTTTTTATCTATATTAGGGATGATTTTTTTTCTCGTCTATCACATATAATTGGTATCATTCATAAGCAGCCTATATACGTCCCACTGTAGGGCACATGCCTTCTCTCAGAGAGAGAGTATGGGCTTAATTACCACGCGTGCCCACCGCGGATTGGCGATTTCAAGCGCTGAGGTATGTGAATAGCTCAGACACTCAGGTTTCCTCACGATGTTTACCTTCACGGTTAGCGAGTGGTATTGCTACTATAACTTCAAAAATGTACATAACTTAGAAAGAAAAGTCATAGGTACATGCCCGCACTGGGAATCGAACCTGGGTCTCCCGCTTCCGAGTCCAATGTTCTACCCACTAGGTACATTGGTATCATCGTTTAAAAAAACGCAACTTTAAAACGCAATTTTTTGTTAGAGTAGATCGTCCCCGTCTTCTGGCTAAATTTTTGTTTGTTAAAATATACAAATTATTCAGGGCAGTAGCACATGTAATGAAGGTAAAAGAAAAAACTATCACGGCTAAGCGACTACACAAATTAATGAGTAATAGTCGACCAACTTATAAAAGGAAAATTTTGTATAAATTCCATTGAAAATTACTTTGAAAAATTTGTTAGTTAGTTGTATAAAACAATCAAGAGACCCTACCTTTCCTTTTACGGAACCCTACACTGCTTGTAACCCACCACGCTCTTTGCCGGTTGTTTAATCTATAACTGCAAAAATTTTGTTGGTTTTTAGATTTTTCTTTAATTCAATAGCAAATTAAGCGTCACGGTACCTAATTGGTGCCTCTTGGCTCTTTTGTCCGCCGACGCCGAGCACCATAATACTAACACTTCGGAATGCTCCTTCGTGTTTCCGATATGCAGTAGGGCCTGCCCCTCCCAAACCAAACTTTTTAGTCACTCCAAAAAGTGCAACTTTTAGGCATTGCTTAAATCGTCCATAGCGGTCGAAAATGCCTATGTTGATGATGCATAGCGGCAGTTAGTAAGCGAAACAAATATGTGCTATGTGTGTGATAATTTTACTGTAATAACATATGACCACGGGAGTTCTTCTTCTGTTGCATTGAGTCGGCTCGCTCGCTCTACAAACACTCTCGTTTCTTGACAAGTAGACAAATGTGCGTGCGGTAGCTTGTAACGCGAAGCTAAAACAATAGGCGCCGTCGCCGGCTCTGCTTAAATTATAATTTCTCATTGGTTAACCAATTTAAGCACTTTAATTTACTTCCGCATTATTGCTATGGCGCCGTTTCATTTGACTTTCCTTAATTGCTCGTTCCCGCTGACATAATATATGGTCAGGAGACAAATTGGGGCTTGTCTGCTAGGGTTTAGTCAAGTCACTAGAATCACTCGAATTGTGTAGGAAACAAGTAACGAAATGCCAACTAAGCCGCATTTAAGCAGTGATGAGTCTTAACTTATCGGTTTACCAACCACTTTCGTCGGTGACCGTAATACTTTACTCCGTGGAGAGATCCGGTATAATCCTTTGCTGGCATTAGCGGCCATGTGCCGAGATAATAGGCGTGTGTCGTCCGTCCCCGCCCCCGGCCCGCGGCCCTCGCCGGCCTTCGACTTAGTGCTCTCTGTCTGTGCGTGAGCTTGAAATATTGAAAAAGGTTCTCTTATTTATAAAACTGAAAAGGGTGCGGTGTGTCCAGCCGCGAGCACTCCGCGTGATTTATTGATCTGCTCATTGTGGGGAGAGTAGACGTCGCAGTTGCAAGAGACAACACTGTGGCCTCGCTCGTAAACATAAATAGGCCGGCCCGAGCCTACGAGACGTCACCGACGGTAGTTCAAAGGGAAAGGAGAATGGTATGAATAAAATAAAAAGCTGTAATGACACTCGAGCGAGCCGCCAATCTCATCAAACTCGCCACCGCGGGGCGGGAGGGGCGCGGGGTCGTTAGGCAGCGGGTACACGGTGAGCCTAAGATAATACTATTAGTATTCACCGTTTTTATATTAAAAGAGATAAATGAACAGAAACAACGGCTGAAATTAAACTGAAATTAAGAGCCTCACGAGGCTATTCCCATACAAACGTATGTAGTTTAGTTGTAATTTACAAATTAACACAATGACACTTGAAAATTATGTGATACAAATCGAGGCTGTATCGTGCTTACAGGTGAGAATGGAGCCTCATAGGCCTTTTCACTGTAAACATAAACATTTACATACAGGCATATACATTTCTTATGGCTCCACACTAGGATACCCTGTGTCGTGGGAACCAGAAACAACGACATCACCAACATGTAAACATCCAAGACCTGGGTTTTTTTGTCCCCAGCCGGGATTGCAGAGGTCTGCAGAGGTCCTAACCCCGTAAGCGCCGGAGTGGTCTGCCCGGCGGTAAGACCCCCCCCGCCCCCCCTAACCCCCCCGCTGCCGCCGCGCTGCCGACTTTATGCAAACTCATCGTGTAAATAGAGAAAGAAACTGCCTAACGTTTACGCGACCTACTAAAGGACAATATTTTCGTTTATTCGGGACTCATTTTAGGCCCTTTTTTCGGCTTATTTTTGTTCGAGACCTTTTTTGTGTTATTAAAAACCCCCGGCTGGCTCTTAAATGATAATATTTGCCTGCTTTTTTTCCTCTTATTTAATTACGGGTTTGCGGAATCATATTAAGTAGGATGAGGCGATTTGCTCGTTTTTGTTGTGACTGAAGTAATGGTTAATTAGGGACCTACTTGGCGGCGATTTCTTATGGCTCGTCAAGTGCGTGGCTAATTCGTTTGGGGCTGTGCCGGGGTGATGCGAGGGCGGTGCGGTGGCGGTGCGGTGGCGGTGGAGGGGCGGCCCGACGTCGCCAGTGCGGCGTTCGTGTCTCTGCCTCGGAGGCGAAGTTACAGCTGCGAATTGATGTTACTGTGAGACGCGGTGCGATAAAAAATAAATAAGGTCTCTAAATAAACAAAATAAACTCAATTAAGGATTAAAACGAGAGTAAAACGTAACGAGACTTGATGTTTGTAAATAAATAAATAAATATATATGTTAATATGTTAAAATAAATAAAATGCTACTAACATAAATATAAGTTTTGAAATGTACTAACCAAATATGAATCCTGTTGTTCGAGGCAAATAAATAAATTAAATTAAAAAGAAAAGAAAGGGGACGGTACGGTCGCGTATCAGTCTGGAGCAGTGCGAGTCATCAATCCGCTCACATCTCAGGGAAACGCAGAAACCCAACTAGGCTGAGAGCTGGAACATTTGACTTACCACCAGCTGCGCTATCTAACGTGCTCAGAAACGGCTCGTACTATTTACTTCATAAATCAATAAGTACCAGTAATATCGAAGTCGTTTCAATGTCAATTTAAAGGGTGACATAATGACACAGTACTTTAAAAAATTTAAAATGTCAATCTTAAAATCTTGTTTTTGTTATTTTTGTTAAGGTATGTTATAGTTTTATTCGTCATAATATCGGAACAAAACCTATACAACACCAAAGTACTAAACTAAAGACCATAAACCGAGAGACTATTATCGGTCCAATCGTTTATTTAACTTTTAACAGGTGCACCATGAAGTTCCTTATTTATTTGACTAGAAATCATAGGCAAGAAATGTAACACTTCATGGACACCTTTATTCTTTCACAATAGTGATGCGACGTGTTGGCTGCAATATTATAACGAGTAGATTATGTAACTAAGTCTATTCAAGTTGATTTTCTGTAAAAATATAAACCTATATTATTACAAAGATGGATACTATAAGAAATTAGGTTTCAATATTATTAAAAAAAATTATATGAAAGCTCGTTGGGTATTTTTTATTTTATTACGCTCAGATAGACAAACTATGAAAATATCAACATGAAATAGCAATGCAAACAATCGATTAAAACTTCAACCTAATTCAAATCGATAATCATACAAAATCGAATCGGTAACTTCGTAGAACATCACTACTATTCTTTATTGTATGTACACCAGGAATAACATATGAGAATTTAACAATTAAATTAACTTAATGTCACAATACAAAACAAAACCTTTAAGATAGACGAAGTTCAAAAAATATTTAAAGAAGGATTAAAGAAAATTACACCAGAACGATGAAAGGAGTGCGTCAACCACGTAATAAAAACAGAAAGTAAAATTTTGCAATTAGATCAGTTAGTTGACCCAGTAACCGATCGATTTATTATAAACGTCTCTGTTGATGATGCTGATGATGAAATAACTGATCATGATTCTGAATAAATGGTGCTTCCAATAAAACTTATCGTTTTTATCCTTACCCAAAGTGCTTTTTACTTCCTCCTTTACTTAGTACTTAGGGAGCTTATAAAACTCATCTATTGTGAGGATTAATTTTATAAGATTTGACAGTTTTTACTACTTAGCAAACGACATAGTTTAGTCGATATTGATTATCAATTAATCCCTTTCAAATCAAATCAGACTATAAGTTTCTCGGTCTATGGTTTTTAGTGTACAGTAATTGCACCGACTACCCGTCTCTATTTTTTCCTTCAGAATTTTTCCATCATACGGTTATCTGAAAGAAATTGCTATTAGCAATAAAGCCGCCAATTCTACTGTATTTTTATAATTATTTTATGCTGTGTTTTTCCTGGTACAATAAATAATATTCTTATCCTATCTTATATTACAGTAATATTCGTTAATATTTCTAATAGGTACCAGCACTACTCGGTAAGAGCACACTATGATTTTTTTCTCGGCACTAGATCGGCTGATTAAAATATTTTACGAGGGTAAAGCCATATAATAGCAGTTGTGTTGTGGCAGCACACAAAAATATATCGATAAAGGACAATTGTTGAGTATTTTCACCGTTCAAATTATTGAGCATTTTCCGGCAAATAAAATCATCTTAAGAATCTGGAAACGATTACAGTGATGTACTGGACCTTGGAGAATGCATTTATGCAATAATATTTATAAAAACCGTCACACATTATTGTCCGGGGGCGCCTTATGTCTCAAACAATACCTACAGGAAGCCGCAGTTTCCTTATAGATCACTGGTAAGGGCGATATTAGACGATTTAGTCAAAGGAGTATTTTTTTTAGGGCAGGTTGATACGAAGACGGGGTCTAAGATTACCTGATATGTGCCGGTTGAATCTAGATTTGTAGGGTTCAGTACTCAAAGGGTAAGGGACCATATTACTAAGACTCCACTGTCCGTCTGTTATCTCACGAAACGTAATAGCTAGACAGTTGAAATTTTCACAGATGATGTGTTTCTGTTGCCGTTATAATAAAAAATACTAAAAACAGAATAAAGTAAATATTTAAGGGCAGCTCCGATACAACAACCGTGACTTTTTGCCGTTTTTGCTAGATATTAATAACGGCAATAGTTAGACGCTTGAAATATTGACATGTTGTATAGATAATGGTACGGAACCCTTCGTACGAGAGTCCAACTCGTACTTGGCCGGTTTTTCGTCTTAATTTCTCGTCCACACGGGCAGTGATGAACCCGAAAAACAGACTAACAAAAATAAGACAGTTCATCTGACGTTGCTTTGATCCGATACAATCTTCTGTTATTTGCGGATGGAGGGCGGTCGGTTGTTTTTGCGCGCTGACGGATGTCGCAGGCGCGGTAAATAATTACCACGTTAATTGAGCTGGAGGATGCGCACTTTTTGTCGCCTTACGCAGCCGAGCGACTCTTTGTCGCTTTTTCTCGCGTTCGCGACCACACTTTTGCGGATTCATAATAAACGTTGTGTAATTCTTTGCTAGTTTAAACCTAGCGAGCATTAAAGCAATATTTCACGGTAATATACGTTGGGTTAGGTTATGTTATACATATTGTCGTGTACAGATTAATCATTATAATAA
The DNA here is from genome assembly GCA_947308005.1 of Yponomeuta malinellus. Taxonomy (NCBI): domain Eukaryota; kingdom Metazoa; phylum Arthropoda; class Insecta; order Lepidoptera; family Yponomeutidae; genus Yponomeuta; species Yponomeuta malinellus. The sequence continues at coordinate 22,531,469 of OX370996.1, read as the reverse complement.
CATCAATTAGGACGTGTGGTATACCTTGATAAATGTTGACTCCTTACCTGAATTACCTGTTAAACATCTGAGGATTGATTTAAGTTTTCATTGTTTGTATGTTATCCAATCTCATATAGGAACAAAGCTAACTTGTTCCCATTTGCTCAGAGGTATCGAGATTTTCGTTAACTGAATACAAAAGTAAGAGCAAAGTAGATAGATAGAATATTCTTTATTGTACAGAGATTACATTAGACGAAGTAAATATTTCTTTCAAAAATAGGTCTTTCGGTCTTAGAACTGGCGCTAGTCTTTTGGTGTATAATGCAATAAACCGTAAATCGTTGAATTGTAAATAAATCTGGTTAAGATTGATATCTTGATAGCAGACGGAGGAATTTTTGTATGTTCTTAGTTTTAGATGTATTCTTTAACAAGTAAGTGAGAATTTAGCAAAATAAGGGTGCCAGGTGCGAGTTGATTTCATTCTGCCGTCTTTTAAAAACCTAAAATCTTAACCGTAGCCATTTAACTATTATAAAAAAAAATCAGAAGTGTTTCAGAAATCTCGAAAATATTAGGACAATGTTCTGCAACAAACTTCCTCGAGATGTATTAGAGTTACTTCCGAAGCTGCTTAAAATATGTGTCAAGCACACTCTGAGCAAAACAGGTTACTATAACATTAAGGATTATTCAGAACACAAACATTTTTGACATTAAATCGTTATTTTAGCGACTATTTACAAGACAATTGTATTTCATGTTCAATATTTTGGTGAGTAAAAAACTCTAAGTTAAAAACTCTGTTAATTCAGTTAAAACGTTTTTTGAGCAGAATTTCAATTTTCTTAGTTAGCTTCACATTTTCTCCATATAATCTATTAATTCGTACTAAAGGCGTTCATTAACCAGGTAAATATTTTGTTTTATTATGAATAAAATTTTTGAAATCGACTTGACGTTGTGAAATGTGGACGGTTAGAGCCCAGAGTCGTCAAGTGAATGCGCTGTGGATGATATTTACTCTTATTATTTACGTGCACATTTTAGTCGTAGAAAGGTCAAAGCGGACGCGAGTGCTGTGACCCTGGCAGGTCGGCTAGCTGCCTCGGGAAACTCAAATATATTAAAAGCTGTAGCGTCGCCATGTTGCGCCGCGGCCCGAGACGAATGGAGAACTGGCATAAAAATGTTACGATCTCATTGGAGTGACCATGTTAAAGAATAAATATGCATAAAGTAATTTTACTTAAGTAATACAAATATATACAAATACAAATCCAGCTCAAACTATAACATCAAGATTTATAATGACTGTATTGAAATTGAAATAATTTATTCACTTAAAACACAGTACAGTGACAGAATACAATTTTAATTTTAATTATGCAATTATCAATATTATGCAATATTATGAACAGCGGTGTTAGCGTAGTAACAGCGGTGGTAGCCTAGTGGGTAGAACCTCGGACTCGGAAGTGGGAGACCCAGGTTCGATCCCCGGTGCGGGCATGTACCTATGACTTGGTTTTCTAAGTTATGTACATTTGTGAAGTTATAGTAGCAATACCACTCGCTAACGGTGAAGGAAAACATCGTGAGGAAACCTGAGTGTCTGAGCTATTCACATACCTCAGCGCTTGAAATCGCCAATCCGCGGTGGGCACGCGTGGTGATTAAGCCCATACTCTCTCCCTGAGAGAAGGCCTGTGCCCTACAGTGGGACGCATATAGGCTGCTTATGTAATTATCAATAATAGTTTAGTTATCTTGTATAAAATGTTTTTATGAGTTTATTCTCTTATAAGAAAACGATTCGAATTAGTTAAAAATGCCAATCTAACCAGTTTATTATTATTGTCGGAGTAACTTGATTCTTTGAATTTTTCACTTCCTATAAAACCCTTAATAAAATATTTTGATGGTGATACATATTTTCCCTGAGTTCTCTATCTTAGGTAAGTTTGAGGCAAGTTTCCCGTTATTATCCGCAGAGTTGCAAGTGTCAGCGCTCCCGCGGGACGCATAACGGCTGACGTAGGTATGGTATAGAACTGCCGTGTCCAGAAATGCCAGATGTCTTTTGTACGCGGATGACCTGAAATAAGAGTGCGAGCTGCGACTCGTTACAAGAGGACGTCAAGTGTGTGGACCAATGGAGTGTAGAGCACAAACTGCTATTCATCCCCACCAAGTATTGCGTCACCACGTTTAGCCGCGCGAGTGTACCGGTCCACGCCGTATACATGTTAGGCGCCGAGTCCGTCAGCCGTGTATATTCAGTGAAGGATCTGGGTTTTACCTTTGACACACGCCTTACCTTTCATGACCGCATTAAATCCCTCGTAATAAACTGCTACCGAAGATTAGGTTTCGTTACTCGCAATGCCAGGGACTTCAACGATCAGAGAGATATTAATCTGGTGTACAGGGCAGTGCTGAGAAATAAACTTGAAGCGGCCTCCATCGTGTGGAACCCGTACGTGATTACCTTCGTTCTGATTTTGGAAAAGGTACTAAAAGCCTTCCTAAGATTTTTATATAAAAAAACATAATGGTTACTAACCTTTTCTCTACCCCATCATGTTTTTTCTTAGAATGTTGGGATTTAACTACCTCGAAGTAAGGCTGTTGACCACTGTCTGTTATCAACAGCGTGTAGAGTTCTCCGCGGCGATTCGGATTGTCCTGAACTAGTGAGTCAGCTGGTGAGGCTATACGTGCCTCACCTGCCTAGATACAATTTCCGACCGCGTCATAACGATCTGCTACCGGTACCGTCGACTCGCACTGTACCGCATGGTAACTCACCGCGTGTCCGCGCTTTGCTGTTACTCAATGCGGTCCTCGCATCAGCACCTGACTGTGATGTGTTTGACGATGAATGGCCAGTTGTACGCACTGACCTGGTTACGGTGGCGGGGAGTCGCTGGGTGCGGGCGGCACAGGACCGGGAAGCTTGGAAAACCATGAGGGAAACCTTTTTCCTGCACTCGGCGTCGAATGGCTGATGATGATGATGACGCAGTTAGTGTTTGGGGTTTTGCGAGAGAAAGGATGGAGATGCATGATACATTTCTGTCTGGTTTAATTGTTGTACCTGTGTTCATTTGTTTACTTCATTTGATTTTATTGTGCTGTCTGTGTGAAGTATAATCATATACGTTTAGTCTATAGCGCATTAGTTTAGGTTGTAATGCTGTAAGATTTTGTATGAAATAAATAAAAAATAAAATAAAATAATGAATAATACGATTAGATAAACAATGTAATTGATAAAGAACTTTCCTCTAGCTCAGACAACACAGATGACAGTATTGTGTGTGCGAAAAGCAGATAGTCCGGTTACTGCTGTTATTAACTAAATCAACTTAGGCCTTTTATGTCTACGTAATATATTAGTAGATTTATGGACGTCCCATGCAGACATACCGACAGACCACATAGGGGATACTAGCAAAGGGCAAGATAAAAAGGTACTGCAGCATGTCGATGAAGCCGAAAGAGATTTGTCAGGATCGTAGCAAGTGGTAAACCTTGGTCTCTGCCTACCCCTTCAGGTTATTGATTTATAAGTCGTCTAGTGGCAACTCTCGAACAATAGATAACTGCGATTATTTATTGGGTAAAATTTAATTGTCTTTGATTCCCGACGTTTCGGCAACGTTGCAACGTCCCGTTTTATATATTACTAGGTATGAGCATCGCGAGTCATTAAAAATCCATTAAAATAATAATCTATTAAGATAACTGAATTATTTGAACCTAAGTAAAGAATTGTCATTCTGTTTGTTGAATGTCAATGTTAGCCGCTGCTTTCGGGCCGATTTGTAGCGGAGAAAAGCGCAGCGAAAAGAAACTCCACTCTGACCATCTTTTCTCAGATCATTTTAAACATAATACATCAATTGCGGAATTGGTTTACCTACTGCCAAGGGCTTACATCGGCTTTATAGTCGTCTATTGTTTGAAAGGCTTCTTACACAGTGACTTTTTAATGAATGCTTTAATGTTATTTGTAGACAAGGATAGATCTTCAGGAATTATGTTGTATATGCGAACGCAAGGGTGTATTTACTTTGGCTAAACGGGATTTAGAATAATCAAGCTTATTTTTGTTTATAGTGTTTACATTATGGACATCCCCACTCAATTTTAACATTCATATTTTAACATTTATAAACCTAATGTACATACATATTTATCGAATATATATTGGCATACCAGTGTAAGAATAACAATTTCTTTAAAACGGCCTGTTAACGATTCTTTTTCTGCAAAATAAATATCGTTTCTATATTTGCTGCCCATCCCCATAATAAGTTAAAAAGATTGCAGAGTAATTCTTGCTTATGAAATAATAGGGGTTAAAGTATGAAATTGCCGTTTTATTGCAATAGGTTCTTTGAATTGGCATAGAATCTTCATGGTTTGAGGTTTTCGAATGAAACTTTTTTCAAATGGTTTCTATGATGTTCTTTTTTTAAAAAATGTGAAACATTTGAATATCGACTTTCAATTGTTTTTGTTATTCAATTTAGACAAGAAAGATGGATACTGCGAAAATTCGAGTGATTATGAGGCACCCATTTTTCGTATTTTTTTATTTTATTGATTTGACGCAAGTGAGTCAATATTGTGGGTAAGGTAACGTTAAACCATGCCGTTAATTCCTGGGTAGTTTGACTAGGGTCGGCTTCCACTATCTCTCTTAATTCATCGTTATTCACCTGTGTGGGCGGTCTTCCTCGTGGCTCGTTCTTTAAGTCGAAATTTCCATCACGAAAGCGTTTAAACCAAAATCGCACGGTGCGTTCATTAGTAGACCCCTCTCCAAACGCAGCATTGATATTGCGGGCTGTTTCTGCCGCGTTAGTTCCGCGTCGGAACTCGTATTCAAAAATCACTCGAATTTTCGCAGTATCCATCTTTCTTGTCTAAATTGAATAACGAAAACAATTGAAAGTCGATATTCAAATGTTTCACATTTTTTAAAAAAAGAATATCATAGAAACCATTTGAAAAAAGTTTCATTCGAAAACCTCAAACCATGAAGATTCTATGTCAATTCAAAGAACCTATTGCAATAAAACGGCAATTTCATACTTTAACCCCTATTATTAGTTTAATCGCCTACACGCACTTGTGGATGCCAGTAAGCCGTCTTTTAAAAACTAGGTCACTTTTACGTTGCTTTTTGTAGCTTCATAAAGTTCCCATAATGAGGGTTATAAATTGTAGTTATAGCAAAATATTTATCCACGCTCGCGCTTTGCCCCAGTGATATTCGAATAAAAAGTACCCTGTGTTTTAATTCAGGTAATTCGTTCAGCCGTAACGTGATATGTGATTGCGTCACAAGCATCTTAACATGCAAATCAATCGGAGTCAAAAAAAATTGTTTCGAAAAATTGATCAAATAATTACATTCTGTTTGTTGTACGTACCTACAATGTTAATAACCAGTGCCTTCGGATTGAGTTTTTACTGAAGAAAAAAAAACCGTGAAACATATTATGTATAATACTTTAGTAGGTACGCGTCTTTCTGAGATTCCAACCGCATACTGCGATCGCCAACCCGCCTGCCAAGCGTGGCGATTATGGCAAAACCCCTCATGGGTGGGAAAGCTACGAAGGAGGCCTATGTCCTGCAGTGAGCGTCAAGTGGCTGATGATGATGATGATGAATGCAAAAAAAAAAATTAAGGTAGGGAAGATATTTGCAATTTGTTTATTCAAACCTTAGCAGAAAACACGGAGATAGACGGGCTGTATTTCAACTGCATTCCGACTGCAAAGTAGTAGTTCAGATGCAGTTTGAATGTAGCTGGCACGACTTCAAGGAAACTGCCAACCAATCGAGCAGACCGAATGCAGTCGGTGTGCAGATGGCATGCAGTTCCAAAAACCAATGGCAATGCAATCGTCCCAACTGCATCTGAACTGAAACTGCACGAAACTGCCACTTTGCAGTCGGAATGCAGTTGCAATGCAGCCTGTCTTTTTGGGCGCGTCTCCTCGCTTGAAATACGTTTAGAAATCGTTAACCGTGCCAAAGCAGCTCCTGAGATGAGTCGAACAATGTCAAAGCGTCGCCGAGTGTGTCGGGAGTTGTGTATAATAGCTAGTGGCTGCTCAAAGCGGCGCTAGGCTACAGTTACTTAACCAGTCACAGGCGTTTTTAATTGGGACCGGGCGGCGTCGCTTTTGTTCTGTAATTATTGTTGTTCTTTGTTGGAGGCAGTTCTTTTAATCGAAGCCGCTAGATATCCCCGGCATTATTTACCTCTCGCATTACTTTTGTAGAGTAATCTAAAGTTTAGATTGCTTTATTTTTATTATGTACTCGGCTAAAGTGATCCAGACGGAGTAAATTCACGGCAGGACGACGCAAGTCTGGTGCTCTGCGCGCAGTTCGGCTTACACAATGTAGCGCGCGCACTCGTCCAGTTCGACAACGCGTTTATGAGCCAAGTTCCTGATTAGTTCCAGCTTTATAGGGCACTTCGTGCGCGGACCTCCATTAAAATTTACATAAAACGTGCATGTGCGGGACGCTTAAATGATATATGTACACTGAATTAATTTACAGCTTGTCAACGATGGCTGAATTCCGCTTGTGTGGCATGTTGTCGTAACGGAGCGCGCGGCTAGCTCCATCGTAAACCGCGCGAGGTGACGAGCTCGTCAATATGAGACTAGGGCTCTCAAAATACAACAAAAACATGTTTTACGAGCGAGTAAAATATAAGATGAGGTGATGTAGCGTCTTGTGGCCGCGTTTATTACAGCGCAATACGGTTTCATCGCCGCTGGTGTGGTTCACATTCAACGCTCGCTTTGCATCCGAGAGCGATCACTGCGTGAACACGTGAGGTTTTCTTTAAGGAATTAATCAAAAGGAGAGAGCTTAGACAAACGTGTGTTCTGTGGATAATCCGATTTTTATGTAAATAGTACTGGCGCCGGCGGCTAGAGGTGACCCACCCCGGGCGACGCGTACGTGAACTTGAGCCCACTTTATCGCACCGATCCCACACACAACTATTTCTATAAATACAAATTACAATGATCCCCAGCAGACAAGTTCCTCTTGCGAGGGCAATAAGCTGAGCTGCAAAACATATAGCTCACTCCATAGACGCTAGGTTTTAATCCCAAAACTAGAATTTAATTAACAGATTTACGCCTCTAAAATTAGTAATCACGATTTGTGCGAGTTATGACGTTAATTAGAGCCACGCACGCAGCGCTCGCGAGTTATGTTTTAGTTTCTACTGCCTATACACATACTACAACGTGTTATTGAAATGACGCAAAATCAGAAAACCATTTTCTCAGTAACGATAATTAATAATTATTTATTTAAATTAACTTGTTCATACAATGCCAAAACTCGACACGGTCACTTTGGATAACAAAACTCAGAATTTTAAAATTTACTCATTGGAAGTAGTTAGTAGCATTAACCTCCTCCTGACCTTGAAAATAACAATGGTTTTCAATTGTTATGTTCAAGGTCAGGATGAGGAGGTTAAGTTCGTCTATGTGCCAAACTACGTTTCAATCTATCCAATCTAATTATACAGCCCATGCAAGACGCATATTTTATTGATAAATATAATTATTATTTTTATTATTATTATTATTGATACTCAAACACACTTTGCATATGTTCACAGAGAAATTACATCTTTTGATGTCTCATCGTGAAACAATAACTGATCTAGTCAGTCTTTATTTTCATGTCAGTTTGACAGAGTTTCTGCCGATAGTTACAATATAAATATAGTGTGTCTGACCTGAGTGAATATTGCGCGCGGCGCGGGCACAGACCGAGAGCCGACTCTGTTATGTAATAGATTGCATTTATAAATGCGATTTTCGGGACTGATGCCGCCACAGGGGCTCAGTTGAAGGGGGCAGAGGTCAATACGAAGCTGCTGACAAAAACTAGCTATTTTTCAATGCAAGAGTTGGTTAGTTAAGTCTTACTATTATCTCGCGTAAAAGAAATCTACAGAGTTTTATTGTAAAAACAAAGCGCTTTTTAAACGCCATTTACTATTCAAATAAATTTTATACGTTTGAATATCAGAGCACGTACTGTGCTTCACTGTGTGAAGTGAACCATTTGAAGCAGATACACTGTTGCGCATTTTCTCCGACAATGTTCTACGCGTTACTCATACACTGTAGAGTAACACAACTAAATATATTTAAACGGTGACTCGAGTATATAGTCGGTTCGTAAAATGCGGACAAAGATGGCGGCTTCACTCGCATTTCAGCCATGAAGTCACACAGTATTTGCCACTCTAATGCCACCTCTATCGCCGAGCACGGCGCACAAAACTCGACAGTGAAATTCTCAGCAAGACAAATGTTACGTCAAGATTGACCAGAGAAGTTAATTAAGTTTCTAAACAGAATTTGGTACGGAGCAGTGTTCTGTGACGTCGCTGCGGTGCGCGCGTGAAGCATTAATTGCATTCCGAGGGTCAGGCGCTACGCCGCTACGAAGCAGCTACGAAGCTACGGGACTACTACGACGCTACGAGTGTGCTACGCTGCAGCTACGCCACTCCCTAAGGGCGGTTGCTTTTTAATCCAAAATAACGTACAGTAATCATGTTTATTCATCGAAACGAATATACTACCACAGTTTAATTACTTCTCTTCTGTTATTCGACCGCAGAGATAAAACAATACCAGCTTATTTTTCATATTTGCACGGATGATGGAGTAGCGAGCGGGTCGGGCGGCCTGTGTGCGCTCTCGAAGCACACGCCGCATTTTGTGCGCACGAAGTAAAAATGTAAATTATCCCCTTAAAGTAATCGCGGTCTCGTTAAAAAAGTTGGGAGGCCTTACGGAACGACCGCAGCGAGATAAAACCGCACACACACTCACACAAAGACACACACATACACAGCTAGGCGACCTTGTGTGTGCAATATGATAGTCACTTGTGACGTCGCCGCTCCACACTAGGTCAATTATGCGTTATTGATGCCGATTGATTTGCAAATGCTAGGTACTTTGTACTACACAGGTTACTATTATAGCCATAGTATAGGTTTATGCTGAGCATGTGATATGCTAATACGCTACTCCTGGTAATGAAGTTGTTTGGATAGGTAGGAGATAAATTATTTTGAACATTACGTATTGTTGAGAAGCGGTGTTAGCGCAGCGGTAGAACGGCTGTCTGCCATTCGGAAAGTCGTGGCTTCGAATCCTGGCATTTACTTTCATCTTTGTTTTACAACCTACGTATATTTGTGAAGTTTTAGTGGCAATACCACTTGCTAACTATGATGGAACACATCGTGAAGAAACCATTTAAATCGCGATTTAAAGTACTGTTTATGTTGCTAAAGATAATTAATAATTCCAAATCAAGGGCTATTCGTTATTGGTATATCAAGTGAGGATAATCATTCCGTGAATATTATGACATACTTATTTTCTTAAGGTATTTACGACTTGAATCTGCTGATGAAGATAATACGTTTTGCATAATATAATATTTTCAGATTCACTAATCAGGGTATTAGTATATACACATGTAGTTTTTAGTTTATTCGCACTTTATAAAACAATTTTCACTATTTTAATATATTATCAATATAGTTTGTTGATATATTTCTCTCGTAATTTACATTTAAAACCTTATGCTAATTCAATCAATACTTCCGTACGAACAAGACTATAGGTACCTAATTTAATTAGTGGTAGCGCGAATCTCACTATAATTTGTGAAAGTCTGTCGGAGTGTTTCGATGTTTGCTTGACACTTAGTTGGAGTCTGTGAAAATGTACTCAATACGGTTATTGGTTGGTTGCTAAGATTTTAGATAAAGTTGCGATGTTTACGTACGAGTTTTGTCAGAAACAACTGCTTTTGACCACCACTTTGTTTTGTTTCGACTGCCTCGTTGGTCTTGCAATACGCTTGATTATCAGAACAGATGTTATGGGTTCAACTCCCACTGGAGGCTTCTGTACTTTATTTGTACAAATACAAGTACAGTACAAATAAACTTTATTTCTCCATCCACAAATTAGGTACAAAAGAGGTGGTACAATATGGCACAATTGAAGTAATTTGTGAAAAGACCGGGTCCTAACCTAGATCAGAGAGAAATTAGTGTCACGTTGTGTGTTTTCTCCGATGTCTTGAATGGCTCAGGATTCGATTTACTCTGGTATCACCATAGAATTTTGTAGGCTGACATTTCTTCTTTTAGGCTTGTTTGATGAGTTGGTCGCCGGTGATTGGTCTTTTCTTATGGGTTGCCATAGGAAATCTAGTTACCTCATTTCAGGGAGAAAAAATAGTAACTTTAGGTGTTGATGAATATCATTTATTTGATTAAAAGAGGGAAAAATAATAACATAATGAACAAAGAATTAATACAGCTAATAAAGAAAAATACAGGTAAATGTTATTCATACAATATCGAAATTTTGGAATATCGTTTTAGGAGATAGGAGATCATTTCTTTTATATGGTCACCCAAGCAGAGGATGGACAATGGTGACGCGACGACGTTCTGCTGGGATTAGAGAGAGCTCCAAAATGTCGAGGATTGTTTAGCTGGAAAGATCTAATTATTGATGGACAGTTGATCCTCCATTGTGAGCAGACTTGGCTCAGTTGGCGAAGAAGCAGCCCATTTAAGATATATTTTGTAGCGGCAGGAATTCTGTAAGTAAATACTTATTTAGAAAGCTGTGTGTAGAATCTTGTACAATTCCGGCTAGGTCATCTCTCATCCTCGTGGTTATTTTTTAGGATGCACCAGATTCCTGGAAAGGGGTGAAGGAGGGATTGCCAGCGTCGAGACAATCCTAGTTGCTGAATGTCTCCGGTAAGATTTATCCAGACTTTTATAATTGCCTGCCACATGCTTATGCCATTTGCAATCTTCTAATAGAAGCAATCTTTCTTCCTTTCAGCTGGATAGGGAAATTTTGGGAATGTAGGGAATTTTGTGAATTCAGCGAATTTATAGGAATTTAGGGATTTAGTGATTTGCTTTAGCTTTTAGTGTTTGCACTGTGTTCTCTTTTTGCTGTCGAGAAACAGTTGCGCTTTTGGGGTCAAGAAACTTATGCAAGGCTGTGCTACAAGCGCTTGGCTTCTCTCATGCCGGGAGAAGGATTTGGTTCGGGACGGCTGGCCAGCGTCTTCTTGTGAAGTCTCTTCGGTCCTGCTCCGGTGACGGCGCATGGGGACGAGGCTGCCTACTCGGCGTTCTGGTTAGCACCGTGCATCCCACCTGAGGCCGGATTGACTTCGCAGGGAGGTTCTTCCTAGCAAGGTCTGTGAAACAATTTCACTTACATATTAGGGAATTCGGATTTAAAGCATTAAAGTAGAATTAAATTGTTGATAATTATTGAAATTGATGGAAAATCTGATTTTCAGTAGGAACTAACCACTTATAAAATGTAATTTGTGAACTTATCAGAACCACTTACTGAAGCGACCCCGCTCTGCTCTGAGCTTTTTCTGAAATTAAGTAATTCAAAAACAAAACAAAACAAAATGTTTAATGAGCTGAACAAAAAGTAACAACATAAAGTAGGTAATTGTCTGGGTTTAAACGCTAAAGTTTCACAATTACATTATTGCTACCTGTGTAGCCCCAAAATGAAAGTCTGTACTCAACATTAACAGCGTTTCATTCAACTCCCCATATTTAGGCCCTTGATGGCTCAAGGCACTGAGCCAGACAATTTCCGATTTTTGTTTTGGTGGCCCTGGCCACAGTTTTCAGTTCTGTTGACGTGGCGGGTTTCCTTACTACCGGGCAGGAAACACCCGCAAACGTTACATTAGGATGCCACAAACTAGTACAACAAAGTATGAAACATACTGTAGACACTAATTCAGCCCAGGTCAACACCGACAGAGAAATCACGCAATTAAAGAAAAAAAAATGACCTCAGTCTGGTTGTATTTCCATATTTGTGGTGTCCTAGTTTAAAACACGAACAAGTGATTGTGTTGTGTGCAAGTTATAATTTTATTTACTTTTGAAATGATTTACTTAAGTGGCCCTAAATTATGTTCCTTCATATTTATTGTGTTGACTTGCCATCCAAACTAGTGTTAGAATCATTTATCTAGGTCTCCATAGAACGGATCAAAATCCAAAGTAGAGTATCCGTGGAGACCAACGATTACAACGCATGCAAACACAACTTTTAATAATGTTACTTTCTCAGCTGTGCCTAACAGACTAGTCAAAATTGGCATTCAGATAGATCGTATCCTAATTAGTAACATTACCTGAATATTAAATTTATTAAATTACGTAACAAATTTTGAGAAATCATTTAAAGAAAATTGCACATAACAGGAATAATGAATCTTCAAGGTAGAAATCTCTTACAGAGATAAATTCGCTTTTGTACATGCTATTTTTTATATAATATCCTGTTCAATGCTTCGGGTGTAATAAAGTATATTATTATCTTCATAATTCCTGCTATTGTTTTCTTTAAATTATTTCTTAAAAGCTTATTAACGTAACGGAGATGTTAGGGTAGATACCCAAGTGTCTCTGTAATAGACTATCGCGTTTAAGAGTCATCAATATTCAAGCTTCCTCGCTTAGTGTGAGAGTTCCCAGTAAACCTAATTTTTTTGTAATAAAAAGAAAAATATATGTATTATACAATCTCTACGCGATGTAGACGCGGGCTAAGCTAGTGAGACGTAATTCAGCGCACGGGAGAAAGCTGTATTTGCGTTGCGGCGGCACAAAGCGAGTTGTCAGGTAATCGCCTCGGAGCAGCTTTGAGGCTTAGGCCAGCCCGCGACACGAGGCTTACGCCTGGCGCCACGCCCCGGCCGGCGGCCAGTGCAGGGGCGGAAGCGAAACGAGATACTATTACTAATGTTACTTAAATAAACTCGTGCTTGTAGCCTGGAGGGGTAGGCAGAAATCAGGGCTTGCCACTTGACACGAACCTGATAACATATTTTTTTTAATCAACATTCATTAGTACATGAAGATGTTAGTGACGTTTAGAGAAGGTTATGAGGATATGATGAGTATACATTGAAGAATACATACTCGTATCTTCTTTATATAATTGAGTAAAGGAGAACATAACAACAAAATAATGAATAAGACAACAGGGTTCGCGGCAGCGTCAACAGTCTCCTTAATGTCATTGCAAATAGGACTGACAGCCTGAGATCACTGAATCTCAGTTAATTTCATTTTTAATATCATCATCATCAGCCATTCGACGCTTACTGCAGAACATAGGCCTCTCTTATGGTTTTCCAAGCTTCCTGAGGTTGTGCCGCCCGTAACCAGCGACTCCCCACCACCGTAACCAGGTCGTCAGACCCCCCGCCTTCCCACACTGCGTCGTCCGGACCGCGGTCGCCAGGTCAGAACTTTTTCGCCCCAAATAATATGAAATAAAATAATAAAATGTGTTTACTAGCCTACTTTACACTATGGACTTGTTGCGAAATAAAAATATTGAATTGATTAACGAGAATGACGTAACGTAAAATGTGTTGCGAAGGCGAACTTATTTATTCATTCTCTGAATGCATCCAACTTCATTGAAATATTTTTCATTCTAGCGAATAATACGATATCGCTACTTCGATGAAACAGCCGGATGATTGAACTAGTGGAAGTTTTTTTCTCTCTAATCCAATCGGAAACATTGACCACATAAAATCAAAACGTTTTTATTGAATGCAACATGTTATTGAAATAACACCAAACCCCAAACCGTTTCCACAGTATCTATCAATTTCAGTAATAAAAAAAAATCAATAATGTTTTTCATGCAATTTTGAAACTTGACGGAGTCAATTTGTTTTTTCGTACTAATTGGCCCCGTTTCAATATAGAAAAAGAAATATAATAATTAAGGATATTGGACAAGCGGTTTTCAGGTTGTGCGTTATTTTGACATTATGTTAACGTTGTAAAGGATGGAAAAAATCGAGTCGAAATTGGATTCGAACCCCTAATTTGATTTTATTGTATAGTCGACAGTACATCAATGTTTATGTCCGAGTACTCAAATTTGTGATGGAGACATTTGCAAATAAAATGTAAAGATTGATGTGCTGTCAACTGTACTGTCTCTCGCTTTAGTTTTCCCATGAACAACTATGAGCGGTTTAGGTGCAGAATGTCATAGTCTCAAAAATTCCTACTTTTAATAGGAACTAGCTATAGTTAGACCTGAGATTTCCGCACTTAGCCTCATCGTTGGGCCATTGTACGTAGCAAGCGCTGCAGTATATAAATATCTCAGACACAAGGTTTCCTCACGATGTTTTCCTTCATTTAGCGTGTCATGTTGCTACTACAACTTCACAAATGTACGTAACTTAGAAAACAAAGTTATTGGTACATGCCAGGATTCGAACCCACGACCTCCCGAATGAGAAGCTATAATAGTAACTATAAATAAACAATATTAATTTTATAAAGAAACCACGATGGACAGCAAGATTCTACCTGCGGCTCCCGTACTAGGATACCCTATTTTGCTAAATGTCCTAGTCGCGAAATGGTCTATTTTGGCAACATGTCGAAGTGGCAAAGTATTCTAGTGGCAAAGGAGCGGTGAGCCGGCGCCGGCGCCCGCGGCGGCAGCAGCGGCTGCGGCTCGGCCCTTGTGTCGTGTTTGCTCAGGGCCGCGTGAGCTAGAATATAAATAGTCCACTTAGGCGCCCCCACCCCCGCCCCCCGCCGCCACCGCCGCCACCACCGCCGTTTTGAATAAAATAATAGCCGATCCCTGTATCTTCGAAGCTCGTAAAGCATTTTTCCAAAACAAATTTCAGACACTAAACGCGCATCTGGAAAGCATTATTCACGTTTTATTTTGTTTAAAAACCCATAGAACATTTCAAAATGTAATCAATTCACATTACCCAGAACATGTTTCGGGTAAAGCGGAACACGTGTCGAAGTAGAAAATGATCTATAGAAAAAGAACTCGAGGCTTCGTCCCAATGCGAGATGAAGCGTCGGCAAATTGATTTGTCGGAGGAAGCCCCGCAGGACTAACTCAATATCCCGAAAACAAACCACAAATGCGTGTCGAGTTGTCGACGCCACGCAGGAGTGTCTCCGCGAAGCAAGTGCTCGTTTCTTCAAAGTACTTTCCTTTGGCTTCACCCTTGCACATTGCAACATATGAGCGAAAGAATGGGTATAAAATTTAAAGATGTAGTTTGTCTAAGACGGACACCTAATTTTACTTGTAATGTTCATTAAGTCACAGTTTGTGTGCTATTTTGAATAAAAATATTTTGATTTGATTTGATTAAGATAATTTAGCGAAATTTTACCTAGATAGATAGAATATTCTTTATTGTATGTACACCAGGAAGTACATATGAGAATTAAACATGATATACCTTTTGTATGTATATACAACAGTTATTTCACAAGCCAGCTTTAACTTCGTCTTAAAAGTGTTTAAATGGAATCAACTTTTTATCAATAAGACGGCTACTTTTTGGCGAAGAAAATTGTAAGGAAAATTACATTTTTCTAAAATGTTCGTAATTTTATTTTCAAGTTTTGATAATACCAGTAAAACCACTTACTTTCTTAATATTCATGTACTATTTTCCTTCATCAAACATGTTACAGTGTTGTTTTGCTTCTCTATAATGTATTATTGGAAGTAAATAAATACACATGGAAAATACTTCGAGCGCCCTTTGAAAAACTGAGATTGGCTTCAGTGGCAGACTTATGTTTATAGTACGTAGTACGTAGACGTGTGCTGACAGTAAAAAAGGTCGTGTAATCGGTCGAGCTCTCCCCGGCTGTTGAACCGGCGCGAGTGATCCAGTTCCACTAGTTCTAGCTGATTCGTGTGACTCGATAGCATACTCCAGAATACGGTAACAAAATAACCCAATACTCCAGCCTAAAGGAATAGGGGTGGCGGGGGTGCAGGGGCGGCGGGAGAGGGCGGTAAAGATAATCACTGTCTGAATATCATGCAAATAGTTTGAAAGGGATTCAATCGCAAACTTGCAAATCATTCTGTGAGCTCGAGCTAATGCCTTGCCGCCGACAGTAATTTGAATCCTTTGTGGCGGGCGTCGGTACACGACGACGCCATGTTTACTCGAAATGTACAGTCATACTCGAAATGTACATTTTATAGCCGCGCCTGTACGGTGTGCATGACCCGACTCCGTGCAATAAATGAAATGAAAAACGTGCTGAGAGTCGACTATTTTTGAACAAGAAATAAAGTGGAGCTAAGTTCTGAGAAAACGCGAGCTAAGACACTTAGCTGCTACACGATCTGATACGTGGCGTGTAGAGGCGTGCCCGCAGCGCCGCCGACTTATAACACCGACGGCTTGTCTCAAAGACGGTTTTATTCTTGGCTCCGTACATGAGGCGGTGGAATCTGGGACAGAACATACGAGGCAACTGTGGTCTCATGAAAGTAATCGTAGAAGTTTTTCAATCAGTTTACCCGTTTACAAGTACAGGAAAAAAAATCTCCCAGAAGAGCGATTAAACTGCATACGAGAGGCAGAGATAGTGTTGTTAAAAAAGAGAGCATAATTAACGACTGGTTAGCTCCGGAAACGAGCTCGCGAGGCTTTCACACGGTTATTTGTATAAAGACATCAAAGCGCGCGCGTTTGATGTACATATTCCATGAATACATGATATGATATACCTATTTTGGTGTGGTGTGAATACCAGTGATATCGGTGTATGTAAAAGACATAAATATAACAGCTGAACAATATACTTTTCTGTAATAAGCGTTTCTTTGATACAATATTTTAAGTTCATACAAGCAGCCACTGGCCTGTGACCTGCAGTGGGACGTATGTAGGTATAACCACTGTAATGCACAGGCTAATTGTAGTATTTTTAGTCCTAAGCATGTATTTTAGGTTCACACTGGCCTGTATTTTTTATTTATAGGCACATACCCTCTCTCAAACAGCGAGTAGGTATGGGCTTAATCACCATAGGTACTATAAATTAGTTTTATTGCTGATCAGCTGATTATGTTCATTGTGGTTTGTATCATCATCATCATTAGCCATTTGACGCCCGCTGCAGGACATAGGCCTCCCTCATGGTTTTCCAAGCTTCGAACATAACCATCAGGAGTTTTGCCATAATCACCACGCTTGGCAGGTGGGTTGGCGATCGCAGTATGCGATTGGAATCTCAGGTAGACGCTTCTGGTAATTTAATTACTTAGTCGCCTTCTACGACATCCACGGACGGTAATGGAGTGACGCTATTTTTAATCCGGCGCCACACGGACATTTTTGTATCACTCCCGTGGAATTTAAGCGTTTGGCGGAGCAAATTCACTCGATTACAGACTGTTGCATTTCAACCAGAATAGGGTCATCGCAACCGAACAGAGGGCTTCAGTTTGTTAGCCCATTATGTCATAACTGGGTGTGAAGGCATTGTGCGCGGCGCTGGGGCTTAGAGTTTCGCGATGGCGTCCGAATTGAGCGCGAGAGAGCTCAATATTGTCTCGAAATGGCTGACGTTTGTGACTCTACAGAGCTGTTTTATTTGTTTATTTAGTGAGTGGAGACACTTGTGCTCACGACCTTGCTTTATGAAGGTCGCGGGACTTTGCACGTGACAGAGGGCTCACTTTTCACTCTATTTATAGTCCAGAACCATAGAATCTCTTAATACAAAAGTTTGTGGGCGGATTCATTGAAAGTATTATCACAGAGGAAAATTATTATTTAGAAAGATTTATAAGAAGATTTTGATACGTCTACAACAATTTCTACCATGTGAATTACTTAAAAATCACGTAAAAATTGGCACCTGTTCTATACATATGTACATACATTTTGGTTATGGTCCATGATTATTATCGATCGCAACATTGTAACCTGTGGGTGCTGGTATACACAATTCTTATCTTTTCGTTTCATTTAGAAAATGTTTTGACCTGAAAAACGTTTAAGTTCCAACAAATGTAATTCCAAAAAGCATTTCTGCGAAAATAAATCAGACTTTTTCCTAGAGAGGATACGTGTAGATGTTATCGAAAATGGCGCGGGCGGGGCAAAGGGAGATTGATTGATAGAGGGACAATTTTTTGCCCAAAAATGGGATTGTATCTAAATAAATAAATAAACATGTCGCCGCGGGTACGGTCCTTTCTTCCCGAAATTAAAGTCATCGGTCCGATCTGAGCCGCGGCCGCTTTAAAGCCGCGAGCGCGAACCGTTTGGTCCAACCTGCGGCCCCCGCGGACCCACGGTCCCTCCCCTCCCCGCACGCACCACCAACAGAAGCACTACTCTACCTCTTTGCTCTTTGGAACCATCGACTCTTCAACCTCATAAAGCTGTCAGACTCGATTTCTCGCACACTAACAACCTGTTCAACCAATTCCACTGTTGTACTGCTCTCTATAAGCCAAAGTACAGTCGAGGTAGGCAGCAGGTAAACCTTAATATTTTTGTTGTAAAATCGACCTTAACGTAATTGACTTGAGTACACGTATACAAAGGTTGATGTGCTGTCGACTGTACACACACAAAAAACAACACAGTAAAGTTGTTAAGTTGATTAAGAGATTGTTGGCGGAAGAGAAACTGGGAGTTAGAAACGATGAGACAAGCAATGAAGCCAAAAGTGTGGCTGGCCTTCTCCTTCCGAAAATGTCGCTTTTGTAATTACATGCTGTAACAAATTCTCTAAAACATCACCGACAAACAACGTCGCCGCCGCATAAAATCCAGTATTATAAAATTTCCTATAGTGTTCCTATAGCCAATCAGTTAATTAGGTACACTAAATTAACAGTACCCGCAGGATTCTTAAATAAACTAAAAAAATATCTATGTGTAAAAGCTTACTATTCTGTTGAGGAATATCTGGACGAACAACAGAATTGACATTTATTTATTATCTATGATTATTAATATTTTAATTTTTGATTTATTTAAATTTATTTGTTATAAGACTAATTTTATTATTAAGCTATTTTTAAGTTATTTAAACCAAGCATCTGCTTAGATCTTGTATTATTAGATGTTGTATTACTATTTTGACGATGTTGTTACCTAAACTGAATAAATGAATATGAATATGATATCACATGATATAACATAAATATAATTTCCATACGATTTTTAAAAACAATTTTACTACAATTTTTAATAAATGCATTGACCACGGAACCTATTACAATGTTCAGATTAAATAGGGACGTCCATAACGTAAATACTTAAAATAAAAATAAGCTTACTTATTCTAAATTTCGTTAAGCCAACGTAAATACAGCATTTTGTAGGCTATTGGGTTCGTTTTTATAGGAGAATTCCAGAACATGGTCTATTCTTGTCTGAAAATATTAATCAAAAATTGTATTTTCTGAGGTAAACACGAGCACTAGACATAATAAAACTTAATTTTAACCGATCTTTACCTACTTCTTTACTTTCAATAACTAATAATCTGTGTTTTTGAGTTTACATAAAATTGTTGTAGAGTCAATTTCAATTTTAAAATTTTCCAAAATATTTTTGGAACATAATTTCTGTCGAGGGTAGTAAACTAACAGTCAATGCTTTCAAAAAGACGCGTGTCACCTCAGTCTACCGAGACCACGGCACTTGCAAAAGTACCGAAACGTCGGAAAATTGTAAAATAGAAAAATAAACGAGTAAATAGCCGTTAAAATTCAGTTTTATTATTAATCAAAAAGTCGCTATGTAAAAAAGCCTATTATAGAATGGACGAGTATATGAACGATGTAAGCCCTTGGTAGTAAACTAATGCATTTTATTATTATTTAATTACCAATATTATAATTTATTTACTTCTAAGAAGTGTACTGACGACGTGATTGCATATTAATAACTACATCACACTTATAACTGACAACTCAATCTGCAGGTTTGCTAAAATTCATTCGAATGGTGGCGTGGTGGCCGGGTCATCTATGACCCTCTAAAATGGTTGAGACTGGTGATGGCTGACCCCTGCGTTATGCTCGTGAACGGGTGCTGTTCGTGTGTCTGGCCACAGCATTAATGTTTTCCTAGTTTAGCAAGAAAGTAAGTAATATTTGGTCTTTTAAAGTTGTTGATGGCAACACGGAATTTTATCATATAGGCTCTGACGTATTATGTTTAAGATGATTAGAGAAACGTAAAGAGTAAGAGGTCAGAGTGGAGTTTTTTTTTTCCCGCTGCCTTTTTCTCCACTACAAATACGGCCCGAAGGCAGCGGCTAACATAGTAACATAGTACATTGACATTCAGCAAACAGAATGTATAGCATAAGCCTATATACGTCCCACTGTAGTGCACAGGCCTTCTCTCAATGAAAGAGTATGGGCTTAATCACCACGCTTGCCCACCGCGGATTGGCGATGTGAAGCGCTGAGGTATGTGAATAGCTCAGACACTCAGGTTTCGTCACGTTGTTTTCCTTCACCGTTAGCGAGTGGTATTGCTACTATAACTTCACAATTGTACATAACTTAGAAAACAACGTCATAGGTACATGCCCGTACTGGGAATCGAACCTGGGTCTCTCGCTTCCGAGTCCAATCTTCTACCCACTAGGCTACCACAGCTTTAACAGAATGTTATTTAAATTCATTATTTACGTTGAAATCAATATTATTGATTTCTGATTTCCGATTTCTGTGCTATGGTAACCAGGCAAGGACATCGCAAACATGGAAATACATCCAGACCGAGGTCATTTGTACAAACGTACGGCCCCAGTGGGAATCAAACCCACGACCTCTGGCACGGTATTCAGACATAATACCGCTAGACCAACGAGGCAGTCAAGTTATTAACTCAATCAACACATAAAAATCAGTTTCTAAGCATATTCCATTGCCTACTACCTACCTACTAAATGATGTGATTATAAGTTGAACATTGATTTATTATCAGTGTAAATAATTAATTTGTGACTTAAGGTAAGTGACTGAAAGGTAAGTATGAAATCAAAATAATTTAGCATCCGCTGCTCTGCTAGGTGAATCCCCGGTATCACAGCAAACAGCCTACTTCCGCTGTTGACAAATCTGTTTCTAATTCAAGCACAAGAGGTTTGTACAAAATCTGTAGATAAAATCGATACTATTAATTAATTTTATTCCATCATATTTCCGTGTGGCGCCGGATTAAGAATAGCGTCACTCCATTTCCTTCCGTGGATGTCGTAGAAGGCGACTAAGGAAATACATTACCAGGAAACGGGCAGCAGCGTCTTCCTGAGATTCCAACCGCAAACTGCGATCGCCAACCCGCCTGCCAAGCCTGGTCATTATGGCAAAACCCTTCACGGTTAGAAAACCATGAGAGAGGCCTATGTCCTGCAGTGGACGTCAAATGGCTGATGATGATGATGACGGTGATGATTCCATCAGTCCGTACCCGTTCATTGGACATAGGCCTCTCCCAAGGCACGCCACTTCCTTCTATCCTCAGCCATCCTCATTCAGCCATATTATCTATTACTGCTTATTTACTCACGTTGTTCTGATAACACGGTCACCGCTGTCAATAGTTAGTTTCACTTGTTGCCAGATCATCAGAATATAACTTATTTTATCATTTATTTCAGGTAGAAACAAAGTTGTTCTTTTCCTGTATTACTGTTTGTGGTGACTCGACCCGACGCCCGCGGGCGACGGTCGCTGCGTACATGATATTGTGTATAACGTAGACGAATCCCGAATATGTGACTTTTAGGGAAAGAAACACGGTCACAAAAGGCAAAGCCCAAGATTAAGTCGAGATGAAAGGCTACTCGAACGATAAGAGGGATTATACTGTGTACCTGCCCGCTACACTTACTGGGATTGCCTATGGGCTACTTGCGTATGTATACTATCATGCCCCATTTTTGTAAATTTTATGTTTATCCTCCGAAAGGTAACAACACGAGAGCTTTATAAAAATATCGGGATTCGGAGCGCGTGTCCTTTTGTCGGACGGTGTTAGGTCGGATCATTGTATTTGCATAGTGAGGGGCTGCGGATTCGGATCGACCCCGGCGCGTGCCAGCCGCGGTACGCAGACATGCCAACACGTCGACACGCCGACGCTTGACTCATCGGGAGCAATCGCGCAAAGGGCCCCATCAGACGAATCTGAAATCTGATATAGATATATGATAAATTTAAACTTTGTATGTGTGTTGGACATTCAAAAAGTCAAGGCAATCCAAGGTTGGCCGGCCTGCTTGGTCGTGCCAGAGGTCGTGGGTTCGATTCTCACAGGTGGTACAAATGGTCTCAGTCTGGATGTATTTCCATGTTTGTGATACACTTGCCTGGTTACCATAGCACAGGGTATCCTAGTTTGGGACCAGGACAAGTGATTTTGTTGTGTGGAAGTTATTATTTTCATACTCAAACATTTGAATGAATTTGAAGGCTTAGCACACATTAATGAGCTACGTCCTGTTTTGAAACATATTTTTTATCACATCTATTCAAAAAGAGCAAGTTTAGTCCTTGTAAATATGGAAAAAATAGCTCTTTGATTCCTACGGATGAAAAGTGCTTTGAATGGAGATGGCAACACGAAACTA
The DNA here is from genome assembly GCA_947308005.1 of Yponomeuta malinellus. Classification (NCBI taxonomy): domain Eukaryota; kingdom Metazoa; phylum Arthropoda; class Insecta; order Lepidoptera; family Yponomeutidae; genus Yponomeuta; species Yponomeuta malinellus. The sequence goes on along the minus strand of OX370996.1, from coordinate 22,508,878 downwards.
ATTACAGATGGCGCCACTGAGATTTGCCCCGACAATGTCTGTTTTGTTTTAGAAGTGTTGCTTATTTTCGGATTTTTTCATGGAAATTAAACATAAAACCGTCGTTAAATGCTTTTCACTGAAAAAGGGATAGTTTATACCAAAACCGAAAAAGCAAAGTTTTGTATATCGCGAAAGGAATACAGACTGTAATACAAAAGTAACCTCAAAAAAAATTTTTAAACATTTCTTGTAGAAATAATCGCATACCTTTGATTAAATGCGTCTTTACTGGCTTATTTATTGATTATAAAATGTTAAATTTACTTAAGAAAATTACTCAGAAACATCTAAAATCGTCGTAAAATTATCCACACTATATACCATATAAACTTACTCATAAAATCATACTATTTCTACATGAACTCACTTAATTTAATTCCAGTTTGGAGACGAAGCAGCTTTATGAGCATAATATGATGCTGCGGGTTGCTGGTGATACGAACCTTTAAGTAGTAGTCCCGCCCGTAGCATCATTTTATGCTCATAAAGCTACTTCGTCTCCAAACTGAAATAAAATTAAGAGAGTTCATATAGAAATAGTATGATTTTATGAGTAAGTTATATGGTACACAGTGTGGATAAATTTTACAATTATTTTCGATTTTAGCTCTGCGAATCAGAGCGAAACCTGGTCGGACTCTTCCGACACAAAACAAGTAAGTTCTTCCGGTGTTAAGTTAATAAGGTAGTATGGTTTTAATTAACAGACAACATGCCGGATTTCAATGAAACCTTACCAATACTTGAGTAACTTTTTTTCGCTTCACTTTATTAAGGGGATCCAGTGGGCTAAATAGCGGTACCAATGAAAAAATCATATTCTTTTATAGATCTTATTTGCAAAAAGTGTCTGTACAATCTCTCAATTATGTTTGCAGTGATTTTTAGGACCCACGACAAAATACTAGGATCGTGGACCTGAGACTTCATAGTATTTATGCCAAATGCCGTTATTGGCGTTAACGCTATGTAGTCCTAGGGGTTTTGCCTTAGGTTCACGGCCATGAGTCCGAAAAATCACTATTAATATGATTGAGATTATCGTTTACAACTATCACAGCTAAGTAGGCTTTACAAGTAAACGAGTAATTGTCGAGCAACTTATAGTAGGGAAACTTCGTACGAATTCCATACAGTTGGTGGTGATTTTGTTAATCAATAAAAAATCGAAAATCCCTCCTTCTACCCTACACAGGGTCGGTTTTTGTTGAAAATGTTGCTAAGTAAATATATAAACATCGTTTTCTCTCATTCTTTACGGACAAATCGGTGAGGCAGAGCTATACTGAGAAATTACTTTGTGAAATTCTCGTTTCAGAAACCGACCGTCTGCCTAGCCCATCGGGGATTTGCTTAAGTTTATTATGTCGCAGTCCGTGCCACGTCGGAGTAGAATGCCTGAATAAAGCTAAGCCAAATGGGTCTTAGCTGAGTTATGGTCTAATCTATCTGCCGGGCGCGTGAATGTAGCCAAGTATTGGGCCATTTGCTCGTAACACTTTACTATTGTATTAAGTCGACCCATTAGATATTTAGTCAGTAGGGTTATTAACGGGAGATAAAGCGTGCTACATGTTCAATTTGGTGGCACAGAGTCGTATTCAGAATCGAATGCAGTGTAGTTAGGACAGATTATTTAGACGACAAAGATGTTTGGAATTAAAGCCAGTTGAATGCATGAGTTCTGGGTTTCAGAATAATATGTAAACTGTTAATTAAGGACCAAGTTTGAAAAGACTTGTTCGAGATAAGTTTGGAGAAAATTGTGTTTTGGAAAAGTTTGGAGCTTTTTTTTGGAATTTTTTTCCAAATAATCTAGATTCCGTGTGGCGCCGGATTAAGAATAGCGTCACTCAATGTCCTTCCGTGGATGTCGTAGAAGGCGACTAAGGAAATAAATTTCCAGGTAACGGGCAGCAGCGTCTTCCTGAGATTGCAACCGCATACTGCGATCGCGAACCCGTCTGCCGAGCGTGGCGATTATGGCAAAACCCTTCATGGTTAGAAAACTATGAGGGAGGATGATGATAATGATGAGCCTACATTTTGAAATCGACACCAATTTTAACTTGTAACGCTCGCAATTTTTGTGTTACAGTAAAAACATTTTGATTTTATTGGGATTTTGGCCGACGAGCTGTTGACTTTACTGAATTTCTAGAGAGTTCAGCGACTTGCTTTAGACAAGGTTCGGTTCTATTAAAATGCTAACATTTGCATTCACATTAACAGCCGCTAACGGTTATGTATGTTTTATGTGAAATTTAACTACATACTTATATCAACGGATTCTTAGGGACCTATCCACCTTGATAAGCCAAATGAACCACACGGTGTTAAAGTGAATACTTTTATTAGTTGTCTCTTTTTTCTTTGTAATTGATCATCAGGCCACATCTGTCCACTGGGTAGGCTGGGTCTCCCGTCATCCACATCCACAAGCAGTCTGCCAACCACATCGTCCGACCATAGGGCTGTTGGTCTTCCCACAGACCGCCGCCCGGTTGTCGGCCGCCACTCCGTCATTGTCCTGGTCCTTCTGCCGCCTGCTCTCTTAATGAAAGCATTTTTTTAAGTTAGGCCGAATACGCTCATTTACCACGTCTTTTCATAGAGTAGAGAGAACACTATTTCATAGAGAACACTATTTGAAGCTAGAGTTACTTTAAATCCCTCGCTGCGGTCAGGATTCTACTTTAGAATCCCGTTTGTTTGGGTTGAATCACAAACGAATGGGTCCTTACCCAGACTCTACGAACCTATGCATACACACGCTTGAGTTCGTTGCGTGGGCATAGTCTAAATGTGAGTCGACCGAAAGTAAGCTGAAATGAAATGAAAATAATTTATTTGCCTAGTTAGTTACATGCGTGCGTCCTGGCTCCCAAACTAGGATACCCTGTGCTATGGGTAGCCAGGCACTTGCAAGTTTGCTAATAAAAAAATCAGACAAGTATGTGTCGGGCCACACTGTAGGGTTCCGTAGAAAGAGGGTTTTTTAATCTGCTTTACAGAACTAATAACTTCATCGAAGTCATTTTCAATGGTTTTTGTACGAAATTTTACTTTTATAAGTTGGTTGCCTATTACTCGTTAACTAGTAAAACTAGTATTAGCTGTGACACTTTTTCTTTTAAGTTCATTATACGTGCTACTACCCTGAGTTTTTTCACGTTTCTACAATCAACCGTTTAGCCAGGAGAGGGGGGGGGGACTCTGACAAAAATTTGCGCTTTAAAGCTTAATATTTCGCAAAGGGAACCCTAAATAAAAAAATGATCTTCCTACACCCACAATATTTTTCAACGAACAATCAAACGATGCCCCATATGAAGGGGTAGACGAGAAAAAAAAACATCCCCACTTTAATGTTAGGGGAGGTACAGAAAAAAAAAATCCAACATTTTATTCTTTAATTTTGTCGCGTGATAAATATTTTACCACCGGTCTTTACCAAATTACAGCTTTCTAGTACCACCGGTCTTTGCGCTAGGCCGCGGACGGACAGACAGACAGACAGACAGACGGACTTGGCGAAACTATAAGGGTTCCTTGTCGGACTACGGATTCCTAAAAATATATGTAATTATTTTGTTAGCGGGTAAGATGCAACTATGAAATAGGTAAGTTGGTTACAATATTATACCGGCTAAAGCCGGCCCGCGCCGATCTGCTGCCCCTCTGGGCCCTCGACAAGTATTCGCTCGGCTTGGGAGCTCCGGTCACCAGAGGGGCCTGCTCCGCGAAGCTGCTATCGCAGAATTGTAGTGAGGCAGCAACTGTGTACGAATGTAATGATATAACCAGTGTGCGGGAGAAGCATAATAAACGTACGGTTTTCAGATATTGCGTGTCCCTTTTTTATGTTTGTGTGTATTTTAGGATTCTGTATCCAAAGGGTAAGGGACCCTATTACTAAGACTCCGCTGTCCGTCCGTCCGTCCGTCTGTCACCAGGCTATATCTCATGAACCGTGATAGTTAGACAATTGTTTTTTTCACAGATGATTCATTTTTGTTGCTGCTATAACAAAAAATATTAAAACAGAATAAAATTAGTATTTAAGGGGGGGCTCTTGTGACGGACCAAGCTCCGTACAAGTGCTCACGATCGTTAATATCATGTTGAATTGTGTTCTGCACAAGAGATTAAGGATAGAAGCTAAAAGAAACCGAGAAATGATAATCGTATACTTATATAGGGATTGTAAAACATTTAAAGAGCGTATTATAGAATCGGATAAAGCGCTAAAACGTATTTGGTTCCCCAACATAAAATAAAGCTAGGTATATTTTGTTTGTATCATTTGTAAACATTTAAGCAGTTCTTGTGAAATATTGCGTTGTCTTTTCTAGATTAAATTTTTACGATAATTGAGATTAATTACAATGACATCTCTCTTGCAAAATAGCACAACTAATAAATTTCGGATTGAAGAAAGCTGTTACTAAACCTATTACAATACATGGCAGTTCATCACTTTGTTCATAGATGACACTTTCTTAATTCATTCTCTAAAACAAAACAAAAAAATTGCATCCGAAAAGCTCGGTCATCCAGGTACTAAATAAATAGGCAATTTAAATCATATAAAACTTTAACAAAACAACATAGACTCTCGCTGTCGTTTCCTCAAAATTCACCCGCGTGTGTGGGCCGTGTCGGCTTCCTTTGTTTCTTTTGTTAAAAGCCGCGGCGTGTTAAGGTAATAAATTTTAAAGGGATGTTATGACAGCTAATGGGATTTACGAGTTAGACAAATAAAAATAAATTACTTATGTTAAAGTCCTTAAACTAATAGCAATAAGGAATAAAATTCTTCAGATGGCGGTATTTCGTTATTGATTTAGCGAGAATGCAAATTTCTTTTGAAAAAAGCCGCGGCATGCTAAGGCGGTGATATCAAAGAAACACTAGGACAAAGAACGTAGTTTATGAGTAGACGAACAAAAATAAATTACTTATGTAAAAATCCTTAAACTAATAGCAATAAGGAATAAAATTCTTCATTTGGCGGTGTTTCGTTATTGATTTAGCGGGAGGGCAAATTTCCTTTGAAAAAAGCCGCGGCATGCTAAGGCGGCGAATATCAAAGGAACACTCTGACAAAGAACGTAATTTATGAGTTAGACGGACAAAAAATAAATTACTTATGTTGAAGTCCTTAAACTAATAGCAATAAGGAATAAAGTTCTTCAGTTGGCGGTATTTCGTTATTGGTTTAGCGAGAGGGTGAAGTGGCACCATATTAGGAGTATAAAAGCGGGGATCGGGAACTATTCTGGGCTTGTTCCGAACAGAAAATTGAGAAGTAGATACGTCTGTTGCGCTTTACTACGTTTATGCGGAAGTGAATTTGTGCAGGTGCCGGTGACAAGGGTATGTACTTATGCTATAATTTACTTACTTACTTACTTACTTACTATGGATAATCTGTGTGTCTAGTTTTGTCAAATAACCAAGGCTCGACGGAGGCGCTAATGTAAACCTGCAAAACTCTGTTTGACTAAAAGATTGTGTTCGTTATTTAATTGTGCGAGTCTTGAATTAGTAGCTGTTAAACTTACTGTTTATCTATGTCTCTGGTCCTTACCTTAAAACTAGGCGTAAAGGTTGGTGCGCTTCATTCACACGGTAATCATTTCAAACTAGGGAATAGGTAAAACGTAACGAAAGTATTAGCTTCATAGGTACCTTTCTTTTGATCTTCGGACGGGACATTCCACTATTGCAAAGAGGTAGGGACAATTTATGTAGGTGCGTATATACCTTTTCTGCCGACCGTAGTTTCTTTAGTATTATTGCATTTTAGACGCAATATAGGGTGAATAATATATAGGGTGGCCAAAACACGAATCATTGTTAGGAATTGAAAGACGTTATGGGACGTTAGGGAGTAGTTAAGAGCCACTATAGGCTTTGTAGTAGTATACTCATTTCAAGTATATTGGCTTAATACTCTGCTTAATCTCATGGTTGCGTGAGCGCGGCTGGATTGTTTCAGTGTTGGTAAGCTTTCGATGAAGTCTTATTCCAACGTGCCTAGTGCATTTGCTTATTACCTCTCACACTTTCGTCTGCCAATGCATTGTACTGCTGAACATCCCTTTGCTGTTTCTTGCGTCAATTGTGGGAAGTGACTTGAGTTTTAATATGTCTATGCCTGCTCAAAGCTTTTATTGCTTTTACTATATTTATTTGTATGACTTATGTCTTTGGGTGACATTTCATGGTTGCGTGGGTTTGGCCGGACTGTTTCAGTGTTGGTAAGCTTCGATGAAGTCTTATTCCAACGTACTTTGTGCATTTGGTTTTTTACCTCTCTCACTCTCGTCTGCCAATGCATTGTACTGCTGAACGTCTCTTTGCCAATTCTTGCGTTAATCATGTATGTTTTCTTAAGGCATAGACTCGGAATAATGAATCATTGTATTCTTATTTCTAGTCAGTCATAGTTTTATTATTTATAAGTATATATTAACGGTATAACGTAGTGGTGGCCAATCCCCATCCACGGTAGATATAATTAGCACTATCGGCTAGTAGATAATTGAGTATTGCACTCACTTCTTCTTATCCAATATTATCTACTTAGCTGGCTAATAATGTCTGCCTTAACCGGCCTTTGGTAGGGGACGTTATACTAAAACACTCACATGTGTAGTAGTATGACAAGTAGTTATTTATTTCAAATATTTTGCTACTATAATCTTATCTTATTTAGATGGAATTTATTTTATTCAACCTTTAATTTATTGTCTTCTAAACTCAACTTCTTTATTTAAATTTCCTTCTTTTATCCCAATTTTGTCTCGCTTCTGCTTATTTAATGTTGCTTTATTGCTATTTTAGTTTCTTCGAATCTTCCCAAAATTTACCTTTTCTAATAAACATTTGGTTTGTATTGAATGTTCTTAGTCCCACTTTTATTATTTTAACGGATCTTTTACATACACTCATTACTCAATCTCATATCCTAAAAGTTCTTGGGTTACTAATACGTTCTCAACGAAGGGTTCTCACTAGACTAGTCGATCACAGTTGGCCATTGGAGTGTTTTGCATCATAGTAACTTTTCTCCTTTACTAACGGGGTTCATACGTTTAATATTCCGGGGTAGGTGTTACAATTTGGTGCCGTGACCAGGATATTTTAATACGAGTTTGAGTAGTTTGTTTGTATGTTTTATGATGCAGAATATTCTTATTTTTAATTATTATCGTTGGCTTTATGCCACAATTTGATGTTCGTGAAATGGAAAGGTTTGAGATTGACGATGAGGGTATGATTGAGATCCGTTAATTTTGCTTTCACATAGATTTATGGATGTATGCACGGGTAAAAATAAATATTTAATTCGTGTATGGATCTATTTATCTAATTGTTTACGTGTAATCACGTTATTTTTACTAGCGTTCCATAACTTCTTGGTAATTTCTATTCAAATTACGTTACTTTACAATAAATCTTTAGTCGATTCAATGCTTCCGTGTCGGATTTTAATAATAGTCTGTAGAGGTTATACTGTTCGATCGTTTTTAAGTAGGTACGTTTAGGGGTTTTTTATTCAGGGGGTTGTATCAAATTATGTTTTACGTCAGAAGTTGCCTTCATAGGTAAACTGAGGCCAATAATAATTCCAGTATAGTTAATTAAAAAGATAATTAGGGAATTTAAAAAAAAAAAAAAAAACGAATGTCATCAGGTTACATTAATTAGTCAAAGGTCTGCTTTGTGGGGGGTTGTCAAAGGTCTGCTTTGTGGGGGGGTTTTCAAAATATGAATTTTCTTACGCGATTTTAAATTCTTAAATACTTGTTTTGCTTATTAATTAATAGTTATTATTGTGAAAGATCTTTCTTATTTTAATTTATTGATGTATTTTATTTTGAATATTTTCATGCTGGGGGTTGATATCTTTCTTACATTCGGTTTAGCATTTAATTTCGCGGTAACTATTCTTTTATTAGGGGGGTTGTAATGGAACATGACATAATTAGGAAGATCTTCTCTAGTAGTGCGTAGTGTATTAGATTTCGTGCAGGATATTGCGAAGGGAGGAATACATTTTATTTAGTTAAAGATAGTGAACACATTTTATTTTCAACGGTTATTTTTATGCACTCAATAAAAATATCATCTAAACTTTGGTTTTGCTCTTCATATTTACATTTTTATAAAATATTTAGATTTCCTGTCATTTTAATTTAGGTACAATCAAATTTTACCGTGGACAATATAATTTGAGTTTGAAAGGAAATCGCATTTAATAGGTTAAATTTCAACATATAAATAGCGTAGAATAACGAAACACAATTACCACTAAAGTCTTTAACATGCCCATATTCATTCAAATATCTTTGTTCAGATAGTGTCGACGAAGAAATATTTCGAGACGTAGTTATTTTTAATACCTACTAATTGTTAACTATCAAAGTGAGTAATAAAAGGAAAAAAAAATAAATAAAAAATGAAACGCAGACGTCGGGTAGTGCCAACGGATCTCTCAAGTACTTCTACGAAACAATCCGATGAAGTTTCTTCTAATCTTCCGGCAACTGAAACACCGAAAAAAAACTGTCGAATCTGCTATTAATGCGCCCTCATCAGCAAAGAAAAGCATTCGAGAAATTGGAGCACTTAATCGTACAATGCGACGATCTCTGGCAATACTTTCAAATCGAGTCAGTAGACTAGAAGAGGAGCTTAAGAAACCTGCTCAACTCTCAATTTCTACACCTATGTTAGCACCGACTTCTAACATACCCGCTTTAAACACTTTGGGATCTCAAACCACAGGAGTGCCGCGAATCGTTTATAACATACAAGCTCTTAACGTGGAGAAACCAGTGTTTGATGCAAAGACTAGTCATCCGGTAACCTTCATGGACAGTCTACAAGGATACGTACGGAAAATGCAGTTGAACTCTCCACAATTAGAGATTGATACAGCGATAGAGTGCTTGAGAGGAACTGAGAAGGATTGGGCTCGAGTTTACAAAGTTCGTTGGGCGAACTTTGATGATTTCAAGATTGACTTCTTAAACACATACTGGGGTGAAGCCAAACAGAGTGAATTGCGAAGAGTTATAGTCCACAATGAATGGGATAGATCATTACATCCAACTATGTTGGGACATTTCTTGCATTTAGTCGGACAAGCACAAATGATGACTTTCAAAATCCCGGAGAAGCAACTGGTTACAGATGTCATGCGGCATTTTCCTAAAACTATACAAAATCTTTGGTTAGTTACAAATGCGGACACTATATTGGCAACTGCAGATTTTCTTAGGATGTGTGATGAACATGAAAATGAGGCAACGCGTCGTGAACAACCCAAAGAAAAACCTGCGCAACAAAACTATAGACCATCTACTAGTAATCAACCAAACTTCGAGATGAGACAAGGTATGCAGAGAAACTATCAGAACTTTTGGAGGAAACCGAAACAAAATCCGAATCCAAACTCGTCGAAAGTACATGTTGTGGAAGCTGAAGGAGTCCCGGGAGAAGACGTAGGATTAAACTAGAAGAAGCTGAATGTTCCGTCCCCGAATCAGCTTCGGAAAAAGGGGATAAGGGGGTAGCCATCATGTTTAAAATGGGTTGGAGACCTTGGGAACCTTTAGGAGTTATGGGAGTTGGAATTCAGTGGCCTATAGTAGCAAAAGGGCAACTAGATCGGAGCGGATTAGGCTATATTAAAAACACAAAAATTGACGAAGAGGCTGTCCAGATAGTTCAGTTACTGAAATATAAAGCAGAATTAGATAGGGAAGAAATATATACCGAGACCCAATTAGTGAATTCAGTTTTTGATGATAAAGCAGGGAAAAGTGAAGAACTTGAACAATGCAAATCGGAAATTGATGTTCTTGTGTTTGATTTCGAACTTCGAGGGTTAATAGACACAGGTAGTGACATTACCTGCATATCTGAAGAATTCTGGCTAAATCTAAAAAATCATGTTAAGGACATACCTTTACTCCCTGTTAAACCATTGCAGATAAAAGGGGCCGTAGGTCAAAAGAGTCTCAAAATCCAACAGATTGTAATGTTACCATTGAACATAGGTGGCATGGTTATTGACACGGGATTTTTAATCGTTCCAAACTTAGTTCGACCTATGATAATAGGATTTGACTGGATGATAAAATATAACGCCAAGATAAACTTACATGAGAAGCCTTGGGGCCTAACAATAAACAACGGAAATGACGAAGTAATGGCAAAATTTGTGGAAAAATCAGTAGTACAGTGGGATGTAGATTTAGTAGAATGTGCGAATTTGGAAATAGACGGGGTGTCTGTCAAAACTGGGGAAGTTACTGAACCAAATACATTGGCTAAGTTAAAATCACTATTGGAGCAATATTCAGATTTGTTTACGACTAAATTGGGAAGGGCTAATTGCTATGAACATGAAATAAAGTTAGTCGAGCATCCAGCCACTATAAAAAGATCTTACCCGATTCCTTACGCGTATAGAGCCAAAATGGAGGGTAAATTACAGGAAATGGAAGCTTTAGGAATTGTAAGTCGCGCGTCCACACCTTATAGTAGTCCACTAACGTTCACATTAAAAAAGGATCTATCAGTACGGGTGTTGTTAGACGCGAGAGAAATTAATAAATTCATGGTAGCTGAAACCGAAAAACCCACGATGCAAGTTGATGTGCTAAATTCTTTTCACGGGGCAAAGTTTATAACAGTCATAGATCTTAATAATGCGTATTTCCAAATACCTTTAACGGAATCCAGTAAAAAATACACAGGTTTTACCTTCAATGGAAAATCCTACATTTACAATGTTCTACCACAGGGACTAAAAACATCGGTAGGTAGTTTCAGTAGAGCCATGGACATAATCTTGGGGCCAGATGTCAGAGAGTTTTGTGTAAATTATCTAGATGACTTGGCTATTATTACGACAGGGTCTTTGGATTTACATCTAGATCATATAAACACTGTGCTAGGAAGGCTTAGTAAGGCTGGACTTACCTGCAATTTACAAAAATGCGAGTTTCTATGTAAAGAAGTCAAGATGTTGGGGTTCATAATATCGACAGAAGGAATAAGAACAGATCCTGAGAAGGTGCAAGCTATTCAAGATTTTCCGAAACCCACAAAGGTGAAGCAAGTTAGGGCATTTTTGGGCTTATGCAATTTTTACAGGAAGTTTATCCCTTCCTACAGTCTAAATATTATTCCATTATGCAATTTACTTAAAAGGGAGGCGAAGTGGAAGTGGGGTCATGAAGAGCAGAAAGCGTTTGAACTTATTAAGAGATCGTTTATTGATACCATTGCACTACATCATCCCGATTTCACTAAACCTTATTATTTACAAACTGATTCTTCAGGAATAGGATTAGCAGGAGTACTTTATCAATATGGTAAAGACAATGAGGTTCGTATTTTGGGATTTCATAGTAAGGCACTCAAAGGGCCAGAGCTGAATTGGACTGTTACCGAGCAAGAATTTTATGCAGTAATTAGTTGTTTAAAAAAATTTGAAACGTATTTGCGAGGATCAACAGTAATTATACAAACAGATCATAAGGCATTAGTTTTTGTCCAGAAGTGGAAGCTCTATAATAGTCGTATCACTCGTTGGATATTGTTTTTAGAGCAGTTTAACTATAACGTAGAACATATTCGTGGTAAAGACAATCTTGTGGCAGATACATTATCAAGGTACTTACCAGAAGGAAAAGCCATTCAGGAAGATAAGATAAGATGTCCAGAAATCCTTTATACAGAAAGACAAAGAAATAAACTGTTGATATCGAGATTATCGGATATTGCTAAATTTCAAGAAGATGATGATATGATAAGGAAATTAAAAAATTACCGAACACAAAATAGGTTAGCATCCAAGTGTATACTAGAAAACGGTGTAGTATATTTAGTAAGGGATCCTGGCCAGAGGAAAGTATTGTTCTTACCAGGAAGTTTAGTTGAAGAAGTAGTCACACAAGTCCATTTGGAAATGGGACATCAGGGGGCTTATAAAGTTGCGAAATATCTTAAAGAAAGATTTTATTGGGTTGGCTTGAGGAAAGATGTAAAGAGAATTATAAAAACTTGCCATATATGTCAGCTATCGAAAAGTAATAACGTCCAATATGTAGGGCCTTGTCAATCAATAGTCAAAGAGGATGTTGGGGATTTAATCATGGCCGATCTATATGGACCGTTGCCTAAAGGTAGATTCGGAGTTAGCTATATCCTAGTGGTCCAAGATTCCTTTAGTAAGTTTGTTAAATTTTATGATTTAAAACATGCTACTGCACGTTCGGTTGTGGGGAAAATCAAGTTATATTTGCAAATTATAAAGGCAAAGGCAATTATGACTGATAATGGTAGTCAATTCATAAGTGGATTATGGCGGAGCACATTACAAGAAATGGGAGTGAAGGTGTTATACACCACGGTTAGGAATCCTAGACCAAACACTACTGAACGAGTAAACAAAGAGTTAGGCAGGCTTTTTCGAACATATTGTCATGCAAATCACAGTAGTTGGGCGACATTATTACCTACCTTAGAGTTGTTGTATAATAACACAGTTCATGATAGTACAGGGTTTACACCAAATGAAGTCCTCTTTGGAACTTCAGAAAAGTTATCTTTTGATCCGGTATTACCTTTGGAAAAACAGAAGTTAGATGTGACTTTAGTAAGGAAGAGAGTAAAAGAAAATTTGCTGAAAGCTTCTAAAGGGAGACAGATTAAATATGATCGAGGTCACAGATTAATACGATTTCAAATTGGTGATTTAGTAAAAATAAAGAAAATTAACAAATCGGTGGCGCAAGATAAAGTTACAAAAAAATTTTCCTTGTTGTATGAAGGACCTTTCAGAGTAGTAGGAACACCATATCAGAATGTTTATACATTATCAGAGTTGAATAGTACAAAGATAAGGGGTAATTTCAATACAATACACTTAAACAAATATTATCAATAGTCTCCTTTGAGGCTGATTCGGAGTCGGATTAAAGTTATGTTAAGTGAGTAATTAAGATAGTATTGTGAAAAAAAAAAAAAAAAAAAAAAAAAAAAAAAAAAAAAAAAAAAATGTTAACCAATCTATATGAATGATTATTATCGTAATACACTTAGTAAAGTACATTAAAAGGTAAACCGGCTGCGTTATTATTTGTGAGCTTAACAAACCAGGTAATTAAAGGTAATAAAACGGTTTTGAAAGGTAATCTGGTAATTGAAATTGAGGTATTGTGTACGGTAATCAAGGTAATTCGTGTGGTACTGTGTAAGGTAAAACAAATTTAATTTTTAAATTTTTACTTGCGTCTCATAACGTCTATCACTAGGTATATTTGCGATCGCGGGCTCTGGTTCAAATTATTTTATTTTTCATATTGGATGGGAGTTGTCAAATTTATAATAAAATTAGTAGTTTATTTTATATCGCGGTAATCAAAATCATATCTGCGAAGAGTTCATTCGCTGAATTCTCAGGCTTCATATATCAGTTTGTAAGCAAGAAAGAGTAAGCTTGGAAATGATTCAATGAATGGAGAAGGAATTAGTTGAAGTATTTAGGAAGAGAATGAAAGGGGGCTTGAATGGAAGTTCTAGAGTTCGGTGAATCGGTTTTACGCAGATAACTTGTTTTATTTAGTTTCCGAATACAGCACACACCTCAAGCGGATACAAATACTTCTTTTGATTTTCATTTTAAATTAATTTAAACTGTATTTGTATCCCGGACTCCACAAGAAGCTAAGAACTAGTTTCGGCAACTGAACAGGCTCCAGAAACGAAGATGTTGTCGATTGGGGATTTTCATTGATTAATATCGTTTGTTTGATAGCTTCCCGTAGTGATTTCGCAGCTGATTGTTATTTGAGGCTATTGTAAGGGTCGTTTCTACTACCGGTGCACGTTTGCTCTTGGGGAGGCCTCCCCTTTGGAGTTTAAGCGAGTGTATCTGGTACTTAGCAGTCGGTGCCTTCGGGCTGTTCTGCCTCACAACCAGGATCCCTTTATCAAGGCCTTAAATGATAGGCTGTGTTAAAAGCTGCTAAGCGATCCGAATAAAACGGTGTCGATTGAAATTTCACATAGACAATTATCCGAAGAGTCTGGTTGAAAAACACAACTCACTCATTTCGTCATTTCTGGAAAATAGTGAAACAAGTAATTAATAACTTATGTAGCAAGACCACTATCGTGATCACATGTTTTATTGAAAATTTGATAACGACAGGTCTTATCCAAATTTTGGGGGTTGATTGTGACGGACCAAGCTCCGTACAAGTGCTCACGATCGTTAATATCATGTTGAATTGTGTTCTGCACAAGAGATTAAGGATAGAAGCTAAAAGAAACCGAGAAATGATAATCGTATACTTATATAGGGATTGTAAAACATTTAAAGAGCGTATTATAGAATCGGATAAAGCGCTAAAACGTATTTGGTTCCCCAACATAAAATAAAGCTAGGTATATTTTGTTTGTATCATTTGTAAACATTTAAGCAGTTCTTGTGAAATATTGCGTTGTCTTTTCTAGATTAAATTTTTACGATAATTGAGATTAATTACAATGACATCTCTCTTGCAAAATAGCACAACTAATAAATTTCGGATTGAAGAAAGCTGTTACTAAACCTATTACAATACATGGCAGTTCATCACTTTGTTCATAGATGACACTTTCTTAATTCATTCTCTAAAACAAAACAAAAAAATTGCATCCGAAAAGCTCGGTCATCCAGGTACTAAATAAATAGGCAATTTAAATCATATAAAACTTTAACAAAACAACATAGACTCTCGCTGTCGTTTCCTCAAAATTCACCCGCGTGTGTGGGCCGTGTCGGCTTCCTTTGTTTCTTTTGTTAAAAGCCGCGGCGTGTTAAGGTAATAAATTTTAAAGGGATGTTATGACAGCTAATGGGATTTACGAGTTAGACAAATAAAAATAAATTACTTATGTTAAAGTCCTTAAACTAATAGCAATAAGGAATAAAATTCTTCAGATGGCGGTATTTCGTTATTGATTTAGCGAGAATGCAAATTTCTTTTGAAAAAAGCCGCGGCATGCTAAGGCGGTGATATCAAAGAAACACTAGGACAAAGAACGTAGTTTATGAGTAGACGAACAAAAATAAATTACTTATGTAAAAATCCTTAAACTAATAGCAATAAGGAATAAAATTCTTCATTTGGCGGTGTTTCGTTATTGATTTAGCGGGAGGGCAAATTTCCTTTGAAAAAAGCCGCGGCATGCTAAGGCGGCGAATATCAAAGGAACACTCTGACAAAGAACGTAATTTATGAGTTAGACGGACAAAAAATAAATTACTTATGTTGAAGTCCTTAAACTAATAGCAATAAGGAATAAAGTTCTTCAGTTGGCGGTATTTCGTTATTGGTTTAGCGAGAGGGTGAAGTGGCACCATATTAGGAGTATAAAAGCGGGGATCGGGAACTATTCTGGGCTTGTTCCGAACAGAAAATTGAGAAGTAGATACGTCTGTTGCGCTTTACTACGTTTATGCGGAAGTGAATTTGTGCAGGTGCCGGTGACAAGGGTATGTACTTATGCTATAATTTACTTACTTACTTACTTACTTACTATGGATAATCTGTGTGTCTAGTTTTGTCAAATAACCAAGGCTCGACGGAGGCGCTAATGTAAACCTGCAAAACTCTGTTTGACTAAAAGATTGTGTTCGTTATTTAATTGTGCGAGTCTTGAATTAGTAGCTGTTAAACTTACTGTTTATCTATGTCTCTGGTCCTTACCTTAAAACTAGGCGTAAAGGTTGGTGCGCTTCATTCACACGGTAATCATTTCAAACTAGGGAATAGGTAAAACGTAACGAAAGTATTAGCTTCATAGGTACCTTTCTTTTGATCTTCGGACGGGACATTCCACTATTGCAAAGAGGTAGGGACAATTTATGTAGGTGCGTATATACCTTTTCTGCCGACCGTAGTTTCTTTAGTATTATTGCATTTTAGACGCAATATAGGGTGAATAATATATAGGGTGGCCAAAACACGAATCATTGTTAGGAATTGAAAGACGTTATGGGACGTTAGGGAGTAGTTAAGAGCCACTATAGGCTTTGTAGTAGTATACTCATTTCAAGTATATTGGCTTAATACTCTGCTTAATCTCATGGTTGCGTGAGCGCGGCTGGATTGTTTCAGTGTTGGTAAGCTTTCGATGAAGTCTTATTCCAACGTGCCTAGTGCATTTGCTTATTACCTCTCACACTTTCGTCTGCCAATGCATTGTACTGCTGAACATCCCTTTGCTGTTTCTTGCGTCAATTGTGGGAAGTGACTTGAGTTTTAATATGTCTATGCCTGCTCAAAGCTTTTATTGCTTTTACTATATTTATTTGTATGACTTATGTCTTTGGGTGACATTTCATGGTTGCGTGGGTTTGGCCGGACTGTTTCAGTGTTGGTAAGCTTCGATGAAGTCTTATTCCAACGTACTTTGTGCATTTGGTTTTTTACCTCTCTCACTCTCGTCTGCCAATGCATTGTACTGCTGAACGTCTCTTTGCCAATTCTTGCGTTAATCATGTATGTTTTCTTAAGGCATAGACTCGGAATAATGAATCATTGTATTCTTATTTCTAGTCAGTCATAGTTTTATTATTTATAAGTATATATTAACGGTATAACGTAGTGGTGGCCAATCCCCATCCACGGTAGATATAATTAGCACTATCGGCTAGTAGATAATTGAGTATTGCACTCACTTCTTCTTATCCAATATTATCTACTTAGCTGGCTAATAATGTCTGCCTTAACCGGCCTTTGGTAGGGGACGTTATACTAAAACACTCACATGTGTAGTAGTATGACAAGTAGTTATTTATTTCAAATATTTTGCTACTATAATCTTATCTTATTTAGATGGAATTTATTTTATTCAACCTTTAATTTATTGTCTTCTAAACTCAACTTCTTTATTTAAATTTCCTTCTTTTATCCCAATTTTGTCTCGCTTCTGCTTATTTAATGTTGCTTTATTGCTATTTTAGTTTCTTCGAATCTTCCCAAAATTTACCTTTTCTAATAAACATTTGGTTTGTATTGAATGTTCTTAGTCCCACTTTTATTATTTTAACGGATCTTTTACATACACTCATTACTCAATCTCATATCCTAAAAGTTCTTGGGTTACTAATACGTTCTCAACGAAGGGTTCTCACTAGACTAGTCGATCACAGTTGGCCATTGGAGTGTTTTGCATCATAGTAACTTTTCTCCTTTACTAACGGGGTTCATACGTTTAATATTCCGGGGTAGGTGTTACACTCTCATACAAGAAACGTAATTTTTTGCCGTTTTTTGCTCGATATTAATAACGGCAACAGAAAGACGCTTGAAATATTCACAGAATATTTAGTTCTATATTCGCTTCAAAAATAAACAAACAACAAACGTCATTTTTTGCCCTTTTTTCCCGATCTTTGTGATAATGTTGTAAACGTAACGGTACGGAACCCTTCGTGCGGGAGTCTGACTCGCACATGGCCGGTTTTTAAACTACAATAACGCTTTTATTATTAGTTCAGTCTCGTCATATCTAGTTCTTTTTTTTATTTTTGTGTATAGTGTTGGACTGCAAAAGTAATTGAAGCGCGATGCGAAAGTACCTAGTTTTGATTTTTGGAGAATTGCCGTGTGTAAAGAGTGAAAAGAATGAAATCAATAGACCTTAATTATAATGAAATTCTAATATATTTAATGTACAGAGCGTCTTTTCTTGTTATGTGTTATGGTTTGATTTGTACATTTTTTTTTATTTTTAACATTTAATGATTATCTATAAATATCTATCATCGCCGTTCTCACACTCTGGTTGTAGCTGAAAATCAGTAAAATATCTGCTTAATTAAAGTGGATATTTATAATGCTGAGGTACGGCCTTTTGGGCTTCTGTGGCTCACCCATATATGGCCTAAAAGTGCCATATAACCTTATGTTTATACATATAAGTTAGTTTGTAAGATAAGTCTGTACTTGTACCTAAACTATTGTATGTCATCAACTTTTATGTACTTATTGCTTTATGTGTGTGTGTCTCTAAGCACAAATAAATGATTTATCTATCTATCTATCTAAAGCTGCCAAATATTAATTACAATTAATTTTATAACAGTTTTAAACACTCAATGAGACTCATTGATGCTGTTCTTTATAAGTTCTTATGAAGTTTTGAAAGTTAAGTTGATTCGTAGAACTCTGCTACATTGAGCATGGATTTGTTCTACTGAAATATTTAAACTTTGACCATCATAGTTCACTAACAAGAAAATTAATTCGCTAGTGAGGTATGCAAACGTGTGCAATGGTTACTTTATTCTAGAGCTGATTAAACATTATTTGTGAGACTCATAACGTCATGGATTTTTTTACCCAGAATAGGCACTGTTTTTTCTCGTATCTCATCCGTCTCTTAGATTCTGAGTTATCACAACGTCAGGCTGCGGTCAGCGACACATAAACCCTTGCAAGTACAACGCTGTACCTGTGCGCAGGACTTAACCACAGCTAGTCGCACGCTTCTATCGCCTCTCTTTTGAAGTCACATTGCAAGGATAAAATTAAATTTTATCAGAGTACAAAATTACAGATGTAAACTGACTTAAGCTGAGTCTACTGCGCTTGTTGATAAAACGGTTGACAAAACTGTTAAAAACAAAACGGAGTGATAAATGGGCGAGGTAACATACTTACCCACGGTTTTCTGTCGCTTACTGAAAAGACTAGATCGTTTTACTGTTTTTACTATTGTACGGACATACGCAGGAGATTATATTCTTTTTGTTGCACTAACCCGTGCTGAGGACAATTTTAAAAACCTATTCAGCACGGGTTAGTGCAACAAAAAGAATATAATCATGTAGGTACAGCGATATCATTCCGATGTTAACACCTAACTGCAAAGTGGGTTACCCGGGGCTGCAAGTGATGTAAATTGATTCGGCCAGATGTCGCTGCCTGTACGTAATACAGAGAAGTTTGTAAAGAGGATCGAAATTTCATCGATGCTTGCACTTGCCCATTAGCTCAGTTGGGAGAGCGCTCACACGGTTAGTCAGAGGTCACGGGTTCAAGTCCCGGCATGGGTGGAATTCTTAGGCTCTAAATAGGTTTTTAATACGCAAGAGACTTTAGTCGCGCGTCCGCGTCTCATCTGCGGCGTGAGTCTATTTCCCGCTACCGAGCAGGTCTGCCCCCCACCTAACCGGGCCTCTATCCCGCAGGTGTCGTGGATCCGGCACCGCGACCTGCACATCCTGACGGTGGGCGGGTACACGTACACGTCGGACCAGCGCTTCCAGGCGTCGCACGCGGCCGCGTCCGACGACTGGACGCTCACCATCAAGTGGGCGCAGCAGCGCGACGCCGGCGTCTACGAGTGCCAGGTCTCCACGCAGCCGGTGCGCAGCTTCTTCGTTACGCTGCACGTCGTAGGTAAGTAACGCCTGGGCCCTATGTCGAACATCTGCAATTCATGGTTTGCTCTTACAAATCGATGCACACTGCATCGATTAACCTACAGACAAACAAGTAGACTTGGCTACGCAGTGTACATCAAATTGTCATAATAAACTATGGAGTGTAGTTTCATGTAAACCATCCCTGTACCTAGATGACAAGTATGACAGACGGGGTAAAGCTTCAATAGCCTCTCTTTACAAAACTTAACGTATATGTTCTTCTAGCCTATAACTCTACAGAGTGGGTACATCTGAAAATAGGTGGTTATAGGTTCTACGTGGTTCTACTCATTAATATGAACCAGTTTTTCTGCGAGAAAAACTTCAAAATTGCGAAAAAAATATCAGCTGACTGTACCTTCGGTCACATGGCAACTTTAGTATAGAACAGCTGCAATTTATTTCGCGACTCCGGAGTTATCCCTCTAGTAAAATTTATTCGTATTTACTAGTGAACAACCAATTTTTGGATATTTATGGGGATTTTGCTACACCTTGTAGATAGAAAGATAGAGAATACTTTATTGTACATAAAAATGGAAATTACATAGATATTTCTCAACCTATGAGTACAAATGGCAGCCTTATCACTAAAATGTGTACCATAGTTTTGTTAAATGTGTACTTAATATTTCATATTGTACGTATATGTATGTGTATGTATGTCTTTGTATATGTATGTATATGCACGGGTACGTACCTATATCCCTGTTAATATAAATGTAAATTTATTGATTTTTATTATGTTGCCTACATGGTTTTATTTATTAGTTAGCAGCAGGCCAGGCTCCGCTCTAGAGCACTTAGGGCTGTCGGCACTGACTGAAAATCAGCGCTGATGGTTCACACCCTCAGCACTATGTTGAGTCAGTTGCCATGTGTACCAGCAGAGACACACAGCGACAAATTCTGAAAAGTATTTTTATTATTTTTTATTGTCCATATTTTGTTTTGTTTTAAGCTTTAATTAATGTGTGTTGTCTGTTGCTGCAATAAATATTTCTTTTTGTTTCTAAAAGTGATCTCCTCTGTAGTCTCCTTACTCAAAATTAGAGAAGCAATGTATAGGTGCCTCAAATTACGAAAGTTGGACGATATCCGTGGGCTTACAGCAAGTATCAGATTGTTTACTTTACCGAGCAGTCCGTCTTATCTTATTATCAATCTGTATTATTATAAGATCAACAGCGCCGGTTGTTTACCTCTGTCCTGGATATTTCTGATCGACTTCGATTTTCTCCAATAACAATTATGGCTCCAAGAAGCAGTGCTAGAGTAGCTTATGTATACGGATACTGCCAGACTTTAATAAAAAAATGTTTGTTCATTGAAATTGTTTATTTCGTTTCATTTAGAAACGAAATAAAATGAAATTAATTAATTTGTAGCGAAACCGTAACATGTATTCTTAAGACATAATAATATGTACACTTTATTCGATTTTGTTACGTGTGGCCTTGTAACCTAGGTATAAAGATCGAGCCGCTGTCGACTGTACGTACCTAGCCAATAGCTCAGGGATACCTATTTTTTAACGTAAAGTAGCAAAACAGACCGTTCGGGCCCTCTCAGTTGTTACCCTGACTACCAAACTAGGTTGCCCTGCATCATGGAAGCCAGTGGTTCTACCGTCTTTGCGCGAGATATAAAGAGAAAAGTAATAACATGGATTTACATTTCGTAAAAACTAGTGCATGCAAGGACTATCGTACATACATCAATTACAAAAATTACAAAGAAAGAAGAAATATTGCTTTATTTAGATCATGTCGGGACCGGCGAGGTTGGCATGACGGTGAAGAGGCCCATGCAACTCTGTGGGCATCTCTCTTGGGCTGTATAGATACAAATAGACAGATAGATAGCTGTCAGCAGCCACGACATGTAAAAATGTAACTGCAAAGTGGGTTCCTCGGGGCTGCAAGTGATGTAAATTGCTTCGGCCAGATGTTGCTTCTTGTACGTAATACAGAGAAGTTTGTATAGAGGCTCGAAATTTCACTGATGCCTGCACTTGCCCATTAGCTCAGTTGGAAGACCGCTGGCACGGTTAGCCAGAGGTCGCGGGTTCAAGTCTCGGCATGGGTGGAAGTTTTAGCCTCTATATAGGTTTTAAAAATGTCCTCAGCACGGGTTAGTGCAACAAAAAGAATATAGCCATGACATTTTAACCGCGATCGGGCGATGGAAATCGTAAGCATACGCCCACGATAACGTTTTACCCTCAATCGTACAGCTATTCTGAGTGATAGACAACGCATAAACAAAATGGTAATGTTTTTCCTACTTTTGTAAGAAAAATTATTCATGTTTTGGCATTTAAAACCCGCGAAGGAGGCCTATGTCTTACAGTGGGCGTCAAATGGCTGATGATGATGATGATTTAAAGTCATTGATGGTAATCATGCAATCTTATCATATAGGATATCATATCATAATATGACAACTGATGTATTAGGTTTAAGATGATTTGAGAAAGTCAGAGAGAAGTTTTTTTTTCGCTTCCTTTTTCTCCACTAAAAATCCGGCCGAAGGCAGCGGCTAACGTAGTGCATTGACATTACACAAACAGAATGTAAATTCTTTACATTGAAATGAATTTTCTCATTGATAGTGTAAAAACTGATTTTAGTACATCGATAATGCTGTCCCGCGGCTCTGATATGTGCGCGACGTGTAGAGCCCGCGGGTGACGCCGGCGACTTGGTATTCAGTCCGATCTCGACGAGAATCGAAACTCAATTCGCGAGTTTTCACGCGAAGAAGCGCGTTACCATCACTATTTCATATGACAGGCGCCGTTTAAGGTCCTGCAAGCGTCACGCTATGTATACAGTAGTATTTTGGTTTTCATCTAAAACGACAAGTAAAGCACAGGTATCTTAATGTTTTAGAAATGTTGGTTTATTGTACTGCTTGCTTCCCAAATAAATAAAAAATAAAATAAATATATCTAAACTATTCACCGAATTGGGTCCAGGTTTTTCCGCTTATTTGGTTCCAACGTAGAAATTGTAAACCTGTTGCTCAAGCATTGTTCAAATGATCAAGTATTAAATTAATTTTTCAAACAAGGTTTTCTTTATTTGGTTCGTACACCTAAATAACAAAAAAATATATGCGTATCATTCCATTAAACATGCAAATTTGACCCGGATTATGGCTTGAAACTGAAAACTGTACGTTTGTTTGGGACTTTGCTACTTCGGCACACTTGTAAAGAGCTACGCGACTCGTGGAACGCGCGGGGATGTCCCGTTCTCCCCGCGCTCCGCCAAGTGATCGTGAATTCATGAACCAGTGACAGCACTGAAACCTGACATTGCCAGCCATTCAAATTTAGGCATCACGACTGCGTCGAATTGTATTTATACTTTGGATTTAATCTTGTAGTAATCCGCGCTCGGGCGGGCGGGCAGCGGGGCGCGGGACGCGGAGGTGGGTGGACGCGATGTAGCAATTTTATTTAACAGTCCCGTATCGTATTGCATTAGCGGCAATATTTGCATTCCATTCGACGCGTCAACTGAAGCGCGAACAATTTTACCGAATGGCAACTCGAAAATGCGATGCGAAATCGGCTTGGTCGTTGTCACGCGACATTTTAACATATTTATTGGAGCGGACGCGCGTGCTTTGAATTAATCGCGCCGCGCCGCGCCGCCGTGCGCTCCGACAACAATTTGTTGTAAATCCAGATAAAAGCGGCTCAGTGTCCGCCGCCGCCGCCACCGCCCGCCCGCCTGGAGTACAATCGAATTCATCACCACGCATTGTATTTGTCTAAATAAACGTATCGGCCGCCCGCCCATGCGGGCCGCCCCGCGACAGCCCGGCGCGGACCTGAATCTTTCAACGATACATATTATAATTTTATTATGAGAAGCATTCAGGGTGAATATGGAATGATTTTTCTTCATTTCCGTCGGTTTGCTTGCAGTAAAATTGAATGTTCCATTTTCGCCGGCGCGGGTCAGTTGGGCGGGTGCCAGGCGGGCGGGGGTGCGGGGGCGGGCCCGCTAGTGTGGACAACTCGCTCGAGGTGCCTCAATAAATCTCGAGCAGTGCTCTTAACATAATTCATTTCCAATCAATGCTCCTGTCAGGTAACACTTCGGGAACTGTCCCGCGCCACTGCGAGCACTTTATTGGGAGCACAAGCTCCGCCCCGCACCGCCCGCCATTACTTCCGTCGACCTAATGAGCGAACTGAGTTGGTCGTTGATAATTTTGATGTAGCCAGTTTCTCGAAGTTTAGTGTGTAACGGGAGCGCCTAGCGCGACTGTCTCCAGTGACTGCAACTAACCACAGCGTCTGTCGACAGATTGCGACGACGTGTACCAGCGCATGTTCGCGGACGCGGCAGGTCTGTCTGTGTGCGTGCGTGTGCCTGTGTGAGCCTCTTGTTGTGATCCGCACTAACCGTAACGGCGTTATTTGTCTTCATTAACAGCCAAAAAACAACGAGGGCCGACTATAAAACGTCGCGCTGATTTATCCGCGACTGTACCGCGCTCCGATTGTTTCATTGAGTGTACTTTTTCTACTAACACAGATTTATCGCGCGCCAAGCCTCTCTTAACCATATCATTTCATTGAATTCATTTATTTAATCTACTGAAATAACTTTACCCACTTTTTTGTCTTCATTTCTACCCGTAATTTCCACGTCCCACTAAGTGCTTTGTTTTCTTTTGTGGTTTGTTTCTACTAACATTTGCCAACCCGATTTTGTAATGACGTTAAACGAGCAATAAATTAATTAAAATATTTCTTTTGTTGAGTTACAGCCGTAATCGCTTATTGCTGAATCAGATGAAACAGCGGCGACAGCGACAATCTGCCTCGCTGCACTGACGATAGCAGTTATTTTTGCGTGGCTCTACCAAGGCAGGCATTTCAGGGAATACATATTTTCCATGGCGAAATAAATCGCGTTAATTGAATGCCATCCATTTCGATATTAAGAGTCGATGCAGGCGGGTGGGGCGCGAGGGGGTGAGGGGGAAAGTCTGCTCACAGTATCACTTTGTGTACGCATAGATAATCTTCCGCGTAGATAATCTTCATAATGATTGAAATATAATTTTGTTGTATAAAGATATGTTCTGTAACCAGGTTTCTTTGTTTCACCTAGTTTCTTTGAAGTACAGGCTTCGAAGCAATTACTTCGGAAATTAATTAAAATGGAAATTGTCACAACGAGTATTTCATCAGTGTCATTGAAGTCGTCAGAAGGACGAGGTCTTCAGTTCCTGGAAAATCTGATGTATAGCGGCGCCATGTTTCTCGGAGCGTCTTCTGCATCCAATCGGGGTTTTTCACAAACCAACTGCAATTAGCAATAGCTAATGAAAATAGCAATCCTGAAACATGACTATTGGAGTTTGTCGTTTATAACCCCTTTTAATAGTTTTTTCCTATCTTCTCTACCATATGTGTTACATAGAATAGACATTCTTCTGAGTAGGACAATGATTTACTGATGGCTGCGATATTAGCAGAGCGCATAAAGCGCGCATTTGACAAAAATATGTAAGACTTGATATAAAAAAAAATCTTTGATAATACTCATAGCTATTCTATGATGCGTTGTTGTAAGACGCAAACTCCAATTGGAATATTGGAACGTCCTACTGCAAGCCAGTGGCCACACAAAAATAGAAATAGAAAATGTTTATTTGTCTTCAATATAGTAAGGCACAATAATCAGAAGAGACCCGGGGCGGGGGCGTGGAAAAGACGTGACGCGCTGTATAGAAATCGCGCCCTCGCGCCCCACGTCCCATCTGTGTGACCGCTAGCTATGGCACAGGTCTTTTCTCAGAGAGTATGAACTTAAGCACCACGCGTGCCCACTGCGGGTAGGCAATTAAGCGCTGAGGCATGTGAGCACGTCGGGCATTCAGGTTTCCTCACAATGTTCTCCTTCACATTAGCGAGAGGTACTGCTATTAAATTTTCAAAATATATGACTATTGAACAACTATTTATTTAAAAAACTCGGCCCCTAGGCCTCGAGCTAGGATACCACCGTGCTATGGCTATGACATCACAAATAATGGAAAAACATGCCATTTGTACAAATCAAGCATGGCGGCCTCCAGCAGGAATCAAACCCACGACCTGTGTTTCAGTAGCCAAGTGTGTTAACTACCGGCGTGTCGCGCCGGATTAAGAATAGCGTCCCTCCATTTCCTCCCGTGGATGTTGTAGAAGGCGACTAAGGAAATAAATTACCAGGAGACGGGCAGCAGCGTCTTCCTGAGATACCAACCACATACTGCGATCGCCAACCCGCCTGCCGAGCGTGGCGATTATGGCAAAACCCCCTCATGGTTATGAAAACCATGAGCGAGGCCTATGTCCTGCAGTGGGCGTCAAATGGCTGATGATGATGATAAAAGCTAATTAGCATTGAGCTTATTGCCCATGTGCAAAGTACACCTGGCACAAATTATAAATGCTTGAGTACTACAGTATGAAACACTATTTTCAAGAGGCTTGTACTCTTAGATAGGTTTACGCTACGTCAAGGACGCTAGAACGAGGCGATGCACGAAAATGAGATATGAAAATGTTCACAGAACTAATCAACACCACAAATGCTTTGTGCAATGAACTATCCACTCGTGTTAAACTGAACACGACTTCCGGTATGCCCAAGTGGCAGCAGCCGCGTCCACTGGGGGAAATTAGCGCAGGGACACGCCTCACGCCTCGCCTCGGAGGCAAGCGGCGAACAAAGGCGGCACGCGCATCGGGGGCACATAGCTCGACGGTAACCTATTCATATTAATTTATTGCAGTCATGTTGTACACCGGATGGTATCATTACATTATTGGATCACACAGAGGTTATAAATGTAATATTATTTTTAATTACATTATAAGGCTTATTGAGTTAATTTAAATTGGTTGTTAATTATGAAATAGCATCAAGATTATCAATTAATTTGTCAGATGAAACTTTTTTAAAAATAATATTTTAATAATAATCTTGTCACTTAATCGTATTTTTAATGATATTTACTGGCTTATTTTGTGCCTACGTAACTAGTTAAAATAAATATAAAAAAAACCTTGTCTAAACATTTTAAAACTATCTAAAAAGCAGTTAAAAACTAATTTGAATATTTGACATTGAGTAATCGTTTAGTGTTTGTGATTTTAGAGTTAAAAATTTATATAGATAACTAACGAATTCTTAACAGTAAGAATTTGTTAATTGAGTAATAACATTTAGGGATTAATAGTTTCTTAAGCAGGTTGGCAAACTTTTTAGGCGGTTCCGATCTTATAGTGTCTGGTATTTTGTTATATTATATGGTATTTTGTTATATATGATATTTTCGGCTATGGCCGAGAATTTTGGACTATTACTAAATTATTAAATATTTGTAGGTGACTAACTGGGTTGGCTAGCTTGTGTTTAGACCCAGAATTAAAATTTATTATATTATTGCTCAAATAAATTCAAAGTGTTTGAACAAAAAGCGCAATTTCTTAGCTAGTGCACACTGCACAGCCGCTGCTGCCGAATGCCGCGCGCTCCAGACTCCTCCCGACACGTTTACACCGCGCGAACAACGGTCACGGTAAGCGCTATTCAATTGTTGTGTGCGATGTGCGACTAACACATTCATATTGTATAATCATACGGCAGTGTCATCTATGTGATAGAACAGAATTGTACTATCTAAAGTGCACGATTCTTGAGACACTCAATTAAATTTAGTGCTTGGCAACTACTTTACTTTTATTTATTTATTTATTTATTTTAAGTTTATTTAGAATATCAACAGCTTAATTTTAACTTAAGTATATTGATTTTATAAAGTAACTGAATTTTGAAGCCGATAACAGATTTCCACAAATTAATACAATAATTTTGTTCTATGAGTTTTTCTTATGATTTTTATGTTTCGAAATATCAGGTTTGTGCGATTGTAACAAATTCGTGATGTACGCGGTATACCAATGTCGCACCATTCAAAAAAATACAGCAGGCTGTGTGTTCTGTGGGCTGTGTACTCGGTGCGCAAGTCTGACTGCACTTGGCCGGTTTGTGTTGCTATGGAGGCACATCTCATGTTTCATGTCACGTATCATAATATAGTTCCCATATTTATGTGGCGGTTTACTCTCCGTCTCTTTCACTTTTAGCGAACCCGAAGAAGGCTTTCAAAGGAACTAACTCATCAGATCCTCTCGTAGCTGTCGCCAGGTGTGCACCCGCCGCCGCCATCTTGCCAGCCGGGAGCTCTCTCCACAGTCTGACTAAATCTGAATATCTTAATTGGAGTAATGGCAAGAACAACATTCTCGTTTGACTTGAATATCATTTCGGTGTTATATGATACGCTATGTAAACTTCAAAGACCGAAGAGACTGTAGGTGTAAATTCAAAACTATTAAATTATTACTAACTATTCTGTTACTTAGTCAAAATTATGTTACTATGTAGTACCCGCTCATGGGTCTTGTAGGCAGTCACTCAGCCGTAATCTTAGGTGTTATTTGACGAACATTCCCCGAAGAGTAGGCGATTATGTAACAATTAATCTAATTAATTCAACTTGAATTAAGACTGATGATAGAAATTACGCGTTAACCCTTGCTCAATTAGATTGAGGTTGACTCGTGACCGCGCATGCTCGTAATGAACTGCGCGTACTTAAGGCCCGCCGGGGTGAGCGCGTGGCGCAAGAGACTCGTTTTATTGTCCCATAACATTAAACTGGGCGCTAAGCGGAAAGCACTGTAGTGCGAGCAAGAACTAAATCAAAGTCCGCTGCCTCATCTCATCCAAAATTCAGCAGGTCGTGTGTTTTACGGCGTTAGCACCTAGCGGCAACCTACTTCGTTCCAAACTGCGGTGACCTCGTACAATAATACTTATTTCTGTTTTTGTCTGACCTATCTATATTCGCGTCGCTCGTCTCTTGTGCCTCGCTGCCCTTCTTGGCTACATCATTCGATTCTAGTAACTTAGGCAGCTCGTCCCCCGCCGCTCTGAAACAACCTGCATCTCCGTGGCCCACACTGATATAGCATCACTCCGCAGATTAGTTTACCCAGACTACAGTCTGAGCGGATTTGTTTTCAATGGTAATCCACTTTGACGTCAGACAGAAAATTTGATTAGTTTTACTCACAACTACTCGAACTTACAGAGTAAAAGTAACTCTCCTAGAGCGATTCTGACTAATGTCCTCTGTAAACTAACAATAGTTTTGTTCACACGTCAAGAGGCTTAGTGAAAGGGCCAACAGAGTTGTCTAGTGAGATACATAAAAATAAAATCCCTTTAACAACAGTAAATGGCTGTAACTAACGAATTCTTTTAAAAGCCTCTACACTTTTATCAATGGACGGTAAACAATAAAGCTCTCAACCATTTAGCGAGCGTAGATAGAGCTGCCGGCCCTCGCAGGGCTCCGTAACACCTTCGTAACGAGCGGCACCGGCCCGGCCGCGCCCCGCGGCCACCCTATAAACAAATTAACGTACCTCCACACTGTAGCTACACCGACCCACGCGTTAACTTTAAACCTAAATATTAAGCCAAGTATGAAAATCTGATAAATATATACGACTAATTAAAGTTTTTCTCGCGCCGCCATGTTAGCGACGAGGCTGTCGGAAAACAGAGCCACTCTAAATGAAATTCTAACCCTCTTTTGCTTCCTAGAAAGTGGCAGAAGTGTACATAGGGCGTTATATTGTTTACATACGCCGGCGCTAGAGCAGCCGCACCGGCGGAAATTACGCACGTGCTTTTACGAAACACTTTTCAGAGGCAGCCTTTGTTCGGGGGACGGCGGTTTAAAAACATCATCTGTTATTTGAGCCGGATAGAGCGAACGGCTCCGCGAAATTGTGTCGGAGCCCGCGCGGCGCCGCGCGCCGGCACACGCGGAGGAAATGCGATAAGTTTTCTATCCCACAACTAGACGCGGTGACAGCGACACGAATCGCCCGCAGGGCAGTTGCCACTTGTGTCTGACACTCGTCGCGGCCCTAAACTTGTGACAAGTGTGTGGCTGTCCGTCCCTCCGGTCCAATCGGCCACAGGCCCGAGCCGCTGACACTTACGCGCTGTGAGCTGTGACGCTCGTCCTCGCCACTGCTGCAGCTCGAGTGTATAA
Organism: Yponomeuta malinellus; assembly: GCA_947308005.1. Taxonomy (NCBI): domain Eukaryota; kingdom Metazoa; phylum Arthropoda; class Insecta; order Lepidoptera; family Yponomeutidae; genus Yponomeuta; species Yponomeuta malinellus. The sequence goes on along the minus strand of OX370996.1, from coordinate 22,479,171 downwards.
ATCAGCCGGACAACAACAGACACTGCACAAGCGACTTTATAGTTTAGATTTATTGCCGCAGTCGGGAGTCGCGGAGGTAAATCAGCCGCGTATGGAAACTTTGCTCAACAATACCCCCCCACATGCCCGGCAGACAAGAACGTTTTACTCAGATTCAAGCCAGCAGATAAACTCTTCTCAGAATGATCGCGAGACATTTTTATTTCAGCTCTTTCGGATCTTGTTCCTTTCAAATTATCTGTAAAGTAACGGCAGCTTTGACATCTGCTCTCTAAAGAGATAAATTGTACAAATAGACGCAATTTCTTGCAACCCTTTGCTCGGCTCTACGATAAGAAGTATTAAATAAATCTCCGAGCTCGTCTGAGACCATTACGTCGACACTCCACTAGATATTTGATGATCGGAGCAATAAAGATACTTTCGAAGCATCCTGCAGTTAAAAATGATAATAAATTTTCACTATTATATCGATCGGCCGGAGATGGTCGTAAGATTGAACGGCTGGCGAGGCGCGTTGTAGCGGTGGTGCAAGGTTGTGGGAATGTTGGTTGAAGATCGGTTTGCTTTATCATGGCTTCCACATTGAGCTACGAGGCTCCTAACTAAAACAAAGCACAATTTTTGACGCATAAAGAGCGGGCTTCAGTGGCTTCGGCATCCTAGGATTGATGGCCACTGAAAGGCTTCAAATTCGATATTCCACGTAAAACTTTCTCGAAAACCGTGAAAAGGTGGAAGGACGAAACTAGTGAAATGGTGCCGAAATTTTCGAATTTATCCCTATTGACAACCGTAGCGCGAATCCATCGATAAAAGAAGTCTTACTTGTGATGCATCCCGGCGAACACAGGGACTCCCAAACTCTCTCGGCGAGACTAATTGGCGGAGCGGCCTATCGCCTTCGGTCCTCACCTCGGCCGAGCTGAGATAGGTGCTCCATATGAAGCTAATAAAACACTCGGGGAGTGCGGCGGATATCACGGAGAATAGAAGGCAACATTTCCGGCGGCCAAGCTTTGTCTAGCTCCAGCAGACAAATGAGTCCGATATTTTAGAGCACACTTAAGCGGGATGCACATGTGTGCCTCGGCTGGTATCCTGCTGATTTATTATGTTCTGGAATGGGACCATCTCTCATCTGCAATTGCCACTCTTCCTAAACAAAACAGTGCAGCTGGCGTGTCTCTACCCCATCTGTATAGCAGCCCCGGCCTAGCTACGACAGCCCACACCTGCTTGTGTAAACAGATCAGAAATATAATAATTCGGCAACACATTTGGACGTAAATAGAGAATATTATGAGACGAAACGTGAGATATTACATCACCCTTGTGTTGTTGCTGTATTTTATTTGATATCGAGGTCTCATCAGAACTTATTTACATTACAAATATATTATCATAAATGGGGAACTTGCGTCTAACTTAGATTGGAGCAACACGTCTTTTATACTATAGAAGACACATAAAAACTCGGGAAAAAATTAAAAATAAAACTCTGAAATATTAAAATTCTTGGGTTTTTCGTGTTCTCAAAAATTGCGAACCATCAATAGTATTTCGCATGACTCGCGATGCTTATACATAGTTATATATTAAAAGGTTCTAACCGCGATTATAAGGTGTTGTGGCGTCATAGTTTGAGCCCGATTTGTATGGCGAATTTTTGTAGCATGTGGGTATATTGACTTTTCGACAGGTCATTATGAAAAGTATTAGTCGTAGGGAAAAAAATATCTTTTATTATTATTTATCTTTTAACATAGCCTTTCCGATTATAAAAACATATTTTAGTGGAAGTTCTCCATGATGTAGAATGCGTACCTACTGTATTATTGTGGGTGATTGTATCTTCCAAGCATGTAGCTATTATACAGAGACACTCCTTGGTCTGCCGACACTCCTTGGTCTGCCGACACTCCTTGGTCTGCCGAACATTGGAGTATCTCTGTACAGTAGTTTCATGAAGTAAGCTCGAGATCGCGTCGAGGTGGCGTCGTAATAAATTATGCAGGAATAAATGAATTTACCTAAGACCTTTCAAGAGGAGCCGAGTCTCCGAGTGTGACGTTACACAGACGCTTCCATTATGAAACCGACCTAAAACTGTTATGGCTGAAGTTTTGAGCGTATTTTTTCTGTCAGCGCCGCACCGAGCCGGATTATCCGACTCTTTAAAGTATGTGATGAAATTCCCTAATGTTGGGGTAATGGCACGCTTGCGCAGCACCGAGATTACCTGCCCCGAACGGCCAGCGGACTGTGCGGTTTTATCCTTGGACGGTTTAAATGTTGGGATTAGCATCGCCAGCATTATTCTCCAGAATAAACTCCCTTTGTTGCCGGGGAAAATATCAGCTCCGAATTAAATGGACGCAGGACGGATGATATATGAGCGCGTGGCGCGGCTAATCGATACCACTCCTCTACATGAGCGTGCGGGTAGGCGAAGTGGAATCGCGGGAGGTTATTTAATTCTAATTAGTGACAAAACGTGAAAAAGGATTTAATGAAGTGATTACTCCGCTGTCCGGTGCCGCGACCCCCGCTTTGATGGAGTGTCCCGCGGCGCCCATCGAGGCCCCGCGCTCGCACACCGCGACGGCTCACGCACACACGCACACGCGCAGCCGTGCTGATTCACTTCGAGATGGCTTTATCTGTCTTTAATTTAGTTTCCGTCCGCGACGCTGAGTCTGAAAGAAAAGGTGAAGCGGCGGGGCCGGCGCGGACGCGGCGCGCATACATCAGCCGCACGACTCAGTCCGCCCTCTCAGAACGTTTTGTGCGCAAAAAACAATTTCAACTTTCTTATAGCCTTTAAATTCTTTTACATGTTACCGAATTTCGTTCTGTCAGAACTTCACCCAACCTGTCGATGGCGAAATCAATTACCGGGGAAACTTTGGACGGTCCATCCTGAAGGCTGCGCTAGTTTCCCGGCTGAGCGAAATGTCGGAGGGACAACGGGTGGAATTCGGCAAAAATCCGGGGGGGAATAAATACGTAATTCGCGTTCCTTACTGCCTGCCAGCGGGTTGTTGGTCTTGGCGCATGTCAGGCCAGTTGGCGGGTGCTTACATCTTCTTCCTGCTTACATCTTTGTATGAAATGAAATGATATTTATTTGTTTCCTAACCACACCATGATATTTAATGCTTGATTAATCCGCCGGATAAAGGAAAACTAGAAGGATGGATCTCAGTCTGTACTTGCTCGCAGAGCAAATACTTAATCGCATTATTAAATGCACTATTCTGTAAAATCAGGATATATCCTACTTATTCTATAAGACAACGATGACGTGAATTGATTTGATCACGTATTGGCTGTTACTGGCTATAGCTAGTTTTACGCAGAATTGCATTGGACCAGCACCTAAATAACGCAGCTCTACCTTGTCCACACGATTAGCTAAAAGCCGCGACCGCACCGCGCGCCGCCCCAGCGCGCGTCTTGCGCCGTGGGACATAATAAGAGGATGCCTCATGAAAAATTAACTGAATGTCGGGCCAGACGGCTTGTTGACTCAGCCGAGCCAGCGCGTTATTGCTGCCACAGCCGCGCCACTCGTGCGGGCAATTTACTTGCCGCTGCCGCAACCGCTGAGGCCACTAGACCAGCTCACGGCGCCTCATCGTGCACTCATTTGTTGCGTATTACATAATACCGATGCAAATGCGTGTAATCCGGCCCGAGTTTGTTTATACAGCTGTTTGCTCTCCCAGGCTGCAAGTTCCTCGTAAAGTAGCTCTATAGTAATCCAATAGCTCCGGCAGCTCGCAGCGTAATCCCGAAATAATATTTTAGTTGGCGAAAGTTCGCGCGAGTTTCACTTTGAGCGGCGGCGCGGAAAGCGGGCTCACTCAAAATGATAATCATTATAATTCCGAGTAATTACGGAACGTGAGGCAACTTTCTTAACTGCTCCGCTATAATTTGAAAGTTTTCAATTAGACAACGTAGGTAATATCAAGCTCACCACCAGTGTGTGGCACTATAAAGGAACAAACACTATTCACTTATTGAATATGCGCACAGCATATGTATCGTGTATTGTTCGCAAGCTATAAAAGGCAAAAAACGTGCTAACAGTTCACGAGAATTGGGCTATTTATTCTATAATATGACTAGAGCACTGGTCGGCCTGGTGGCCGGTTCTGGCACGCGGAGCACGCGCCAGGCACGCATGAAATACGCGGCGCTCTCTTAATTTTCTATACACGCTGCTGTGCTGCCGTAAAATGTCTTCTTGTGCAGCCAAAGATAGCGTACGACAGCGAAGCTTATCAATGACGCGAGAATTTAATTTAACTTCCACCGTCCCTCTAATCCACGTGGAAGTCTCAGTTTTGCGACTGCAGTATTCTGGCCAGCATCAGTGGGGTTATAGATGTTGGTCGCACGCTGGATGTGATTTAGTCTGAAAGTAGTAGTTTAGTCTCTAAGAGTGGGTTAAGAGGTCGACTTACTGACGGTTTTATTGGATTTGCCCCAGCGCGGGCGACATCGGGGCGGGTGGCGGCAGCGGGGGCGGCGCTGTGAACATGCAGCGTCGATGCAATTCCATGTTTACCCCCCGCCGCACCCGGCCACCCCCTTCACTCTCAAGTCTTTAGATGCAGGAAATTCTCGTCTAATAGGTTTGTTCTAGATTTTACACGCATCGAGGCGGGTGCATTCTTGAGCTTTTATTTATCGAAGGTTCAATTGTGGCGCGCGCCCCACTGAATGTGACCCGCACCGCGCCGCACTGCAACAAAACAACACACTCTCACGTCAACTTTTCTCAAGCTCCGCGTTATTAAGCGAGCATTTTAGGTGTGATATAAATACGGGCGCGACCGGCTCCGAGAACTCATTAGTCGCTTGTCGTGACGCGCGACACCGCACGACGCGGCACGGCGCCGCGCAATTTATTCCTCCATTCTAACTTGATCTGTCACACTTCTGCATAATGATGTCTTTTGGACACTCGCTTTTACATTTTCTGAAGTAAAATTTTATTGCTAAAGTTACTTAAATGCCTTTTGCAGTTTTGAAACTCGCGAATTAGCTAATTGGAATTTAAATTGAGTCCTAATTCATTCGGGGATACTGGATAAGAATGCGCAGAATTTGAAGTAATTGCTATGTAAAGTGCCTGCTAGTGTAAACTGTATCGATGGGTTTAATTAAAAGGAGTTATACCGGGTGCTCGCTCACTCGGTGGTCGCACAAGCGCGCGCGGCTTACCGACTGCCTCGTCATTGTACTACATCATCGCAATGTACTCTCCACTAAGTACTTACCGACTGCCTCGTCATTGTACTACATCATCGCAATGTACTCTCCACTAAGTACTTACCGACTGCCTCGTCATTGTACTACATCAGAGTTAGTCTTTGACGGTCTACTGATAAACATCTATGTTATCATCTCTGCCTTGAACTTAATATTAAAAATAGTGTAAAAGTAGTTTTGTACTTCATAAATAGTTTATTTGTAAATCTATGTGCCAGTGAACGTATTGTATATATAAGTGATCTCCTAAGCTAAGCGAATAAAGTGCATTTAGACAAAATCAAAGTGTTCGGTATCTGTGTCTAACGGTTTTGTGCCCGTAAACTTGCAAGCAAACTTCACGGTTGGCGCTACGACACAACATCGAAATTCGCGTGGCGCTTTGAAGTGTTTGTGACTCATCTACTGTGCCGTGTGATTGGGCATAGACCACCGAGAACCGACACTACAAGAAGCTGGTTTGCCTCTCAGAGAATTTTACTTCGCTTACGCTCATAATAATACTCCCTGTCGGCAGAATGAAGTGTGAAGCTTGCTTTGCCGTTGCTACTGGTAGTGAGGCTCTCAAATGCACCCTATGCGGCAAGGGATACCATTACCTGTGCCTAAATATGACTTCGGCTACGTACAGGGAGCTGAATAAGAAAGCATGGCAGTGCCCCGGCTGCGACAATGTTAACAGTCGCAGGAGAGGGGACGAAACCCCCACCCGTAAACAGTTCGAGCAAAGGGCGGCCCCTCCTGCGCCGCAGAGTGAGTCTACGAGGGCGTCCCCAGCGCCAGTGGAGAAGCAGCCCATGGATGTTTGCAGCCCGACATCTGCCCCAAGTGCACAGGTCATCACGTACGACCTTTTCGGTAAGCTGTTGGAATCTAAGCTAGACCAATTCAGGACCAGTATTACAACCGAATTCAATATAATTCTTACAAAACTTCGGGAAAGCTTTCGTGAAGAAGTGTCGGCCCTTCGCAGTGAAAATGCCAAACTAAGGGAGGATTTTTCTGCCCTTGAGCGCAAAGTCGGTGCATCGGACGTCACCCGGATGTCGGAGGCCCTATCCGGTCTGCGCAACGAGTTAAACGAACGAGAGCAGGAACTTCTCATCAATGATGTGGAGGTGACCTGCATACCAGAGCACGACGGAGAATCAGTGGGACATCTTGTGATGACAGCAGCCGCCAAGCTGGGGATGACGTTGGAGGAGCGTGATATCGTCAGTGCGTCACGAGTAGGGCCAAGGCGTGGTTTGGTTGAGGGAGGCCGGGCGCCTACCCCGCGCCCCATCGTGGTGCGGCTGACACGGCGCTCGCTCCGCGACCAGCTGCTCCAGAGCGCGCGTGTGCGCCGTGGTGCCACCACCGCCGAACTGGGCCTACCGGCGCACGAACCGCGCCGCTTCTATGTAAATGAACGGCTGACGAAAACGAACAGAGCACTGTTCGCTATGGCCCGCGACGCTGGTCGAGCGGCACGTTGGAGGTTCGTCTGGACCAGAGACGGACGTGTCTTTGCCCGCATGGAAAACAATTCTCCTAGGTATATACTGCGCAGTGAAGAAGACATTAAAAGTTTTGTAAAGGCCTAGTTAGGTCATCTTTGTGTACCGCTTTGTTCTGTCTATATTATTATGTAATAATTTATCTGTTAAGTATTCAGTCACAGCGGATCAAAATAACTCCTTATAATTTCATGGAAACTTGGGACCCAAATAAAGAAATACACTTCCATCTAAATAAATACACACCATCACAGGACACACATTATTATAGTATATTCATATATTATCATCTCACTGTTAATCTAATTATCTATTTATATATTCTGTACAATATTACATCAAGCTACGCTATTACGTCTGTACACAAACACACAAACATAAACTCACGCCTGTTTCCCAGAGGGGTGGGCAGAGATCAGGGACTGCCACTTACCACGACTGTATCCATTATATTGAACTTATTTTGTTGCCATGCCTAAGACCGGATTGAAAATTAGTTTGTTCAATGCAGGCTCACTTGGGACCAAACATGATGAGTTCGAGGTTGCGTTTGCTAGGCTATACCCTGACATTATATGTATCAATGAGACGTGGCTGAGAGATGGGGAAGAGGGTCGGGCGCCTAAGTTGCCGGGATACCGGCTGCGGCACGTGCCGCGGCCGCGCGCCGTGCGGCAGCGGGGCGGCGGAGTGGGCTTCTACGTACGTCACGGCGTACGCGCCGTCACCGAGCCGCACCCGCCTGCACCCGAGCAGGTCGAGCAAATGTGGCTGTCTGTCAGGATAAATTCCATGCGGCTGGCTATAGGTACAGCATACAGACCACCATGGCTTAATTGCGACACGTTTTTTGAGGCTTTAACCGAGTCCATTATAAGCTTTGCCAATTTTGACTATGTGATTTTGTTAGGGGACTTTAATGTAAATACATTACTGCCTAGCACGAACAATAGCAAATTAGATAACTTTTTGACAAGTACCCTATTAAAGAATATTGTAAACGTGCCTACTCATTTTACAAATGGCTCTTCGACCTCAATTGACCTGGTGTGTACCGATGTTGACCCGTGTAAAATATCTGTGACAGTCGACCATATCTCTGACTTATGTAGTCACGCTATTGTGACAGCCGAATTACTAATAAAAAAACCAAAAATACCACCTCGCAAAATTACAATTAGATCATTAAAAACAATTGACATTCTCAAATTAAATTTAGAATTAGAATTAATCAATTGGACTAATCTGTCATGTTCCCCGGACGTGAACGAAATTGTAAATAAGTTCAACAAATTAGTAATAGATATATTCGACAAGCATGCGCCATTGCATACAATCGTGATTAGGGAAAAACAGAAGCCTTGGCTCACTAGTAATGTTAGATACATGATGCAGTTACGTGACCGGGCTGGTGTCAGGTATTCCAAAAGTAAAAGTGACATACATAAACAGGAATACAAAGATCTAAAGCATCTGGTTAATGTCAGTTTGTATCAGGAGAGGCGCTGTTTCTTTGAGAACCATGTTAACTGTAATATAAATAATCCAAAAAAATTATGGAAGTCTCTCAGGGAAATAGCTCTGCCTCAATCTCATGCGAAGAATCTCACACCAGACCACTTCGATGACCCTGATAAAATTAATAATTATTTTTTAACTATTCCTGGCACCAACATTTGCAGCTTCTCAATACTGGCGTATTATGAATGCAATAGGCACTCAAATGCAACTTTTGTATTAAAACCTGTAAACGAAACTGTAATTTCAAAGGCTATCTTGTCTTTGTCGTCAAATGCGCAAGGTATTGACGGTATAAGCTTGGATATGATTATCGCAACACTGCCTTATTCCCTAACGACCATTGTAGAAATCGTAAATAAGTCAATTGTATCCTCAACCTTCCCAGACTATTGGAAGACTGCGATAGTTCGCCCGATTGCTAAAATATCCAACCCAACTGAAATTTCCGATCTACGACCTATTAGCTTACTCCCCATAGTTTCTAAAATCCTTGAAAAGGTAATCTATGATCAGGTGATTCGGTATTGCGAGGAAAACAGTATCCTTCCCAAAATGCAGTCAGGTTTTAGAAAAAGTCACAGTACAGCAACTGCACTACTTGACGTTGTAGACAATATTTTAGGTGCACAAGACACAGGTAGTGGAAGTATTCTTACGTTATTGGACTTCTCACGTGCGTTTGATTCAATTAACATTAACCTTCTACTATCCAAGTTGTCCTATTACGGTTTTGACTCATGTACTATCAGGTGGTTCAAGAGCTATTTGACAGATCGCCAACAACGAGTGGTCTTACAAAAATCAGACGGCTCCACGACCGTATCCCAAGACAAGCCCACAGATCGCGGAATTCCCCAAGGGTCTATACTTGGGCCTTTATTATTTATTATATATACTGCAGACATAATAGACTCAATAAAGAATTGTCAGTATCATTTATACGCAGACGACTTACAAGTTTACACAAAAATTCTTCCGCAAGAGACTGATGCTTGTGTGTCTGGTCTAAATGAAGATTTAGGTAGAATCTCAGTATGGGCCGAAAGGAACTGTCTCGTACTAAATCCGATAAAATCTAAATATATGTTGTTAGGTTCCAAAAACCAAATCAAAAAATTATCACAATTAAATATTAATGTACATTTAAGGAATAAAGAGATTGAGCGAGTTACGGAGGCCCGTAATCTGGGCATTCTGATGGACGGTGAACTACATTTTGAACGCCATATCCAAGAAGTGGTCAGAAATTGTTTTTACCGATTGAAGTTGCTTTACCGCATACGTAGTTTCATTAGTCCTTCCCTGCGTATTAGGCTATGCGAAACTTTAGTATTATCTAAACTTAGCTACTGCGCGGCCTTGTATGGCCCCTGTTTATTTAAAAAATCCCAAAATCTGGTCCAAAGAGTGCAGAACGCCTGTGCTCGATACTGTTTGTATATACCGCCTCGTACACATGTGACCCCCTTCCTTAATGGCGCGAACATGCTGAAAATGGAAGCGAGACAAAAGCTTCAGCTAGCTACTATGTTATTTGGAATTATCAAAAAACAAGAGCCTTCCTATCTACTAAATAAACTTACCTGGAGACAATCACGTCACGCAGAAGGGGTAAGAGGGGCTTCTGTGCCACTTAGTTTGCCGATTCATAGAACAGCGGCCTTCCGTGGCAGTTTTAGGTACGCAGCAACAAAGTGCTGGAATAATATTCCACCCCCTTTTCGTACCTGCAAAAATAGATTAAATTTCAAAAAAATTTATAAAGAACATCTGTTGCAGGCACAAAAATCAACTTCTAACACAATTTCGTGCGTACCTACCTGTGTTGTTCTTTCTACCACTATTCGTGGTGAGTAGATAGTTCTCGGCGAAAATGGCGCAGATATCACCGGCAAAACACCGTTCATGAGTCACCTCACTTTAATATTTAGTATTATTTTCACACTGTTTTCTCCATTTACTTTTTTATACACATACCACAGACAAAAACACAACACACTACACTAAACTTAGGCATATAGACCTCACACTGGTAATATTGGGCACCCATTTTATAAATATATTTCATTACTTTTATTATTTTCACAAACACGACTAACCGCAACATGGCCGCGACAGAATATCAGCGTTGCAGGTAGTATCTCGGTGCTCCTGCAACACATGCTGAGTCGGGGCCATTTTAGGGGCTCAATACTTAAAACCCTGTTTTGTAACTTGATAAAATCATGATATTATAAATGTGTAACTTTTTTTCTTATGTTTTATGTGTAATTCAATATTTGAGCACCTATATATTCATGAATATGTTATGTTTTATGTTCTTTATTTTGTATAATGTGTTTTTTAGTATTGTGCCGTTAAATAAATGTTTTATCTATCTATCTATCTATCTATCATCGCAATGTACTCTCCACTAAGTACTTACCGACTGCCTCGTCATTGTACTACATCATCGCAATGTACTCTCCACTAAGTACTTACCGACTGCCTCGTCATTGTACTACATCATCGCAATGTACTCTCCACTAAGTACTTACCGACTGCCTCGTCATTGTACTACATCATCGCGATGTACTCTCCACTAAGTACTTACGGCCCTCTGCAGGTACAGCCGCTACAAAGGCCGAAATCCTTACTTGCTTCTTTACATCGTGACTTATTAATCATAAGTCACAATTGAGCTTTACATAGTTCAACGCTTTGTCTTTTACAAAGTTTTCATGCCCGTTCAATATTAGCACAAAGTACTTAATTGTTTCATTGTGCCTTTTATGTCTGAAGTCTTTATGTAATTCCTTTTGCCGAATAACGAAGCTGTATTTACTTTGGCAAACTTTCATAAAGCAGCGGCTTGAATAGGCAAGCGGCACGAGCCATCATCGGGAAAAAGGTAGTTTTCAATAGAGCTCGTGCAAAACAGAGAAAGAGGAAATGTATTTCTGTAATTTGAGATAAAATTTCTGAAGGTAACGCATGTGTATCACTGTATTCAATATGGAGCACTACATCGGTGTCACGTGCCAATATCGTGCCACCTGCATCTGCAGCGGCAATATGGCGCGGCGATCGAGTGACTCCCCGCTCGGCTCAGTCGGCCCGTGACCCGCGCGCTCTTCTCTGCCGCGCTCCGCTCCACCACGCTCTAGTTGCTCCTAAACTGCGCCTGTAGCGAGCCACTTCATAAGCGCGATGTCTGCACAGCTTTCACGCTACGCCGGAAACGCCTCAAATGAAAGTCACTAAAATCCTAGACGGCAGAAATAAATACGGCAAACTTATAATATTACGTCAGTCAACATCGAGTTTACCGTAAAAGCGACGAGTCAAGGTTTATTTTTTGCAAGTATTTTTCCTTTTTCCGCTCCGGCAGCGCTCCCGCGGCGGCGCCGACGTCTCACGGTACAAATAAAATAAAACTGCGCTTCGAGAAAAATTGGAAATTCAATAACCCGTCGTCCCCGAGAGATTTCCACCCGATGTTCGACTTTAAAAATATGATAGATGATACATTGCATACAAGCCACTACCCACGTAGTTGCTTGATCTATCGACGCCCGCGCCCGCGCCGCTCCACTTTGTACTCTTATGCGAAGGTTTAGGAACGATTCATTACGGCTCAACACAAAGTCCTGGGAATATTGTGATTCAAAGCGATTTGTCACAAACTTTCGCATACTAACTAATTGAATCGGTGATTTCTAAAACCCCACATGTTACATTTTTTCCGAAATTGAGTTAGGACCGGATTCATAATCTATGGATGTAGACCTATCGATCCCTGCAAAAACCACACTTGTGAAATTGGTTAGTAGGTGTGAAACAGCGTCCCAAATCTCTCGGTCATTTCAAAAACATCACTTGTGCAGTAACATGTGGTGTTTCTGAACGCAACTGTCACACCAAAACTCTCGGTCATTTAAAAAATACCACTTGTGCAGTTACATGTGGTTCAGATTGACTTCACTGTAGTTCAGATTGACAGTAGTGACGTTTTAAATTACAAAGATTGGTGGGGTGCCTACTACAAAAAACATATAATATCTCTAGAGTCACATGGGAAAAAGGTAAAAAAAGATGCAAAAGAAAATTTCAATATATCAACTTACATGCACTTGTTTTATCAAGACAGAGAAACAATCATTGCACGTAAATACATTGACAATGATTTCAATAAACATACTTTCAAATTTGGAAGTAGAAGTGATGTGTCTCTTCCAATTTTGAAGGTATATAATGAGGGCTATGTGCCTATCAATATAAAGAAGGTGAATGACCTGAAAAAACTTTTCCCTTATGTCCCAGAAGCATACAAAAATTTCTACACAGAAATTTTTGCTCGACCAACATGCGATGTCGAAATTCCCGAAAATATGGACTAAGCTTGCTTTAGATTGTAAGATTAACAACTTTTTATTTAATAAATATATTGTTCATGTATATATTTTTTGTTTCAGTTGTATAATTTCCTAGAAACTTATTGATTTCTTTACCAAAACCGTAGTATTTGCGAAAATCCCACATGTGACGCAATTTTATCTTGGTTTCATACATTATAGGAATATTTTAAAATACGAAATGTACCTTCATATACTTTGTTAGGCTATATATTTTACATATAAACTGAAAAAACTACTAAATAACCACCACATAAATTAATGATCAGTTTTTATGGTCTCCTGAAAAGTTAGGTCTGTGTCACATGTGGAGTTTTAGAAATCACCGATTCAATTGTGGACTAGATAAAAAGTTTCACAGTAAACTAACACTTATTTTCAGAGATAGAAAAAACGTACCATATTTTTATAAACACTTAAGACGCTCATGATTCAGGATTAGGATTTAACATGAAATAGGAATAAATAACCGACATCCAAACAATTCAGGGCGCCGTACAGAATTGATGAGCCCCTTTATTTTGCGCTCAATCGTTCCGCTTTCGTTCCAAATCTACTCTGGAAACTAATGTCTCTCTTAAAACTGTTAACTTAATTACATCTTCTATTATCAAGCAAATGTGTGCGATGACAAATTGTAACGGTTGGCTGTATTTTGGGGCGGCATTTTATATTTTGGCGCCACGTTGTCTTGCGCCGGGCCGCGCGCGGGTCGCGGACGCAAATATGATGCGCGATAAAAATAGAGGTGCTTACTGACGACGCCGCTGTCGGTCGAACGAGCGACACCCGCCCCTGCCGCGCGGCGGCACGACGCTGCCGCCGGCTAGGGGAGGAACTTTTGACTTTATGTAACCGTTGTTTGTTTCACATGTCGACCTTTCGTCGGAGCAATTAAACTTGCTTAACTTTTAACAACGTGTCGAAACCTGATCTGGAGTTTCACCTCGTCATAATATCGTCTGGCATCCCATAGTGGCCCCGCCCGCTCGGCGGCAGCTCTCGTAAATAGACGAACAGAATAAACGGAGCGGAATATGTACATAATGTTTACATGTAGGTTTCTGAAACTGAGGAGGTATTATTTACCCACCTCGCGCGTCTAGATATGTCCTCACAAAAACACAGATGTGACATTGTTAATATTTGGCGGGCGGCAGCGGCAGCGCGTTGTCGTAAACATAAAACACGAGATGTTTGGATAACAGCGGCTCCGCTCACCCGTCCGTGCCGGTGTATTTGCAAACTTCATATATCGCGTTATTATTATTACGGGCGCGGCGTATGAATATTCTAACGCTGTTACAAGACAGTGGGCGCCCGCCGCCGTCGCCGCGGCACTCGGCTTAATTGTGACGCGTCGCGTCGCGGCACGAGTGCATCGCTCTGCCGCTCTGCGTCGTTCATACGATTAATACACGACGCAACGGAGCCTCACGGAGTAAGTCGTTCAGTAAATCACACTCACAAATGTCGCAAGCTTGTGAGGCGAGAAAACCCAATTGTCAGGCAACTTGTAATAATATCATCGCAGTTCTCTGAAGAGGGCTAACAACAAAGAGGTAGATAGTCACGAGTATGGAGCGAGTGTAAAGTTTTATCTGTCGTCCCGGGGCGCGGGCGGCGGCCGGCGCTGACGCCGAGATTGCTGAAACAAGTGCGAACCGCTGAATTCCGCGCGCATTTAGCTAAAACTTGTGCCGCCGTTACGCGCGCGGAACTGTTGGGTGTACACTCGGACTCGCGGATTACAAGCAATCGTCACAAGCAATAATGTTTGTGCTAGGTACTCATTTTAATATTAATGATTCACGCAGTCTTGCAGCTGGATAAATCAGCGCGAACCAAAATCATATAATGGTATATTATTTTAATCACGGCAACACATTAATTTGTGGTTATTAAATTTTATTGTAATTGAATTTCAATAATTGGGCACAGAGGGCGACATGTACCTAGTTAATAAATATGTAAGTGCTGCAGGCAACATGCATTCCGCAGCGCTGAGCTGGCCGGCGCCGGCGCATGCCGCTGTGATTGCGCACGCTCTTATTTAGTTGACGGCAGCGACATCTTTAGCCCCGCCGGTTGTTAAGGCGAAATAGATGACCGCCCCCACTAATAAAATACGTCGAGTCATCGCAACAGTTGGGCATATTTTGGGTTCGAGCACGGCACTTTGCTGACCCGCCCGACCCAGGCAAGAATAAACAGAGCTCAACATTAAAACAGATACTAATATTGCATCCGTCTCGGCGAAGCGTTATTCAGCTAATTTCGCGCGAGAATTTTATGAACGCCAATTAAAAGTTATATCGCCGTAACTAGCGACTTAATCCTTCATTAGCCAGGCCGGCTTGTAGCGGAGCCCGGCGGGAGAGGAGCCCCATGGACGCACAGGGCAAGGGAGCGTTAACAAGAAGCAGCGCCGAGCGCCGAACGCCGACCGCCCCGCGTTCAGCCAGTCGTCTGCGCCTCGTCTGCGTTCCTTTTGTTTTATCTCCTCAGGTTAATTCAATTCGTGCTCGCGTACATCGCTGTCGAGCTGCACAGTTGAGCTCTTTTGTTATCGAGTCAGCTCGGAAATCTGAGACGGGAAAGTGAGAAAAATAAGGGTCGGTCATTTCTGACAGGCTTGAAAGATTAACCCCCAGTTTCTCGTACACTAACACGCTTTTAATTTACTGTTGAAAAACCACTGATAGCTGTTAACAGTAGATTAACAGCTTATTAGTGTATGAGAAACCGGGGGTAAGACTTACGGAACTTGTAGTTCAAAAAAAGTAGTTCATTGTATTATATCTAGTTTGTTTGATATAGTCAACATTCTCGGAACATCACCGTTTGCTAGCGATTTGAAGAAAAAGAAGGAATCAATGTTCTTAATTCATTTTTAATACGGCCTATCGACCTGATAAACAAAATTCGAATAGAAATTAAATATTCGGTGAGCGGTACATTTACCTTCTCTAACTGAATTTATACTTTAAACCTTGTCATGGTGTGTTAGAGATGAGGGTTTGAATCCTGCTTCGGTCCAGAATTATTCGTTCAACGTGAAGTTTATTTAAAAGAACTGCTTATTTCTTCAAAACTAGCAACAGAAGCAAAACCCGCAGTAGAATCAGAAGTGACAGTTAAATAAAAGCGGAGTCCAAGTTGCGGGCGGGCGGCTGTCGCGCGCACGCCGCGCCGCACAGAACTTGCCAAATAAAGTGCATGCGGCACAGAAGTTGCCGCGCAAATCCGGACCCGACTACAAGACAGGCTTGTTTCTTGCTTACTGTACAGGCCCAGATGTACGCGAAACGTCGTAATCAACAGCTTGGATTTCTGCGACCCACATATAACACCGCTCTCCACTTTTATTACAAACTTAAATCCAGCGAGTACGGTATAAAGAGCGTTCCGCTGTAACAATGATGGCGACTATTAACCCACACCTGTGTACCTGCAGCACAATCTTGCTACAGTTTAGTGTTAGTGCACCATTACTGGCCCGAGACACCAAACACAATGACATAAATAATATCTAAGCTGTTATTAAACGAATTCGCGGCGAGTGCGCTGCGGCGGCGGCCGGCGGCAAGCAAGCCGCGAAATATGACGTCATAAAACAGAGAATTAACTGAAATGGCCCGTGCCGCCGAATGGCCGCAGTAAGGAATTCAATTATGCCGCAACTATTTTCGCGATCCGCAATATGTGGGCCGGCCCACGCACGCGGGTCGTCCATAGCGCCGCCAGAACCGCCTGTCATTTTGATGCTTGAAGGGTTACCGCCTCTGGCTTTGTGCTCAGACCCGCAGTGCAAGCCATCAGGTTAATTTTTGACTTGTCTACTTCTGATAGATAGCTATAGTACTTATTACTATATTTAATCTCCGGAGTAGAATTCAGGGTCACCTCAATTAGAGTTTAAATTTTACAATTACGTAAACTCTGTTAATTAGGGACCTTATAAAGACTAAGTTTGGAGTTTTTTGTTCATTTACCCTTTTGATTTTGTGTGTTTGTATATTTTCTTTTGTTTGTATATTTTCTCTAATTTGATTTCTCCGTCGATTTTTGACTTGGACTGACTTAGTGTCTACAGTATGTTTCATACTTTGCTGTCCTAGTTTTTGGGAGGCCTGGCATCCTAAGATACAGATCTCTGATCTAGTTTAGGACCCAGACTTTCCACAAATTGCTTCAGATTGTGCCATATTGTGCCACCTCTTTTGTACCTTATTTGTGGATGGAGAAATAAAGTTTATTTGTATTTTTGTATTTTTTTTGTATTTGTATTTTTCCTCCAAAATAATCTATATTTTGAAATGGGACTAGGTGTCTTTACTTGAGTGACTTAAATGTAAGGCGTGCATTTCAAGATCTAGATCGTTATTAAAACTGGCCAAGTGCGAGTCGGACTTGCGCACGAAGGATTCCGTACAATTATCTTTACAACGTTTGAACGTCTACTTGTTGCCGTTATTAATATCGAGCAAACAACGGCAAAAAAACAGTTTTGTTTTTTGGAAGCCCCCCTTGAATATGTATTTTATTCTGTTTTTACTATTTATTGTTATAGCGGCAACAAAAATACATCATCAGTGAAAATTTCAACTGTCTAACTGTCACGGTTCATGAGATACAGCCTGGTGACAGACGGCGGGCGCACGGACGGACGGGACGGACAGTCAAGTCATAGTAATAGGTTCCCGTAACCTTTGGGTACTTCACCCGAAATACTGATTTGATTAACACCTACAAATAATTTCAGCGAATGGAACAAGTAGTAGTGGAAATGAAAAGGTCTTCTTGGCTAAACATTACGGTTCTCTTTTGTGAGAAAAGAGTAGTTTATTTAATTTCACAGAAGTAGTTCTTCTCTGTAGTTCATAGTTCACTATCATTCAGTGACTCGTCGGCTCGCGTTTCAGCTCTCATATGTTTTGACTCGCGTTGATTTGCGAAAACAATAAAATTTATAAATGATGTATTCAAATGAATGACTAACGAATGCGACAAACGACGACAATTAGAGAAGTCCCATGAGTTACATTTTTTTTATCAATGCAACGGCTTCAATAACCTTAACAAAGGATTTCACTTGTGACGCGATCTCTAATAATAATATATAGAGCGTAAACGAACTAGTTCGAACTATTACTTGAACTGTTAAGGCGAAGGAGAAACAATAAGATATGTAATGAATGAATTGTTCTGCGGAGTGAAATCCTTTATTTAAAGCTTTCAATCGCGAACTACACTCGTCTAATCGCGGTTGAGCTTGTCGCGTGTCGCTGGTCGCTCCGCTCGTGACCGCGCGCCCTCTCTGCACGCTCGACGCTCGCAATTAGCAGCGGAGCGGGAACGCCTTTCTTTCATTTAATTGTTATTTAATGGCCGCGCCGCGTAAATCACACGAGTGAGAAATCGCTGCCAAATATTCGTATTTAGCGCCCCCGCCGCCGCCGCCGCCGGCGCCGCCGCTGACGGCATTATGGTAATCCAGCAGGAGTCGCTACATCCAGCAGTCATTAAATCGTAGCGCTGTCCAAGGGTGCGGTGAGCGGTGGTAGCCTAGTGAGTAGAACATTGGACTCGCAAGCGAAAGACCCAGGTTTGATTCCCAGTGCAGTCATGTACCTATGAATTTGTTTTTTTTTAAGTTATGTACATTTGAAGTTATAGTAGTAATACTACTCGCTAACAGTAAAGGAAAACATAATGAGGAAACGTGAGTGTCTACGCTATTCACGCGCTACCACGGAACGCGTGGTGATGAAGCCCATACTCTCTCTCTCTCTGAGAAAAGCCCTGTGCCCTACAGTGGGACTTATATAGGCTGCTTATGCTGTCCAAGGGTGTTATGGCAAAGTTCGGCGAGGGTGTTAAGTAAAGTATCGCTTTCAATTCATGTCCTTGTAAAAAAAAATCATATAGTAACTAAAAATATACTATAATCCTATACCAATAATCTCGTAAAAGATACAGCCAATGGTCCACACTATCGCCACCCAAAACTCTCCCAAATTCTCCCTTCAAATCGATAAGCTTGGAAAAGCAATACACGCACGTTAATTTATTCACTGACTGTCTTTGTCAGCTACGGAAACGTACATTTTATTATTTATCGATCACTCATTTTAATCAGAAGTATTTCCACTGTGCGTGTGTACTTAAAATCACGCCTGTATCCGAGAGGGGTAAGGTAGAGGCCAAGGATTTTGATCTTGCTGCCTCTTTTCCTGTGGCCGGGCAATTATTGTCTCGTGGAACGCCTACGAGCCGCGCGGTGACCTCACCGACACAGCCGATGCCTGCGTAGATCGATAGCTTATAAATATTCCATTGTAATGGATATCAAGTACATTTGCATTGCACAAATAAGGCTTAGGACAAAAGGCTCGCAGCTGTGTTGAATTTAGCTGTTACTTGATTGCACCGCCAACCTATTTTGACTGATTTGACTGCCTCGTCGGTCTAGCGGTATCACATTTGATTATCATGCCGGAGGTCGTGGGTTCGATTACCACTGGGGGCCGCCGTTTGTATAGAGCATTTGCATTTGTGCATTTGTTTGTGGATTTTTTCTTTGCCTCAGTCTGGGTGTATTCCCATGATCGTGCATGGACATCTTTGCCTGGTTACCATAGCACAGGGTATCCTAGTTTGAGACCAGGACAAGTGATTGTGTTGTGTGGAAGTTGTTGCTTTTATTATATGCAGTAGGTTAATAAATCTTCCCTTTTTAAGCTTATTTTTCGATAAAAAAAAATGCAGATTTAGATTGTCATACTTGACGATCTACAAAGATAAATAATGGATCGGTCTAAATAATAATAATTATTAAAAAATATTCTTATTATTGCTGAAAAATATTTTCTAATTTTAGTTGTTTCCGGCACGCCCAAACAAATGAAAAAACATTGATTTGTTAAATATTTATTCTATTGGCGTTTCATAACTTTAGTACAAATACTGATGTTTGATAATAAAGTCTCATGTTTTCTTTCCTTTATTGGTACTACAACCACAACAAACAGTTTTTCAGATGACTATAATTAGTTGTCATTGAATAATTAGTGGTATACCTCGGTTTGTGGCTAGGCTCGTAAATCGCAACTAACATGCCAGGTGGAGCCATATGCAAAGCATGCCAGGTGGTTGGACGCTAACATAATTGTGTTGTGTTCTGATTGCAGTGTTTATCCATTTATTGACCACCTAACCACTCTGGGCTAACAACCAGGTATAGTTGTAAACTTGTAACAGTAAAAATTGTATGCCTATTTTTTATTATACCTACCTTTCAAACTTACCTTTTAAACAGGCAAATACGACCTGTCATTTGATTTATGATCCATTGCTCTTGAATATTCTTTCAGGTACTTACGTGTTACTAGAAACTCACGCCTGTATCCTGAAAGGGTAGGCAGACATCGGGGTTTTCTACTTGCTACGATCCTGACAGGCCTTTTTTGCTCCACCAAAATTAATTACTCGCTGCATTAACGCACGCCGGTGTTGGATACTTTTTATTATGCCCTTCGTTAATACATCCGGCCCTTCTACCCATATTTGCTCGACATATTTATTTCGTTAATATTTCTTCCTCCGTCCTCTCTATATCATGTCCAAACCAACGGAACATTCCTTTCTAGTTCCTACATCCTATTTCTGTCCACAACATTCTCTTATCAGTAATCACACTATTGCGTATCCTTTCATTCTAAATTGTATGTTTAGTATATATACTTCTCAAACATAACACAACATAAAAGCCTATTTAGAGGCTAAAAATTCCACCCATGCCGGGACTTGAACCCGGCTTAGCTTAGCCAGAGGTCGCGGGTTCAAGTCCTCTAAATAGGTTTTTAAAATTGTCCTCAGCACGGGTTAGTGCAACAAAAAGAATGTAATAACACAACATAAACTCACGCCTGTCTCTCGAAGGGGTAGGCAGAGACCAGGGTCTGCTACTTGCCACGATCCTGACAGATCTGTTTCGCTTCATCAACGTTCTTTAGTCGTTGCATGCACGCACGCCGGCTTCGGGTACATACTTCCCAAGGACCTCATTTACTAATTTCTTGATTCTTCTTATTAGAAATAGGTAATAGCTGAATAGTATTTTTGCCCAACAATGTATACCTAAGTGTTAGCAATAAGATGAGTGAAAAATGTCACGCATGGTCAGGTGCAGGGATAATTAGAACTAGTAACGGCGCAGCGCTGCGTAGCAACCTTTGCGTCTCAGGGGCCATTTCACTGCAAAAATATTGTTTAATAGTTATTTCTATACGACGTCATAAAAATACTTAGAAAAATATCCTGACTGCAAAAGGCCCACCTAAAATAAAGTAGACGCAGTCAATTGAGAAAAAAATATTATCTCGCGTCCAAGAAATAAATTTATAAATCACTTTTCTGCTATATGGGGAGGATGGAGGAAGAAAGATTGACGAAAGAAATATATCGACTGACTGTGGGCCGATAAGGAACGTTCCAGGCGGACGTACTTCAACAAAAAAAGGGATGTATTTGCAAAGGGCAAGATAAAAAGTACCCTAAACCGGCGTGCGTGCATGAAACGACTAATGCATGTTGTAGCAGACCCTGGTCTCTGCCTATACCTTCGGGATATAGGCGTGAGTTTATGTATCGTATGTTACGTTTTTTTGTCTATACCATACAGCCACGTGCGAATAAAGACTAAAATATTGTGTGAGCGGGAGGAAAAGACGAGCATATTTATAGTTACATTGTACCACTCAGAAATGTATTTAAACGTAAAGAATTTACATTTTTAGATGAATCTACTAATTCTATTGTCTGCAGACTCGTGCCAATTTTTTTAACATTAGGTATTGAAAACAATAGTGAACCAGATTAGGACTATAGAAAAAGCATAAGCATAGGTACTCGTACATAGTCAAAATTACTTAGATCTCGCTTTCTTTTAAAAACTAGAGAATTATACTCTGCAATCCATATTACCTGAGATACCTAAGTAGTTTCTCTGCTAATTAAGGCAAATCATTCGCCGCTTCATACCGGCCTTTTTGAAAATCCATGGAGGAGGCCTATGTTCAGCAGTGGACTTCTTGTGGCTGAATGATGATGATGATCATGATTCACATAAACAAAAAAAAGGAAAAGCCCCAGTATAGAACTCCTGGGGAACTCCTACTTTTGCATCAAAATCCGAGGATCTGATATCGACTTTCTGAGTCCTAATACACTTTCTTACCCTAACACTTCTTTCATCACCATCATCATCAGCCATTTGACGCCCACTGCAGGACATAGGCCTCCCTCATGGTTTTTAACCATGAAGGGTTTTGCCATAATCGCCACGCTTGGCAGGCGGGTTGGCGATCGCAGTATACGGTTGGAATCTCAGTAAGACGCTGCTGCCCGTCTCCTGTTAATTTATTTCCTTAGTCGCCTTCTACGACATCCGCGGAAGGAAATGGAGTGACGCTATTCTTAATCCGGCGCCACACGGATCACGGAACACCTCTTTATCGCGGTCTAACACTGGTGTCTTTGGCAGTGCCGTCGGCGCGAATCCTGGGCGGGCCCGACCTGCATGTGGACATGGGCTCCACCATCAACCTGACTTGCCTCATCCAGTTCAGCCCCGAGCCGCCCGCCTACATCTTCTGGTACCATGAGGACGAGGTGAGCGCGCGCCGCGCGGACCGCCGCCCACACAAGGTGCCCCGCCCATGCCCTAACTTCTGCCGGGCTTAGGGTTACCAGATGACAGGAATTTTCCGGCCATGCTCGGAATTGGAGGTCTCGGTCAAAAAATCGGGACAAACGTGATTTTAATTAGAATTATTCGATAATTATTTTTTTCGCGCTGCCTCCAACGAATTTATAAAGTACGTAAAAAAATGTTGTCCGAAAATTTCCTAAAAAATAAGGAATTTTGTACTAGAAATCCTATTTTTTGATCTGGTAACCCTAGCCGGGCTTGATCCCATTTTTCGTGCCCATTTTTGCAGTCAATTCATGTCGTTGTAGTTACTGCAGTTGTGTAACATTATTCTACTGTGTCCACAAAGACGGTATACAGGCTATAACAGAATCCCCTCACTATCTTGAAATGGGAGGTTTTGCTCATCTATATAAACAACAAAAAAGGAAAAAAATCGGCTGTTCCATAGATTTTGGTGTCATAAGTGATAACTTTAGAACGAAACAGCTTTATCATATATGTATTTTCGCGATTTTGACAATGTTCATGGAGAAACAGTTCTTCATGTTGTTGAGGAGAACCTCCCTTTTTAGAAAGACAAGGTCATTTTGTTGCACCGGCTATGAATGTGTTTTGTTTACTAACTTGCATGGTACGAGTAACGTTGAAAATTATACCAAATAAATACTGTCTGTCTTTTTTTGGCAAATCTAAGGACACAAAATAGTGAAATTTACCACATCTGCTACCACCATCATCTACACCACATCATCCGCATCAGGTGAATGGATCTGCTGCGGATAGATTTTTGAGATTGTCATACAAATATGTATATCACTGGTTCATTGTCCTTTATTTCCGAGGTATACAACTAATAATAATCGTCTCTGATTTAAGAACTTGTAGTAAAGTTATAGCCAAGCTTATCTTAAATCAGTTATTTTTAAGAAACCATACTTGAGTTTTCTTTTGAGAAGTTCTCATCTTCGAAACCAAAAGTGAATTAAATTAACTTGAGAGTCAGCATCGGCCACAAAGTTACATGACACGCTGGAAACAAATAGCTGAAAGACGAATAACATCCGCATCAGCTGCGGCATCTCTTACGTGTGCGAATGAAGCTTTCGGTTAACACGCACCATAAACTCGCTCCCATCTTGCTAAATTAAAACCGTGTGAACAGCCCCGTATAATGATTGCAAGGAACACTTGGAAACATTTTTATTGCCCTTTCTGAATGGTCCTTAAACGTACACCCGCGTAGCGCCGCGCGACCGATACTAGGCAGTGCTGCGTCGACCGCGAAGAGGTCACCGGCAAGCGCCTACCACTCTCACAGATTTATGTAACTGAATCGAGCAAAAATAAAAGTTTAGCAAACTTGTATTTTTCCCCGACTTCAGGAGCTCCAACTAAGAAGATATTTATCTGAATAATGTATGAAGTTTGTTTTATTTCTGCTACACTCGGCTCGAACTGAGCTGCTGACTGTGCGAGCTGCATCGAGACCGGGCTAAACTCTAGTTAAGACGCAAATTGGTATGGAAACAGCAGCTAAAACAGCGGCGCTGCCAGCCGGCGGGTTAATTCGCGAGCAACTTGCCAAATAAAATGTAGTAACTACCCGAGCGGCCTCGCGCTCCGACTAGTTTCCTAACAACCTCTCTATGCTCGAGATGTTTTAATTTGGAAATTTCCAAAGAAGTTTGGCTCGCTAATGAAGCTCCGCTCGGCCATTAAATGGTCCATTCAATGAGCAGCACATAAACCACTGCGCGGGTGTCCGCCGCACTCCCACCGCGCTAAACACTAAACTCACTTACTGCCCGCCTGCCCCCCGCCGGCACAGTGCGCGCGCTGCATGCGTGCCGGTGGCACCTACGAGGCTGCAGGCGAGAGAACTTCGCGGCCACCACCATTGTGACTGTATGCAGTGAGCCGACTGGCCGACAGCGGGTGCGGCGGCTGTTGAAAACACTATTTAGTGCGACCGCGCGTCCACTTCATTAGTGCCATGCCAGTATAATGCGCGTTCGGGCCGGGGCTGGCTCGGGTGCAATCCCGCAGCGTGTAACAACACCCGGATAATGACGAGTGGCGCCGAATAGCCAAACAGTCAAAGCGACGCGACGCAACCACTTCGGGAAATACGTAATGTTATTGGGTGAACTTCGCTGCATTGGCACTTAGCGGACAGACCGGACGTGCGTGTCAGATATTGTATTAATTGGAGGAAGTTAGGCGCGACCCTACTTACCGGCTGTAGTCGGTTAAGCCCAGCTCACTCGCGGTCAGGTGCGTCTGTGCCGCGGCCGAGAGGGGCTATAAATTGAAAATAGTTGCTCCATAACAAATATCTCAAGGGTGGTTTAAGCTCTATAATACAGAGTAATTTATTGCGGAATTTCTTTCACGCATACCTTCAATTATGATCAAATTGTGAGGAATAATTAGGGAAAGAATTAGGACCTCCCTAGAAAAGCATTTTAATTAAAAGATTTGGAGCCGATAAATCTCTACATCTAATAATTTTGAACGCGATATTATTCCAGCCAAAAAAAGGTTGCTTCTAAAAACTTTGTTACGTAAATGAATACCATTTTTAAACTTAAATGAAGGAGTCTATAAGATAACAACGTCGCGAGTGGCAGTTCGGACAGACTCTTGACATCAGTCACATTGGAATGCCTCGGGTTGAAATTGATCTCTAGGTCTAGTATTACGCACTCAATCCTGTTCTCTGGATGAATTTACAAAAGTCACTCTTTTTGTGTTGTGTTTAAGTAGTATTTTGTGTGTCTATTAATGTTAGTTAATAGTTTCGTTGAGTTAATTAGAATAAGTAATTCTAGAAATTGCTAATGCAATGGGGATTCCCTGTAATGTTAGCTCCAAGTTTCTTGGCAATAAATAAATAAATAAAATAAATCCAAAGCACCTATCTTCGACTGAATAGGGCAAACAGAATATCTAACGGCTCTATATCTATCAGCTGTTGGATCTTCGATTCACGTCCAAAAGATGTAAAAACAAACGCTTAATTTCTATAAGGGTAGCTGTGCTGTCCAGATAAAAAGTATTCTAGGTTTTAATCAGGACGTCGGCTATGTGTGTGTGCTAAACATTCAAATCCGTACAGCCTTTTCTGCATAATATACTTCTTAAACTACACTTTCTTGTTTAAAATATTACAACGGAATTTTAAAATAGTACCTCATGTTATTCAATGAAAGGTCGAATTTACGCCCTTTGCTCTCTGTTTGGGCAATTATGTTTTTAACTTGCGGAAACTTAAGTCGAGCCTAATTATACAAAGTGTACAAATGTTTAAAAAAAAGTTTAATAACTTTAAAATAAAATAAACAAAAGCTTAATTGCCGTAGGTATTTCTAAGTTGCTTTGTTGAATCTGTCTGGCTGGCACTACTTTCAGTGCCCTGGCTTTGTCATCTGTCGACGGAACTTTCTACCTACCATTGAAATATTTCAACAATGGCCATCTACACTGCACGCTCCTTCTCAATGTACAAAATGTCGACTGTATGTAGGCATTAGCACCTGAATATAATAATATTCAGTGGGCGGGGCACATAGGTCGGAGAACTGATGGCCTTTGGGGCGAAAAAGTTCCGCCGACCAGACGACGCAGCGTGGGAAGGCCCCCACCAGATGGTCTGATGATCTGGTTACGGTGGCGGGGAGTCGCTGGATGCAGGCAGCACAACACCGGGAAGCTTGGAAAAATGTGAGGCAGGCCTATGTCCTGCAGTGGGTTTCAAATAGCAGCTATTTGATGATGATGATCATGACAATAATAATATGGTTCTTGAAGATTGTGCAAGTTATATTGCACTGTAAAATGTAAAATTCGTTTACGCCTATGTACCATTTCGCTCTACTAAGTCGAACGGCGTGACTCGGTAACAAAATCCAGATCACATACTTATTGTAGATGAGGATAAGTGATTGGAGATGGCCGGGGACAGAAAGTGCCTTGAGGGAGGCCTATGGGATCATAATCTTGATGATGATGATGATGACAATAAAGTAGGTAGCGTAACAACACTGGACATGCTTTCTAGGACCTCTAAAGTTCTAGTGTAATGTAAGCTACTATTTGCATTGAACTTATCGATAGAAACAATAGCTTTAATAGATAATTTTACAATTACATGTTGCTTGCGCAAATATGTTCACAAGAAGACGAAACAAAAGACGATCTATACAAAAAGAATAAGTTTGAAGTAGCAAGGAGTTTACATACTGTTTGGCAGGTGCAAACACAGGTTTATAGCGGCGAGCAGCTTGCTGTACTTAAATCGAATGTTCAAGTGAAAAGATACAATTAAAACGTCATCTTAAAATTGCCCTGCACATGTAGCTCCAACACAATACCACTACTCAAACGGAAAACTTACGTGTATTTGGTGCAACCGCATCTTTATAGCCAAGATAGGTTACATAAGTCACTTGAGGGAACATGATCGACGCTCTTCGCAGCCGTAACGTCGCCGTAACAGTCACCGTGACCTACCCCGGTGGGAAAGAATCATCATCATCATCATCACATGAAGCTGTAACTTTAAGAGCCTTGCTATCCTGCACATTTTTTTGTAAAGTCGCCCATAACCGAGTAGTGTACACGCGTTAACTATTTGTTAAGAGTTGTCAGTCGGTACTTTGGCATACAAAAAAACATGACAATCGTCAATAGTTTAGAACAACAGAGAAATAATGTTGTACAACCGCGGGCGATATAAATTCGTTGACCATGGGTCCAGAAAAGAAGGAGCGAAGATAAGAGGTTGCCGAAAAGTGGCTTCCGTTGTGGTGGACAGTAGTAGTTGGCTTGATGGACAGAGGTTTTTTTGTAACCAAAATCGATATAAAACAAGCCGCTTATCAACGCGTTCTCCTGTACTTCGCGATATGATTATGAGTGAGAGGACACGATGTTTGGCAGCTGGTCTTTTTTGATGGCACAGCCTACAAGGCTTGCATTTAACTTGTCTAATCGCGATTATTTTTAGGTGAAGTTAATTATCTTGTCTTATGTTTTTACTAACTACATAAAAATAAAAAAAATAAAACTTAAACTTAATTAATTCTATCTACTAAACAATCACGATTAGACCTTAAATATGTAACTATAAGGAAGAAAGAACTGTCAAATTTCAACTGCTATCAGGCTTTTAATAATAATAACTTGTACACAATACAATCACTTGACCCGTTCCCGAACTAGGATTCCCTGTACTATGGTAGCCAGGCAAGGACGTCACAAACATTAAAATACACCCAGACTGAGGCCATTTGTACATAATTATGTACGGCGGTCCCCAGTGGGAATCGAACCCACGTCCTCTGTTTTGGTAGCTAAGCGCCTATCGTATCTTTCTGTAGCTGCTACGACATAGACAATAACGGCTAACCCCTGCTAACTCTCGGTGCGCGTGCGTGTGTGAAGCAGGTGATATCGTACGACTCGTCGCGCGGCGGCGTGTCCGTGGTGACAGAGAAGGGCGCGGCCACCACGTCCTACCTGCTGGTGCAGGACGCCGCGCCCGCCGACTCCGGCCGCTACTCCTGCTCGCCCAGCAACGCCGAGGTCGCCTCCGTCAGGGTGCACGTGCTCAATGGTCAGTCCACCTCCTAATTCATCCTAGTACGAAAGTAAAAATAACCTTCGTGAGGGTGGATGTGCTTAACGGTCAGTCCACCTCCTTGCTCATTCTGCTACGAAATAAAAACCTCCGTAAGGGTGGACCTGATCAACGGTAAGTCCATCTTATTGCTCATTCTACAACAAGTGAGAAAAAGCTTCTGTGATGGTGGATATGCTCATTGGTCAGTCCACCTCCTCATAGATTCTATTACAAAAGAAGAAAAAATCTCCATAAGGGTGGATGTGCTCAATGATCAGTCCACCAGTTTGCTCATTCTGCTACAAAATAAAAACCTCTGTAAGGGTGGAAGTTGCTTACATAGCCAAGGAAAAGGACGTATCATAAAAAGGTAGTATTGGGAACATTTTTCTGAAACTCTAGTTATTATTAATGTAAACTTACTTGGAATTTTGTACGAAGAGTCCGTTAAAATATTCCTAATGTATAGTGCTTACGAAAGTTTTAGTTCGAAGATACATCTTACGTACTCTCAGTCAAAGTTCTTGCTCATTACTTACTTACTTTCTGTGGTGCTACAACCCGCTCTTGGCCTCTTCAACATTTTTCTTTCATTTCGCCCAGTCTATTGCATATTTCTTCCACGTTAATATTTTCTTAAGGTCTTCGACTATTTAGTCAGTCCATTTCAATTTCGGGCTGCCTCTTGGTCGCATTTGCTGTGGATCTTCTTGGTCGTTCTTGGTGACCTGTCCCATCTCAGCCGTTGAGACTTAGCTTTTATTAGCTAGAACTCGTGATAACTAGTATGTTACGAGTTCTTTACCCCGGGTGTTAAACAACGAGGAAGATGACTCAAAATTGTGTTCGGGGCATTGTCTTTACACCAAAAGGGTTCTATATGACTCGAAAAATTCGAAATATCAAGTCACTTTTTTAACGGGAAAATATTACTATTAATATCAAGTTTTTTCCCGTTTTTTCCCTTTATGGTGTAAACCTCGAACACAATTTTGGGGCGTGTTCCTCATCCTGCCGGAGCGTGCAGTAATACTTTGGTCGGTCGGTGGGCGGCGGCAGGCGAGCGGCCGGCGGCGATGCAGACGGGCTCGGCCGGCGTGTCGGACAGCTCGGCGTGCGTGGCCGGCGTGCTGCTGCTGGCCGCTGCGCACGCGCAGTACCTGCGCGCCGCGCTCGCCAGCTGATCCCACGTCTGACTCCTCCGCTAGACAGTGATAGTGATCAGTGCGCGCGGCACCGAGCGCCGCAGTGACAGTGTTAAACATGCCGTTTTTATTATTGAACAACGTTTGGAGTCTATAATAAAGTATGTTCTCAAAATATAAATGTTATGAACTTTCTCGTCTAAAATAATAAAGTACTGTTAAGTGCAAAAACCTAGTTTTTGAGTAAGGAATAGAAGTTATTTATTAAAGAAAGTTAGTGTAATTTATTGAACGCGTAATTCTTAGCGTAAGATTTTTATGACAAACGGCGTTTACTGTAAGCCCCCGCCGCAATATCTTCTTGTGGCGTAAAGTACCATAAGGTACCTTTGGAAGTAAAGTGATGCTCCCCAAGATGATCAATTACACTTATTTAAAGAGTTTAATTGTTTTATACATACAGTAAAACGAAGTGTTATGATTATTGACTCCATTGTCCATTAGGGTTAGGCTGCCTTGCACCACTTCTTAAGTTCCAATCAAGTAGACATTGGTGGCGGCGGTGGTGCCTAGTGGGCAGAACCTCGGTCTCGGAAGTGGGAGACCCAGGTTCGATCCCCGGTGCGGGCATGTATTTATGACTTGGTTTTCTAAGTTATGTACATTTGTGAAGTTATAGTAGCAATACCACTCGCTAACCGTGAAGGAAAACATCGTGAGAAAACCTGAGTGTCTGAGCTATTCACATACCTCAGCGCTTGAAATCGACAATCCGCGGTGGGCACGCGTGGTGATTAAGCCCGTACTCTCTCCCTGAGAGAAGGCCTGTGCCCTACAGTGGGACGTATATAGGCTGCTTATATAAGTAGACATTTAATTTAATATTGTGTGGAGAAGTTCAGTTAACCTGCTAGATTATGACCTTAAAAAAAACAAATAAAAACCATTGTCATGGTGGTCCGATCGGGCCATTGAGATTGTACCTACAGCATAAATTTAAATGCTACTTGAGCCACATCAACAAAGTGAAGCAATTTAGTTTGAATTGGTGTTCAAGACTATTATTAATGGGTAAAAAGAATAATTGGACACGCCCATTATCTATGTAAATATCGGTAAACGTAGTGTGGAACGTCCTCAGACTCAGTGGAGCGATGATCTTCGCAGGGCGGCTGGCAAGAGTTGGATGAGAGTAGCCGAGGACCGTGCTCAGTGGCGTGCTATAGGAGAGGCCTATGTCCAGCAGTGGACAAGCATAGGCTGATGATGATGATTATCAATTGCAATTGACCGTCTTGGCGTCACTTTACATTCTGAAACACGCAATGTACAATACATTACTCCACACAAACTAAATGTACCGACCGTGGGTGTAATTTAAGAATTAGCTCTTATTTTAAAGTCATTACCTGTACCTATTCCATGGTAAAGCAGTTTTTGTTGATACAAATACTTAATTCTGAAGACATGTTTAGTCACATTGATGATTAAGTTTTTACTCTGATCGTTGCATGTTATTTGTTAAAAGTTGATACGTTGACTTTGGCCTTTGCATCTACGTAATGAGATGATTTATACAGCGTCCAGTGGCACCTTCACTCACACTAGATGGGTGAAGGGACCACTCGGATGCTGCAGGGACATTGTTTTTTAGATGGAGTAGGCTTGCCCAGCACCTATACCATCCTTACAGCTTAGTCGGCCTAGCCCACCGGAGCCAACCAAGCCGCGGGATTCCTCACGATGTTTTCCTTCAATTGTACGTTGAAGGAAAACATCGTGAGGAAACCCCCCTATACATTAGAATATGTAACACTGCGTTACATTTGTTGATCGAAAGTAAACAAAAAGTCTACAAATGCAAAAATGTAAAAGAAACAAGATTCTTACCATTATTATTAATTTATTTGATTTCCTGATGGATTACATAAAAAATGAGACAATTTGCCATAGTACTAAGATATGACGGTTGAAATATCCTACTCTTATAAGTAGCAAGTTTAAGTGACAGTGGGTTGGTCACATCTGCCGATGAACCGTGAGTTGATGTGGTACAAAGGTTTTCGAGTGGAGACCACGAACTTGAAAACGTAGTTCAGCTCCTATCCTGAATGATTCCAATCGTCTAACCGTGAAATTAGTATGAAATTTGACAGTTAGACGACTGTAATCGCACCGGGTTTAGTGCGCATTATTAGGTCGCTGGACGTCCACCGATGATCTGAGGCAAACGGCTGGCAGCGGCTGGATGAAGATGGCCGAGGACTTTCGTGCTCTAGTGGAGGCCTATGTCCAGCAGACTATGAGTATGTAGTAATTGATGGCTTTGATGACATCTCGGCACCGTTGCAGGCGCCATGGCAACCATGCTAG
Source organism: Yponomeuta malinellus (assembly GCA_947308005.1). Taxonomy (NCBI): domain Eukaryota; kingdom Metazoa; phylum Arthropoda; class Insecta; order Lepidoptera; family Yponomeutidae; genus Yponomeuta; species Yponomeuta malinellus. Next base: position 22,447,612 of record OX370996.1, on the reverse strand, counting down.
ATGCAAATTAATTAATTAATCGTGGTAAGCATCCCGTTTCAATCTATAAAAGCATTTATCGCTGGTGTTTAGGATTAAATTAACGTCTTAACTATTATGTTAATTATTTTTATTTAATTACATTCTTGATACTCATAACCTAATTAGGTCATGTAGAATTACAACCGTTTAATTTCTAAATTGAATTGCTTAGCGCATTTCTCTTCTTATTGGTATTAAATTCATTGATATCGAAAAATTATTTTTGTATTTAATCATCTGAAATGAATGCAACTGATTTTATTGATAAAGGTGTTGTAAGAGTTCCAATTATGAATGTTATTTGATTGGTTTACCAAATTGTGTCTGTTGATTGCTTTCCGCGTCCACTGCGGATACGTTGTTTCAATTACTCTGTTTGAAGCTCCTTTATTTGATTAAGACATGGCGTTGATTAAAACCAGAGATGTATGAAAATAATTATCCTAACAATAGTCTGTAAAATTAAGCTGTAAAATGAATAACGTATTTTATGTGACATCCACACTTGTCGAACTAATCGATGTTTATACAAAAAGCAGTTCCGGGAATATGTAGTTCGGTTTCGTAATTGAAAGTGGAGGGAATTAAGTAAATGAAGCGTGTGGCGCAGTGCCTGCCTGCGACTAAGATGACCGAAGCATTATTGTTCTACAGTTCAGTCACCCAAAGAATGCCGATGACATTTAATTTCAATAATTGTAAACATCCAATAAAAATCGCAAGTTAAATGCAAAACTAAAATTAGATATGTGTTTTTCCTATCAGTATAAATTTAAAGTAAATAAACAATGTGATTAAGAATTCTGGAAAATGAAATCCTATCCTATTTTTTTCGAAAGTTATCATCGACATTCATTCAATACCCCAGGTATAATATTACGATCAGACGCAGATGATTACCCGACGCGTCGCGCGGCTGCTCCACCAAGTAAATAGAAGACCAGCCAGATCGTCTGGCTGGCTTTCTAGAGTAGATAATTTACAGAGTATTAAAATAATAATGCCTGATCAGAAAAGCTATGCACATGGACACTTTATCCATAAAATTTTGAAAATTGAATCGTTTTTATGACACGGAACATAAGAATAAGAGCACAGCGCTTCCGGTGATGCAGCAAGTTTGCATCGATTCTTAAAAATATCGTCGTCGTGACTCTAAATCAACGCTACGCGTGATTGAGATCCCAAGCTTATAAATACATTGCGTTATTTTTTTTAAGTAAGGCTTAAAAGTCGATAATGCACCTTGAGAAGAAATGTTTGGTTGCCATACTAAATAACGTAATGAAAAACGCGACTTTGAACCTCAATATCTTCTAAGCCACTTATCTCCCGGGCATGGTTCACTCGGAAAGTATATTCGTAATGATGCACAAAATACGTGAGTTCCGAGAAAGGCGTTAGAAGACTAACACACGGTATAGAGGCACAGACCCAACTAAAAAAAACATCATAATTTGGGAGGCGGGACTAGCGATGGAAAATTCTCGAGAATATTCCCAATCCAGGAGGTCCTAGATGTTCGTCCCGGGAATATCTTCGGGGACCGCCCATCTCTCCGAAGGATACAACTTAATACGAGTAAACAGTGGAGTCGACCAACGGCCTGTCGAGTAATCATTTGTGCCTGAAGGTACCTTTTGGAATCGGTCGCGTAAATTAATTAGTCAATAAGCAAACTATACCACGGTATTGTAAATTAATCGATATGGCTGAGGAAGAATACGTTTTTGTATAGTGAAATAAACAAATGTGTAAATACAGTCGTAACGACATAGAAGATTTTACAATAATATCGATCTAAGTAGCTGAGACCTATGAGATGTACGATACGAGTCTATGTAACATGTGAAACATACAATTTTATGTATACATAAGCCGAATAAGTTTGTTTTCGAATAAAATATTAAATATTTAAGTAAGTGGCATGTTTTATTTGAAATGCCCGGTGACCGTAGCTAAAGATTTAACGGGTATTGTTCAGGCAAGGCCTGGGCGGGGGCGGGTGCGGCGCGGGGGAGGGGGGGAGCTAAATGCTTGTCATTAATAACGGAGCGGAACCCGCTCGCACAAACAAATAGGCACTACAGAAGTTCGGCCTTAGACAGCCTATATTGCGCGCCTAGCCAATCAATTGAGTTGGAAATACCTATTAAAGTTATTTCCTCGAAGTTATTTCGGCTTTGTGAATTAAACCAGATTGACGTAAGTTGGATGTAGAGTACCTGCTCTTTTTGGATGTAGATTTAGATCTAGATTACTCATTAAGACCGCAGATAATTATTGCAAATGAGTCAATGAGCATAGAAGAATAAGAATAAGAATAAACTTTATTTGACAATATTCGAAGATTACATATAGAAAGTATATAATCAAGTTAATATCCTTACCAAGAATTACAAACAATAGGTGCAAAATTAGTTAGTAAACCATAGAACCCATTTAGCAAAATACCTGTAAGTACCTTCATGAACCTAAGACACATAAAGTTGTCAAAAATGGGCCAGTCTCAGCATGAGTGCCGCTGGTTTTCAGACCAGCGCCGAAGACGTTGTAACCGCCAGATTTTTATTTGGAAACCTTTCATCAGATGTAAAATTCTGTACGTTACCACACCTTTGGTAACTAGATTTTCCAAAAGACCATCCGCGAGATGCGTAGGTCCATTCTACGAACCTGTAACTGATGAAGGATATCAGGAAGTCATCATCATCTCACATTATTAAATCTGAAACCAAGCCTAGGGTAAGTCGGAGCAGTCCTTTCGATGTAAGCTCAGGGTAGGGTAAACGCGGAAGCCCCCGGAGCTATCACCTCCAGCGGAACGGCTTATAGGCGCCATCATCATTACGAGAAAGAACTTTTTTATACAACACTTTGTAAATTCGCGCTAAGCGTTCGCACCTCGCGCCCGCTGGAGCTCTTTACGGCCGAGCGTTTGCCGGACGCGCCAAATTTTATATTACATACAATGGCCCAACCATGAGGTCAAGTGCGGAAATTTTAGGTCTAACTAACTAACGTGATGCCGGATTAGCAAGTAGAAGTGGTTGTGGGCTAGTCACATATGCCGAAAACCCGTTCGAAATTCTCGAGTGCACAACACGAACTGGCAAGTGCAGTAAGATACCCAACAGCTCGCTGAACTAGCGATCTGAGGCAGATTGCTGGCATAGGCTAGATGAGGATGACCAAGGGCAGAAATAAGTGGCGTGCCTTGGGGGAGGCATGTGTACAGCGGTGGACGAACACTGACTGATTGATTGATGATGCCAATTGGACCCTATTACTAATTGCTAGTTAAGATGTGTTTATTACACAAGTAGTTAACTAAAACTAGGATAAAACATACGTGTAAGCCGCCATAAGCCACCAGTTCCGTGTGGCGCCGGAGTAAGATAGCGTCACTTCATTTCTTTCCATGTATATTGTAGAAGGTGACTAAGGAAATAAATAGACGGGCAGCAGCGTCTGCCTGAGATTCCTACAACATACTGCGATCGCCAACCCGCCTGCCAAGCGAGGCGATTATGGAAAAACCCCTTATGGTTATTAAAACCATGAAGGAGGCCTATTTCCTGCAGTGGGCGTCAAATGACTGATGATGATGATGAAGCCGCCATTAAAGAGCTCTTTAGTAGCTATTTGCAAGTTAACGATTGATGAACAAGTGAAATGAAACGAGGCTTAGCTTAGAATTTAGAAAGAAAAGAAATCAAAACAAATCAAAGTGTTTTTATTGAAAATAACACAGAACCTGTGACTTAATTAACGTTACAAGTAAACTAGGTGTCCATTTCAAAATCCAGATCATTTTGGAGAAAAAAATAGACCAATCTTAGTATTTTCAAATATGTTCCCTAATTAACAGAGTTTACAATGATATTATTCTAAAACCTAGAACTAACGCACTTTTATTCCAGACATATTTGTCATCTAAATAATCTTTAATGTTATAGTAACCCTTGTGGCACAAAGTGTCACGAACACAGAAACGTTATAGTTGACGTTTTGTTGTTTTTGCTCTATAACAACAGATAATAAAAACCGGCGAACGAGCTAGCAACGTCTCTATGTCAACGTGTCTATGTGGCGTTAAATAAATGTTTTTATTCTTCTTCTTCATCTTCAACGTACATCTGTTAGAAGGTCGCCTTATCGCTAACATAGCACTGCAATACGGCGAGAATATTGTAAAGTTAGTCGGCTCGAGCCACTCATCGGTAACACACTACCATAAATAAATATCGTAGAAACATGTACAAATAAACGTCTGAAAAATCTTTCCATCACCGTCCATCATCTCTACTGGGCGGCACAGCGAGAGTCGCACACGCTCTCTGTCCGTACAACCGGGTAAGTGTGAGTTGGACTCCCGCTAAACTTCCGAAGCTAGATGAAAAGAAAAACTTTTTTATAAATATGTAACAGAAATTTGGGGGCAGTGGCGCTCGTATAACTCGCACTTTCATGGTTTTTTTTTTATTTATAGAAAATACAGCATTAAACGAGTCTCACCCAGTCTATGTGGCAGTAAAGTAAGAGAAATCTTCGCTTCTTCGTGGCTTCTACAGTATCAACTAAGTTGTTTAGAGATGCTCCGGAGGCAAATTTGTTTTCCATCACGCCGCACCGTCGGTATTTTCAGAGCAACGTCTGGCGCCCCAATGTACACAATCTGGTAAGTATCTCTCCACCGACACCACCCACTCTCATAGTACTAACCCACACACACAGTTACATAAACGAGATTCGACCTACGATGTGATTGGCCGAGGTAACACCTTATTATTCTACTATAGCGATTAAACATAGATAATTACTCTACGCGGCGCGCGACCGCTCTACCAAGCAAATAGAAAGCCACCCAGACGCTCTATCAGTTATTGTTCAAGTATCCACATAAATGAAATTAAATTCAATTACATAAACTCATGCCTATATCCCGGATTGGTGGACAGAGACCAGAGTTTGCCACTTGTCACAATATTAAAATTCTAATACAAAAATACAGTACAAACTCACACACCTACAGTAACGAAATCGAGATGTTGTAGCACACAAGTAATCTCCAGGGTGACTTGTGATGAGACAGACCGACGTGACGTAAAGAACCGGTTTGATTTGGATCTGAATGTAGCGTCACAAAAGAGACGCGTTCTGAAAGGATTACGTAGAGAACAGTAGAGAGGACTTCTCTGTAAGTACGTGATATACTTTAATAAAGCTCGGTGTTGTAAAATGACGGAAGCCGCAGCGCGGTCGCGCCTAATGTTAATAATTAACATACTAATTGCCGACTAGTGGAACACTTTACGAACAGAACGAGGTCGCCAGCCGAGGAACTTCAAATATAGCAATTTTCACGAAAACACATTTGCCTAATTAATGCCAATTTCCAGTCTGGGAGTCAAGGTCTTCATTTATAATATTTTGACGTTCAACTCGGTCGAAGTAAGTTTCTGCTGAAATTGCGTGTCTACGGGGAGAAGGTATGATGGATTTGAGGACGATCTGGACTCGCGATAGGAACAAAACTTTTGTCAGTCTAATAAGCCCCCATTTGGGAGTCGCGATTGAGCTCCGGGTTGTACAGCGACCCCGCGCTCCGCGTCCGCGTCTCGCACTTACACGACCCACCGCAAAGTACGCAAAGGTTACGACAACAGAAGTTGCGCGAAAAAACAATCACAGACAGTCTCTACGAACGGACTAGGAGGCACTCAGAAAGTAGACTAGACACTATGTGCGTTTCTCGGTGCTTTTGTTTGTTACGCAGTGACCGTGCGTGGTCGTTAGGCGGGCGAGGGCGGAGGCTTGCCGCGGGGCGCGGGGGCGGGCGGTCGCGGCCATTTCATGCGACGCCTGAACACATCAAAGAAAATATCTAATGAGTGGAGAAATTGCCGTAACATAACCCAACTCTTTACGGGGCAGTTGAAGCGAGGCGGGGAAAAATAACTTCACACGGTTTGACAATCCCATTCGCCCCTCGGGCTCAAACAATAGCGTCTGATCAAGTGTGGGCGAACAACAAAACCAATTACCATCCATTGTATGGAAAAGCAAGCAAATATATCTGTCGGAGCGCTTTTACGGTGGTGCTTTTAATTTGAAAAGTCCCGTTTCCTTCTGAAAATCTTCCATCAGACAATACTGCGCCCGCGAAATGACACCATTTTCTCCCTTTTCAATTACGGGGCCCAAAATGAAGCATATTCCTCAGTTAATTATGCACCATCATAACCCGGCGGTAAATCGGGGCGCGACCCTGACCTAGCGCATCTGCTTTACGGCTTTGCACGGTGAACATTCTTGCTTCTCGCGCACACGAGGAGCGAGAGACAGAGACGGCTGCCTCGGCTCCGGAGCGGGGCAGTGAATCGGGCCCTGCATCACGACTCGGAGGAGTTTTCAAGAGATTGATGACGTCGCATTATATCACAAGATTACGCCCTACAAAAGGCATACTTTTAACTCAGCCCCCGACGATCTAACGACACAACTTCCCACTTAAACGAACGAGGTAAAGTAAACCTTACTGTGATATATTAAGCTCGTATTTCAGTCAACCGCAATTTGGCACAATCATTATCGGAGCTAGCGTATAAAAAGTAGTGAGGCGAGGCATTGTAAGGTAATGTGTTTTCCGCAGTGTTCGCGACGCGATTGTTATACGACGACAGCACACAATGGCGATAAATCTTTGTTAACTTGTCACTTAATGAAATAAAACACTTGCCTGAAAATATTCATTGTTTTCTTTTGCTAAGAGCGGGCTCGCCAACACGCACACGTAAACATGGGTTCGCGAGGGAGGGACAATGACTAGCGCAAAGCGTTTTCCATTTGAGCTGTTCAAACATATTTTGGACGTGGAGCTCTGCTAAACTCTATTACCGCGAACCAATATCGCCTCAACCGCAGACAAGGGTAGCGGACAGAGTGCAAAGAACTTTACTGTATCATCAACCGCGTAAAAACACGTGCTTGGTAAGTACCGTAAGTAAACAAAACGCGCAATCAGCGACACAACCCGCTCAGTTGAGCTATTGAACAATGCAGCCAAATGACTGCATATGTTCTGCATTGATTTTTAAGTCTGCATATGTTCTGCATTGATTTTTAAGTCAGTCTAGCTCCAGTGGTACAAATAAACTTAACGTGAAAATAAAATTGTGCTTGGTGTTTAAATAGCATTTTATACCTGACATAAAGGCTTGTTTTAGCATAAGAGCGTAAAGCTACGACGACAGGCCCTAGGTATTTTATGACGGTGCAGCAAACTGCAGTAGGGCAGCAGGGCAATCACAATGAGAATTATTTGGCAACCTTATACTTTTATTGTCTGTGTGTAGGTCTGTAACTAATCCGACTAATTCCAGTCAACCCTCGTGAGCCTCGAGTCATCTCGCGACACACTATATCGGCGCGAGTGGCAACACCGAATTAATTATTATAACGACACCAGTTCCAGTTGTAAATAATGAAATTCAAAGTAACCGTACTCGATTAAACTTGAGCCGTTTCTGCGAACGAGCGAGCCCCCTGGGCGCGGCCGTCTTAAACAATAACCGCGCAGGGGGCGGGGTGACTTATAATTTTCCATGTCATTAATTTTGATGCGCGTGCCACGGAGCACGACGGAGCCTGCACAGTTGTCAGGCCGTTAGGAGATGCCTTGTAGCCCTGCCTAAGGGCGATGAACTCCCTAAGGGTAGGACATAAAAAATGCTTTGCACAAGTAACCCACCGTTTTCAAATTATAGTGTTAACGGAGGTCGATCCTTTTTTTGTTCCAAAGTCACCCTTAACGTAACTGATTAGAGAGCACGTGTGTAAAGGTTGATGTGCTGTCGACTGTACACTTGAGGCACATAACACTAGCCATGGACAGTAGATACGTGTGTTTAAGACAATGGGGAACTTGCGTCTCACTTAGATTGGTGTGACATTGCTTTTATACCATAGAAGACATACTTATAGAAACTTTGGAAAAATATTTTTTTACGGTTTTCGGGAGCACAACAATTTGAAAAAATAAGGTTACTACGTTAAAAAAAACTTTTTAGGTTTTGTTTTTTTATTGAATTCTAAGCGTTTTGTTATAAGGGTGTAGATACGTGCTACTTGTGACGTCATAGTTTTAGCACGATTTGTATGGCGAGTTTTATACCACGTGACTTTATTGAGTTTTTGACAGGGTATATTTTTACTCTCTCCTGGATTATTTAGAAAGTCCGTTATCACTCTTTCCAACATGGTTTAAATATAACGTGGATAAATTTTTATTTTTATTTCCATTTCGTTTTTTGTTTTGTTTCTGTATCGATTGGGCTTTGCCACGTTGATGGGCACATTGTAGGTATATTGTTAGTCCCTTTAAGTTTTTTTCCTCCATTACATAAGTATACCATAACTCACACCATTATTGTAGGTATAATCATATCTCTCTTAGGAAGGTTTATATCGTAATAGCGTAATAGTAACTGTTATTTTTGTCAGTCTTGCTAGAGTAAAACAATATTTAACTAATTTATACAAGCATAAATAGATCAAGAATACGTTTGGCAGCTCCGATATACTTAGTAGATATTAATAGAGTAGACAGTAGATCAGCCCTTACATTTCTGTAGCAAAATCACTGCTCACGTAACAGAGTAGATTGCAAATGTAACTAATTTCCTCTTTGAATGTTGTTATTAGCATAACTGTGAGTTTTTCATGTCTGTCTTTGTTTTAATCTATAGAAAACGCCACTGTTTGTACAATTACATATTATATCCGCGTAATATTATTCTGTCTTGTAACTAAATTGTTTGTTTTCATTCAATAAATAAAAATAAAATAAAAATTAAAAAATACATATACTGCGGAAAGTATAAGTCGCAGAGAAAAAAAATTACCAAGTTTCTTTATCTCTTCACATGGCCTCTCCGATTATATTACATAAATCATTTTTAGTGCAAGATGATTTAGTAAGCCTGACAATCTGCAGGCCAGTTTCGAGAATCCCATAGTCATAGGGGCATGAATTTCTCTCCTGCTGCGGTAATATTATTAGCGTGAAGCCTGTCTGGGAGGGATCCGCCCTGGGAGATGAAATTTCCTTAACCATGCGAAGCCTGCTCGTTTAATGTAATGTGACAATCCAAGTAACATTTTCATGTCAAGATGCATGCGGCAATAGCGACACCTATGGAGAAAAATCAGAGGTTTTTTACGGATCATTCTTACAAAAAATGCCAGATCAATCTCTTAATCATGTTAATAGTGATTTTTAGCACCCACTACCGAGAACCTAGGATCACCGACCTGGGACTAGATAGTATTTTTTTGGCGTTAATGCTATCTAAGCCTGGGTTTCTAGGGTTCCGTAGTCGACAAGGAACCCTTATAGTTTCGCCATGTCCGTCTGTCTTTCTGTCTGTCCGTCTATCCGACTGTCTGTCCGCGGCCTAGCCCAGAGACGATTAGTAGGAGAAAGCTGAAATTTGGCATATACATAAACAAAACGGCAGATAAAATCTTTAATAAAAAATTTTTGGGCTACTCCCCCTAGACCTAAATTAAGCATGATTTTTTTTTCTCGCCTACACCATAGTGTGGGGAACCGTTGGATTGGTTGTTTAAACATATTACGAGTGTAGGAAAATCATTTTTTGATTTAGCGTTTCAATTTGCTAATATTAAGCTTTAAAAAGCGCAACTTTTTGTCCGAGTAGGGCGTCACGCGGCTAAACGCTCGCTTGTAGAAACGTGACAAATTCAGGGTAGTAGCTCATATAATGAACTCAAAAGGAAAATTATTACGGTTAAGTAGGCTTGAGAAGTTAGCGAGTAATAGACAACCAACTTATAAAAGGAAAACTTCGTTCAAAATGTATTGAAAATTACGTCGATGAAGTTGTTAGTTCTGTAAAGCAGATAAAACCCCCTCTTTTTACGAAACCCTACACTGCGCGTGGCCCGACATGCACTTGGCCGGTTTTTTATTAACGTTTTTTCACAATCAGGTTCACACTATTAACATGATGGAGAGATTGATCTGACACTTTTCGCAAATCGAGCTATAAAAGAAGATTGTTTAATTGGGAGAGCCAGGGAACCTCCTGGATCCCCTTAATATGCTCACGAAGCGTGAAAAATTCATACTGTCAAATCGAAGTAATCAAATGAAACGAATGTTTCATACAATCAAACTCAATATCAAAACCTAGAGAGGTACCGTTGACATGTACATTGGCAAGGGGCAAGATCTAATAGTACAAATAAAGGAAAATTCCAAAATTGGAAATGTAGTGTAATTTGACTTTGTAAGGTGCGGATACACATCTTTTGAACTGTCAGTAGTTTCATCAATTCACGAAACTAGCGCAGAAATAGAAAATAGTTCAAAACTGCCCGTCACCCACTCCTGTACTCGTTAGCATTTCATCAACTATTTATTATTGTCTTTAATTCTTTATTGCACACAGATAGTGTACAAAAGGTGGACTTAATACTAATGGATTTTTTTCCCATTCAATCTGCAGACTGCAAGAGGTACAGGAGAGGCCAAAATTGAGGCAGGCGTGCAAAAAAGGAGGTAAAATACTTATAAGTAACTAAATGTGTTATAAGGAGGGGGGGCACACATAAAAATTAATATTTCAGCAATGATATCAAACAATACACATCAGTACTTGAGATTACGTTAATATATAATAATAAATAATGTTAACTTCCATACAACACAATCAATTACTTATCCCGGAACCACACTCTGTGCTTTGGTAATTAGGGAAGAACATCATAAACACAGAAATTAAACTAAACAAAATAAAATAATATCAAGAAATAAAAGTAATTGAGTACTTTTATTTATAGCAATTAGCACCTCAACTCGCTAGTTAAGTGGAGGAATGGTAGACCAGTGGGTAGAACGTTACCTACATCTGCGAATTTGTAGTAGCAATACCACACGCTAACGGTAAAGGAAAACATCTTGAGGAAACCCGCGCTTGGTTGGCTCCGCACGTATTGACTTATCTTTCCTGTGGGCTAGGCCGACTAAGCTGTCAGGATGGTATAGGTACTGGGCGAGCCTACTCCATCTAAAATACAATGTCCCAGGCAGGAGTGGTCCCATCGAGTGTGAGTGAAGGTGCCACTAGACGCTGTATAAATTATCTCATTACGTAGATGCAAAGAGGCCTAACTTCTTACCTAGCTAAGGGGTAGGTATCCCAGTAGGCAGGTAGTTACTCGGTTGCACAATAGCTAATATAGGAGAATTGTATGCGCTTCTACATTAATGGTCCTTGAAGCCGGATGTAGTTGTAACGTAACGCACGGTGCTACCGCACACACTGATGAAGATGGGGCGGAGAATGTTCCTGCAAGACAAAAACTTAAATTTGAAGAAAATTGTGAATTATCCTTGTTAAAAAATACAGTAAACGCCATATATATATGTTTGTGGACTACAGTAAATAGCTGAGCTAAAAAAGGAACTATATTGAACTAAGACATCATTTTCAATTTATAAGGTCTCGTCACGTGAGAACATTTTACTTTGACTTTGACTATCTTTACACACACATAAGGTTTTACTTTGTAATACAATGTAAACTGCTTGAGTTCAAATAAACGTTTTATTAATATTTTATTACTAATTTAAAACTTACCCTGTCAGTTGGAACGTGTGCGGACCATAATTTTCCACTGCAACGTTAAGTTTGTATCATCATCAGCCATTGGACGCCTTCATCATCATCCCATTATGTCCCCACCGAGGGGCACGGGTCTCTTCCCTGAGGAAGGTATAGGCCATACTCCACCACGGGGGCCAAGTCCGGATTGGTGGAGGCTTGTAGACTAGTGGCTCGTCTACTGTCAGAAGTTGTCAAGCCGCCCTAAGGCCTCTGACTTGGCTTAACGACTGCCATCTATTGACGGCAGCCGGCACCAACAGCTTAACGTGCCTACTGCAGGACATATGCCTCCCTCATGGTTTTCTAACCATGATGGGTTTTGCCATAATCGCCACGCTTGGCAGGCGGGTTCGCAGTATGCGGTTGGAATCTCAGGAAGACGCTGCTGCCCGTCTCCTGGCAATTTATTTCCTTAGTCGCCTTCTACGTCATCCACGGAAGGAAATGGAGTGACGCTATTCTTAATCCGGCGCCACACGGAACAGTTGTATAGTTTCTGCATTTCAGCGGAATCCGCAGGGCGCGAGTCCTACTCGCACTCGCCAACATGTTGCACCGGACTGCCAACGCCCTACGTTCCCTCTCGATGTCCAGGTTATCTGTGAGGTCTTCAGAGACCCAGTGACCCAGGTATTTGAGTTGTGAGACTCTATTTAACGTAACATCACCCAATGTTACAGGCGGAATACTAGTAAGTTTCCTTCCTCGTGGTTGAAATACTAAGAGTTCACTCTTCTTAGCGTTATACCTGACTCCATGGGCCTCCGCATACCTCTCACATTTTTAAGGAGTTTGCTCAGTTTATTTCATTCAGTTTCAGATAGGTCTGAAAACAAAACAAAATCCCCAGATACCTTTACAATCGGAAAACAAAACGTATGAAACAGCTGTTTTTTTTGTTGTCCATTAGGTTTTACGCGATTACTAAGTTTTTCCCAAGTTGTTTGTAGTGCTGAATAGAATTCCCCATTTCAGGATGTTTAAGAGGATTTTGTTGAAACCTGGAGATACTATAATAAATGTGAAACCAGAGATTCAGAGAAACTTATCTTTTTCATGTAGCCTCCACCCATATAATAAGGACACCCATATTAATGAGTGTCCTTATCTTATCTTAAGATATTTTTTTACTAGGTTTTTTCAATGTTAAAGGAGTTATTTCAACTGTAAAAGGTAATGACGTACGTTGTGTTGTGGATCAGTTGTCGAAAATAAACAGAATTTGAAGGGAATAGAGTTCAATAGAGGCTGTGTGAATAAACGCCGGCCGGCAGCTTAGCGCGGTTCCGACCAGGGACGGGCTCAAGCTCGCGCTAATGTATGCGCCCGTCTCGACTCCGCTCCGCCCCGAGCGCGCATTAATATGTATCAGTGTTTATGTCGACCGACCCCTGCCCTGCCACGGGACTACCGTCCTTAAAGCAAAGCCCTAAGCAACAAAATCTCGAAGCACCTTGGGCTACGCATCTTACAAACTAGTCTTTAGGGTATCAAGCTTTAAATTGAGTGTAAACTTGTTTTGACTGTTGTGACCACAGTTATTGTTACGACTACTGAAATAAACAGCCGCTTAAATACTATAATATTTATTGAAACTTACTTAAAATAATAAATGCATAGATAAGTACTTAAATTTTCGTGACGCTGCTTTCTTTTCTTTATGTTGGCTTGACTCCCTGGACAAATGCAAAAGCTAAAATCAAATTATTTTTCATTAAAAGACCTGAAGGCCTATCATGGCAGACATATATTCGACTACGCTTGACCTATAAGATATATATCTATATAAAACATAGAACCCAGTCAACAAGCTTAGACAAAATCCAGTCAACGCCAGCAAGGATAAGGGGCTTGTGTAAGACGTATACTTTGTAGATAGAGAACGTTTTACTTTGTATCCCAAAAAGCCTGTAAAATGCAAGGTGACGCTTCCCCAAGGTTTTGAAATACAGCCCACAGAGTTGTTGATAAGCATGATGTGTGCAAGAAGAAGTGGCAGAGCTTATAATACAAGTATGCAGTGGATAAGTCTAACCAGCACCTACGTCACGTAGTTATCGTAAGCGTACAGTGGTTAGTGGGGCTTATAATAATCCGCGGAGATGCATAGATAATTCGGTGGACTAGCTAACATATATTTTAGTGGCCATCAAGTTAGTATTAAGCAGCGGGGAGGTTGCCCAGTCTACACAATGGCGAAGCTTATAAACAGCGGGGAAGCTTACCAGCGCTCGGCGACTTAGCCCACACAGCGACGTAGCTTATGATAAACAGTGTGCGGCAGCCTAGGCAGTCGCGAAGCTTATAATTGGCAGTGGGGAAGCTTAGCCAGTGTATACAGTCGCGGAGCTTGTGATAAGAAGTGGTGCATATGGCAAGTTGCTATGATTCTATCATTTGTACTCTTGTCTAGTCTATATTTACTCTGTGCTGTTACTTTGTGATTCAATATGTGATACTTCGAATGTTTGCGTCTGTCTTGTGTAAAAAAAAGTATGTATCTAAGCTTACCCATCGCTCGGCGATCCAGCCCATCGAGTTGTTGGTGACCATGGGGGGCACCAGCGGGTGCATTTGCGCGATGAACACCGTCGCCCAGCTGCCGGGACAGAGGGATATACAGGTATTTATACTTTACAATATTCACAGCGTCGTATGTATGGCAGCAAACATCTACACATACGACGCTTTAAGGGGATCCAGTGTCAAAATCTAAAGGTCCTAAAAATCACTATTAACATGATTGAGACATTACACACAGGTACGTTTTGCGTATTCGATCTGTTCGATATGGTTTATATTCGTCGGTGACACTAGTGTGACTCACTGGAGCCCCTTAAGGCTGTTGTTACGTCGCTCATGCTGTCTCGCTTGCACAATATAACATTTTTAGTGATTGTATTAAAATAAGTACACTTTTGTTAAATATGATCTGAGGGTTTTATAGATAATAAAATTACGGACATTCAAGACATCTTTTTCTTATCCTGTATCTAGTTTTGGATTGTGAAATTTTGATTCCAAAATTAATAATTTTGGAAACAACTTTTCTTTATTAAAATGAACTTGTAACAAAACTTAAATTTATTTAAAATGTCCGTAATTTAATTATCTATCGAACCCTCAGATCACATTTATCAAAAGTGTACAACTTAAACTAGTTGTACGTATCTACGTGTAAAAGTACTAAGCAGAAGTTTTTGATCAATTTGCTTAGAAGACTATAAAAATGAGGCAAATAACAGCTATTGTCGTGCTTAAAATAAATTATTCTCTTAAAAAACCGGCCAAAAGAAGAAGAAGAAGAAAGACATTTATTATACCAACAAGATACATACAAGTGCGTGTCGGGCCACGCGCAGTATAGGGTTCCGTAGAAAGAGAGGGTTTCATCTGCTTTAAAGAACTTCATCGACGTAATTTTAAATGGATTTTGTACGAAGTTTTCCTTTCATAACTTGTTCGCCTATTACTTGTTAAGTTGTAAAGCCCACGTGAAAGTTTTCCTTTTAAGTTCATTACATTTGCTATTATTCGGAATTTTTTCACGTTTTTACAATCAACCGTTTAGCCAGGAGAGGGGAGAGAGACACCCTACTAGTATGACAAAAATTTGCGCTTTAAAGCTTAATATTTCGCAAACGGGTTCCGTTTATAAATTATCTTCCTACACCCACACTATTTTTAAACGACTAATCGAACGACACCGTGCACTATGGTGTAGGCGAGAAAAAAAAATACCTACAATTAATTTCTTCTTGTACTGTACAGGGAAACATCTGTGAACTATAGATTTAAATCAAGCTCAGATCGCTCCGATTTAAGTCAAGATCGGAAGTCTCGATCGAGCGAGACTCGATTTCTGAACTACTTATAATATCTACCAACAAATTTGTATGGAACCCTCAGTGGCGAGTCCGACTCGCACTTGTCCGGTTTTTTATATGGGCAAAACTTTCACATGGCAGATATTACATTACCTCTGCGGCAACAAAATGTATGGCATTGCTGATATTCATCTTCTTATTTTTTATGTGCCGTCTCCTATCGCAGGTTGGCAACCAATTCGGTTATCTTGCTTTTCAAGGCTGCCAACACAAACATACTGCTGATATTCATACTAAGTAAAAGTTGTTTGTAGTTACTAGAAGAAGCCCTCACATTCAGATGTAGGTATGTCAAAGAGGCATTGTGCTATGCTTTCTTTGCAGGATTTTAGGATCGGCCTATGTGTAACCACATTGCAAGTTCAATTACATATTAGGTCTTGGATGTTTACATGTTTGTGATGTCGTTGTTTCTGGTTCCCACGACACAGGGTATCCTAGTGTGGGGCCAGAATGAATGTATGCGCATGTATGTTTGTGTTTGTGTTTGTGTTTGTGTTTGTGTTTGTGGTTGTGTTTGTGTTTGTGTTTGTGTTTGTGTTTGTGTTTGTGTTTGTGTTTGTGTTTGTGTTTGTGTTTGTGTTTGTGTTTGTGTTTATGTTTATGTTTATTTTTATGTTCATATTACATAGCCACTTTTTTCCATCAGCAACTGAAATTGCGCCAAAATTATTTTTGGTTTTGTTACACTTTGTACAATGAATGTGCTTCAGTCTCCAACTAATTTGCTTGATATTTTTTACTACAACAGGTGAAATGGTCAGAGTACCCGGGATATATTTTTAGATCGAGCAATTTTGGTTAGCACTTACCCGATCATCTTTTATTTTTTTTAGCTTACCGCAGGTTTCTGAAATGATAATTTCACTATCAGTCTGTCTATTTAGATTTCTCAAAACGAATGAGATGTAACGATAACGATTACTTTTAGTGATAAAGCCGCCACTTGTAGTGTACTATATTATTTTTAAAGAATATTGTATCTATCTACTTAAGTTTTCACCTATTAGACAATTTAAAAACCCGTGGTTTGGTCACAACAAAGTCGAAACGAATACTAACTCGGCCTAGGGTTTCCTCGAAATGTTTTCTTGTATCTTTAGCAAGATTAAAAACATGGATTGAGAAGAGTCTCAATCATTTATTCAGATTTCATTATTAGAAGAAAGCAATTCAAACTTCATACTTACAACAACCAACAGCAGAAGCTGGTGAGCATGATCATGGCTCGAACTACTCTAAAACAAACAAAATATAGGTAAGCATATACTATAAGATAAGATAAGAATGTTCTTTATTGTACCAGGAAAAACACAAACGTAAAATATTTCCAAAAACACAGTACAATTGTCGGTAATACAGTACAATACAATAATATGCTTTCAATTTCTACTAGCAAAATCCTGAAGCACAGTAAATCCAAGGATTATTATTTTGTGAACCTGAAATTTACGAAGTTTTATCTGCAGAGCTCTCTTTTCTCACAGGGTCTAGTTAATGTATCACCAAATTCATACATACTATAATATAAACAATGACTGATTTGTACAACCTAGCCTAGAACTATAACAATCTCAGTCACTCCTATAATGTGAGAATCACCAATTATAACATAGAACCTAGAATGAATTGGTGTGCATTTAGATCGCAGCTCCTTTATTGGTGAAGCTGACGGTCATTCACTTAATTTGTACTGAACATAGCCCCTTTTATATTTTTGTAGGATTTTCTTGTTTCCAAGTCATGGCTATATTTGAATAAACTCATCAATATATGATTTTATCATTCAGTATATGACCTCGCGACAGGAGATATAATCAAAAGAAGAAATAGAAGTATAGTTTCTACGTAAAGCGAGCCTAAACTCTATGCATCAACCCGAAAGATCAATGCATGGAGTTCAGGCCCTCTTCCATAATACAAGGAGCAGTGAAAAAGTACGGCGGAGCTGGTGGATGTAGGTCAGGCTCTTAAATTAAAATAACATCAAGCTTTGAAAAATGTTTGTCGAAGGTACTTACAGACGGAAGGGACTCTTGGGAACCAAAATGGGTCCCGCGATGAATATGCCCCAAAAAAGAATCGTAATTACGATCAGAAACACCTGCATGGTGTCTCCAATCAAATGTGGTAATCTTCAGGAAAAACCTTAGTCCAAAAAAATGTGACTATAGACTAAAATGAAACTGTGACCACACTGTGACAGAAACAATGAATGACAGAAAAATATTTCGTCGGTTTTTTTCTCGTTGTTTATTTTATCAGAACTTTGAACAGCGAAGTCGGCAAACTTTTTTGTGATATCTGTCAATACGTCTCATCTCATCGCTCGTGTAAAGTTTTGAGAGTTGTTTGTGAAAGGTTTCCAGAGCTTTTCGGGCCTATCACCTGTATTTTTGTACCGAGTATTTCCTTAACCGGTGGGATAATACGAGTAAATAAATGGTGCAAAAAGGGCGAGCTGTGTGTCGCTAATGGCGGCGCGCGACTGGTGGGCTCCGCGGCGCGGAAACGACCGATATTTTCACAAAAAACCGGTCGACTCGCGGCCATGTTTGAGCGGCCAAACTTTTGTAAGAGATTTTTTGATTTGACAACGCACTCTGAAATGAAATTATTTTCGCGCCAGCCTTTTGTTTCAGAATCAAATTTCCGTCCGCCGTCGCTTTTTCCTTCCGTATCGTACAGCTCTCTTTGATTAACCAGCTGTGTTAGCCAGCAGACCTCCTCCACAAGGCAGGATTAATAAACTTTTTTTTCTCTTTTACTTGAGCTGGCCCGCACTTGTAGCGAAAAGATGCTAACCTAAGGGTGGAAGCAGGCAGGCACACTTATACGAAGCTCCCAAACAGCCGAAAAATGGGAAGTTTGGTTTACATTACTAACTTTCCTCTAAGCTACTTACCGAACTCCCGCCGGCCGGCCACTTAGCTAGTTGAGAACACTTTGAAGGTTTACTCTTTTAACTTAGATTTATACATGAATTCTACGTCTGTAGGTACCCACGTAATCTTCTCAACAAAAAATCTGTGTTACAATCTCTGGGAGTGGATAAATGTCAGTTTTTCCTTTGATTGTTGCTCAGGCGCGTGGTATAGCGAACCGACTCCGCAGAGCAATCAAAGCGCGCGAGTCAGCGCTCCGCTAAGTACACAATACAATTAATTAGCGGTGTCCAGGCAGCGCTTTGCGCTAACGAGCCGCTGTCCGCTGCGGGGTGCTTAACTAGTTTGCGATGCTCCTTGGTTCCAGGGTACCGCGGTGCGTGGCGCGGCGGACTCTACTTCGACTCTAAGTAATAGACAGGTAAGTTTAAAATCAGTGCGGCAGTTTTCCACGAGACTTCAGCACTCTATAATTCATCTGCGCGGCAGAGAACTCTTGGTTTACGTCGCGACGCGGAGACGACATTAGTAGTTTTTGTCGTCGCGCACCCCCGCCCCCCCGCCGCCGCCGCCCGCTCCCGGCGGATTATCATAATTGCTCCTCCGGCAAAATTAAACACCCTCATTTACATAGCGGCGAGATTTACACGGCCCTTAAGTGCTTTTACTAGGTTATTCTTACACTCGCGCGCGCTATTATTACTTGTTACATGTCCTTAAAGCCTTTCAGAGCAGCGCTTCTTCACGAGAGGCTTCGCAAGTCAACGTCACGACCCGTGTCTTTATTTAACACTGGCTTTTCTTACAAAAATACGAAATGAAATCACCCTCCTTCTCTCCGAGGTTTTTCTAGCACTGGCTGCATAAATCCGGTGCATAAATCCATAGACACACCCCGAAAATAATATAAAATAAAATAACAAGGTGATGCTTGGTGCGGTGATAACGCAGTGGATTTACCAGTTATATCATGGCCATCCTGGTACGACACGCCGCACATGCCGATGACTTAGTTGACTGAATTACTTAGCTTTGTGAGTTTTTAATAGCAATATCACTCGCTGCCTGTAAAGCAAAATATCGTGAGGAAACCCGAGTGCTTGAAAGTGACAATCCACGGTAGACACGCTCTGTCTGATAGAAGACCTGTTCAACGTTTTTAAAGTCAGGCATACTTATGGCTCTCGGCTAGGCAATCTCCGATTTGATATCGACCAATGTGATATCAACAACCAAGTTAATCTCAACATGAACTCTTAGACGTGTACCCATCGGAGAGCCTTACTTAAATTGAAGTACCGGCTCCTCTAATACTCGGTGTAGGGCTAGCTATTTGCGTCCAGCCAGGAGGATCGATAGCACTCGAGAGCTGGCGAGAGAAGCGCCGGACGCGACACACGCAGCACTCGGCCGGGCCGCCGCCGCCGCCGCCGCCGCCGGACGGGCCGCACGGCCGCGCACGTGACTGCTCCCATGCAATAATGTCACGCCAAGCTGCGGGGACACCGGGATTTCAGCTTAGACTACGAGGCCGAAGACTTCCTATCTAGCCTGAAAGACGACTGACTATTCCTACTTTTTAATTTCGTACAAATTCCATTGTAAATTACTACTAAGAAGCAGATAAAGGTCTAATATCAATATCAATAATAATAAATGCCGGTTGGGCGCCTATAATTGTGACTGTAAGTAATTATTATAAAGTACAACCAGTACTTATTATAGACTATTTACTAATAAATATATTAGTAATTAGTCTATCAGCACGTCTATAACACATCTATTTCCTTGTGGCGCCGGATTAGGAATAGCGTCACTCCATTTCCTTCCGTGGATTTCGTAGAAGGCGACTAACGAAATGCATTCCTAGGAGACGGGCAGCAGCGTCTTCCTGAGATTTCAACCGCATACTGCGATCGCCAACCCGCCTGCCAAGCGTGCCCATTATGGCAAAACCCTTCACGGTTAGAAAGACCATGAGGGAGGCCTATGCCCTGCAGTGGGCGTCAAATGGCTAATGATGATGATGAATTAGTCTATAATAACCTTGATAGAAAATAAATATTAAAATAAAGGTGTTACTGCGCAATAAAAATATTTTCTGCTTTACTTTAATCTGCTAAAGCGAACGACGATTCCCAGTAGCTAAGGGATAGTGGGCATGGATCTTTTAAATAGCCATTAAAATGCCCCAAGGCACTAAGTAGTCAAATGCGACTATTTATTTAACCAAGCGAGACACGAGTAAGTGCTGCAGTACACACCAGCCTCACAAAAGGATCAGTTACTTTCATACAGGGCACAACTTGAAAGTTATTAAGAGCTAAACTTGAGAGATTGGACTTAATAGCGCTTAATCCAGTGAATATAAATGAGTTTAAAGTTTATAATGGTTCTTTTAAGTAGTGGCTAAAGTTTTCGCGTAAAATTGACGCTCAACGACACTAAACTAAGATAGCCTTTTATAATAAATAGTTGCATGTAAATAAATTTAATTTAATTGAACACATACTTAAGCAGTCTTGAGACTCTGTGGGATTGGCGATGTGAAGACTCGACGTAGTTTCCCATACACTGCCCAGAGTTACCACCTCTGAAACTAACAGCTTTGTCGTTCATTAATTATACATTTTGTTTTTACAGTGAAGCAAGTTTTTGAGTCGTAGTTCTAGGAACCCTGGGCACAGTTTCATATTGGCGGTAATGTTCGCCCTACGGCCCAACTTAGCCACGACTGGTCGCATAGACGAAAACGAGTGAAAATTTGTTAATTCATCGTCTCTTTATGAATCGGGGCCTCCGGTGGGACCTCAGCCCAGAGTGTATTCAACTGGCGAGTGGACGTGGACTGCAGCGAGTGGCCATTACCCGGCTCAGCCGCATCGCCCGCACACACGAGGCTGCCGACCCGAGACTCCGTCGCTTGTACCTGGACGCCGCCGGACACAGGTGCCCTCAGACAGACCTTTCCTAGTAGAGAGATCTCTATTTCGACGCGCATTTCAATTCACTGTGATAAAATATTTCCTACGGCCTCCCTTTCGTATTTGAACTCGCTTATACCATCGCAAAGCAAATAAATCATACACAGATTAGCAAGAAGGAAGATTTGGTTACGCAAATTACATCAAATTGTCATAATAAAGTATGATTTGTAGTCTTACGAAAAAAATAAGTAGCACAGAGACTGCGATGCAATGAACGTTGTTAAACCAAGCCCTGAAACGCAGCCCGTGTGCTCCGCGGCTCCCGGTTCTCGCAGAGGCTGGTATCAGATTAGACGATAAATGTATTTGCATGACATCGTTGGACTAGTAGTATCATACAACGGCTTTAGAAATGTACGATGCTGCCAATCCGACGATGTACAGTTATCGATGTGTACAACCAGCCACGCGAAGCCTGCGGGGCGCCGCCCCGAACGAGAGGGGCGTATTCTTTCCAAATCAAAACATTTCAATTAGGAGGGTGCTACAGAATTATACCGCTCATTGCAACTCAGCCATCCGATCCTGTTAAAATATTTTTCAACAGGTATTGTGGAGAAAAGATTTTTTTTTTCTCTGAGCAGAGAGTTCAGATCCGTCATTAATTAAGAGGTGTAAGCGATATTTAATGAGCTTCTCTCGCCAGTATTTTGCGAGAACCTGCCCCTTTGATTCTTAGTTTTTATGAAGAAAAATAGAACAAGGCCTTACAAAGGTGCCCTGCAAAAAAATATCAGTACACTTGTGTAGAAAAAACCGGCCAAGTCCGACTAGGAGTCGTGGGCAGAAGGTTCGGAACAAACGATTACAAACTTAACTTTTCCGTCGAAAATAATGCATGCATCTTAATTACCTAAGTATTTTTATGTGACTTTACCATTTTGGAACTGTTCCTTTATTTCCTATTGGTAAGCAGCTATATCAAATAAAAAATAGTATTTGAGAGTAAGACAAAAGTAATGGTGTTCGAAAAAGATAATGAAATGACTGGGTGCAAGATAAGGATTAGAGGTGAAAGGGTGGAACAGGTGAACGAATTTGTCTATTTGGGGAGCCTCTTTACCAGGGATGAAAAGTGTGAAAGTGATATAGAAAGAAGAGTAAAAGCAGGAAATTGTGTAAACGGTGCATTGCACTCCTTTGCGAGTGGCCAAAACATCTCCAAAAGAGCTAGATTGGCTATCCATAATGGAGTGCTGGTCCCAACACTTATGTATGCTAGCGAGACTTGGGTATGGCAAAAGAAGCAAGAAAGTAGGATTAACGCAGTAGAAATTAGGTCCTTGAGAAGTATGACTGGTGTTACTTTGAATGACAGGATACGCAATAGTGTGATTAGAGAACGTTGTGGACTGAAAGAGGATGTAGTGACTAGAATTGAGAAAGGAATGTTGCGTTGGTTTGGACATGTGGAGAGGATGAAGGAAGAAAGATTGACAAAACAAATATATCGAGCGAATGTGGGTGGAAGGGCCGGTAAGGGACGACCCAGACGGGCATACTTCGACCAAATAGGGGATGTATTAGCAAAGGGCAAGATAAAAAGTACCCGAAACCGGCGTGCGTGCATGCAACGACTAATGAATGTTGAGGAGGCGACAGAGATCTGTCAGGATCGTAGCAAGTGGCAGTCCCTGGTCCCTGCCTACCCCTCTGGGATACAGGCGTGAGTTTATGTTATGTTATTTTTATTTTTTTATTTTATGTTTTTGTATAAATGTTGATATTTCGATTTAGATATACGGCTCTTATGCCCGACAAGGTCCAAGTGATACACAATTCTGTTATTTAAGATACTATCAAATTTATGGCTGCAATCAAGTATTTAGTACCTATATTGAGTATTGGTTACAACAAATTTCTTGCTTTTTTATTTCTTTAATATTAATTTCATCTTTTTAGCTTTACCCGTAACTGTATAACGGACAGACAGACACACAGCCATACCATACAAGAAAGTCATCGTTAGGATCCTATTCTATTTTTCTTTGTGCGATCCGAAACCCAAAAGAAGTAAAAATTATAATATTGTCCTATTTAAATCCTGTTCTTTAGTTTTCACACGCTTGATTTCTAGAAAATCTATTATAATATAAAAATCTCGTGTCACAGTGTTTGTTATCGAACTCCTTCAAAAGCGCCTTCACCGATTTTTACGAAATATTAATAGGTCGTAGGCTAACTAATATACCAAAACAACGTTTGCCGATTCAGCTAGTGATATATAGTGAATCGAATATGTCACGGTGGAAGCGTTTGACTCGCGCTAGGCCCCGGACGTTTACGGGCAGACGCGAGCGACACACTCGACAGATCTCGAGAGATTTATAGAGAAACCTCCTCTCGCTGTCCACAGCTACGACAGCGCAGCCACGCACGGGTCCTCAGCAGATACCGTTCACGCGATGCAATAGAAGCGAGACATTGCACCCAAAGCTATTCTTGCAAAATAAATTGGATCTGCTTTAAAGATTTGTTATTGTGTTTCAAATTTCTCTTGTGTGCTTCCTTATTAAAATATTTATACCGTTGCATCTTCGTAGGTCTGTTCCGTCAATCTGAACTATCAAAAAAATTTAAATAAAAAATAAAAACCGACTTCGAAACACTACAGCACTAAAAAGTTAGAAATAATTAAAAAAATTAGAAGTATGTATACATGTAGGTATTGTAGAGGTATAATTTGGAGTCGGTGCCCAAAATATATCTGCTGCTCATGAAACTAGGCACCGACTACAAAGTATACCTACATGTATACATCTAATTATTTAAATTATTTCTAACTTTTTAATGCTTTAGTGTTTCGAAGTCAGTTTCAATTTTTTATTTGAAATTTCTTATTGTTCAATTTTAAGTGGGAAAGCTGGAGAAAAATAAAGAAGTATTCTTATAACCCTACTTAATAAAATTTTATGTTCTCAATTTCCATCTCCGAAAGTCTTTACCAGAACATAACTTAGGACTACCTATTTTTACGCTATTTTATGAAACATACGGATATTTAGTAATATCCTATTAGGCCTTTTTTACTGCTATCCGTTGAAGAGTTCCGTTCTCCATCTCTGGTTTCATCAGATCTTCACCAAATTAACCAATGGGACATTATAAATTCGAGCGAAAAAAGAATTGTCGAAATTGGTTAAGATTTGACGGAGTTATGCGAAAACAGCAAAAAAAAACATACGCGTCGAATTGATAACCTCCTCCTTTTTTGAAGTCGGTTAAAAATCAGCTTTCCTTCTTTTCATTATTAACCCTTAGAGACGTAGAGAAAGGCCAAGGAGAAGCAAGCTATTTTGACCAAATTAAAGAGAACATGAATGTAATTGAAATTAAAATAGTTTATTTTGTCAGTATCACACATTGAACGAATGAACTGACCTATTGCCGGAGTAAGTACAAGGCAAATTCGGCATCGACAAGGTCCAAATCTTGAATACAATGATGATGAATAAAGTGAGTCCAGTCCTCTGTTGGTAGGAGTTTAAGTGGAAACGATTAAGATACTTGGAGACTCTATGGGCAGCAGGTCTGAGCTCGGTCTGTTTTCATCCAACTGTGGCGGCGCCCAAAAGGAGGGTAATTAAGTGTTTGGCTCGTATCTATATATGTAACTATAAAATTATTTTCGTCTCGTCTCATCTGGCCTTGTGTTCTCTTATCTATGGCTGCCGCAGTACAATAAGCTAGATACGCTTTAAGGGCTTTTATCAGAATCGCATTGCATTCGAGTCGCATCAAGCGCACTGATACGGGCGCACGATGGTCGAGTGACGTCACTCACAAATCTTAGCAATCAAAACGTCACGTTACCACGCCTGAAAAATCTCATCTTGTATCCGTGTGATTTTCTTGAATAGGTAATAGAAGTAATATGCTGTAAACTGTAATAGAGAGGGGCTTGAGTAATTTTATTTGGAGGTTGACTACCTTTTTTTCGCTCAGCAGATAATCAATTAGGTATATACACTCAAAAAACACTACAATTACTAAAACTGCCTCGTTGGTCTACCGGTTAATACGCTTGAATACCAAAGCAGAGGTCGTGTGTTCAATTCCTGCTGGGGACCGCCGTAGTTGATTTGCATAAATGACCTCAATCTGGGTGTAGTTCCATGTTTTTGATGTCCTTGTCTGGATATCATAGTACAGGAGATCGTAGGATGGCACCTAGATAAGTGATTGTGTTGTGTGGAAGTTATCTTTTATTTTTGTATGTTGCCTATATACGTCCCACTGTAGGGCACAGGCCCTCTCTCAGAGAGAGAGTATGGGCTTAATTACCACGCGTGCCCACCGCGGCTTCACAATTTAAGTTATTTCATTGGAATTTATTTTAGTGTAGAAAAATGTTTTAAAAACAAATTACAAAAGCGATATCGGGGAAAATATCTTTTATTCATCGAAATTGGTCGGTCTATTCAGGCTACGATATTTTTACACAAGTTTGTCACCCAATATTTCAGCCCCGATATGACTTACTTCTTTGAAATTATTTTGTAGTAATGTTATTGCTGGCATACTTTTTGTTCCATGTCTTGGATGTTTACATGTTTGCGATGTCGCTGTTTCTGGTTCCCACGACACAGGGTATCCTAGTGTGGGGCCAGAAGCAATGTATGTGCCTGTATGTTAATGTTTAAATGTTTAATGCCACGCGAAAAAAAAAGTTATCCACCTTTACCCAAACCCCTTATGATCCTTATGACGGAGCGCCCGCCAGCCTGATTAGCTGCCAGCGACGCGGGGCTTCCTACTCAGACCCTATCTATTAGAGATCAGCCTTTGAAGATGAGTATCCGAAGCCCGCCTTAAAGAAATCAAAGATAATATTGAAGACGTCCAATAGCTGCGTCTAGCGACTGAAATACTTCCATTTTAATTAAGTAAAAATACAATTAAAAACGATTGCAAAAAATTTATATGTTTTTGCTGCACCGATACTAAAAGGTTTATGTAAAAGCTCGTTATCAAAGCGATCCGGATGCCAAAGCTGAAAAGCTGATAACGAGTATAAACGGAACTAAAACATTAGGTTCAGTTCGTATTACTGCCCCATCTGTTAATAGCTCGGTACGTTAATAGTCTGTATGTACTGGAAAGCTTAAATTTGGCATAGATATATTAATATTAATACATATTAATCCCGCCGTCAAACGTAAGGATAAAATCTTAAAAAAAAATCGGGTTCAAAAAATAAGTTATTCTCCCCTACACCTAAATTAGCGTTGCATTTTTCTTCTGGCCTGCACTATAATTAGGGATATTGTCGGATTGATCGTTTAGGAAAGACATTTTTAGGGTTCCGTACCTCAAAAGTAAAAAAACAGGCCAAGTGCGAGACGGAAATAAACGAGTACTTTTTAATTAATAACCAAGAACATTTAGCAATACTTGCTTGTCCAAAATTAACAAAGCTTATTGCACGGTTTGAATATGTTTTGGTTGTATGTAGTCGAGTAATTTTAACCGACGCAGATTAGTACTTTGCAAGGGCTTCATTTTTTTCTTGTAGGTAGGTACTTAGGTACATATTATAAATAGTTAAGGAATCGAGTCTCGGAGTTTTTTCCGAGCTTTTCCCGAACTTCAAAATCTAATTAGTAATTTTCTTATGAATTAATTATAAATGTACAGTTTTCAGACTTTTCCCTGTACTTGTAGTATAACACGATATTACTTGCCAAATATTATAGTTCTAGGTCACCGGAAAGTATCCTACTCGTATAAGTTTTGATTCATACAACTTCGTACAAATTCCTTTGAGAATTACTTTGATTTGAGTTGTCAGTTCGTCAGTCGATCAGTCCGTGTGGCGCCGGATTAAGAATAGCGTCACTCCATTTCCTTCCGTGGATGTCGTAGAAGGCGACCAACGAAATAAATTACCCGGAGACGAGCAGCGTCTTCCTGAGATTCCAACCACATACTGCAATCGCCAACCCACCTGCCATGCGTGGCGATTAGTGGGCGTCAAATGGCTGATGATGACGATGAGTTGTCAGTTCTGTAAAGTAGATAAAAAACCCGTCCTTCTCCGGAACCCTACACTGCATGCACTTGGCCGGTTTTTATTTTCATAATTAGGTACTCCATAAAAAACGCATGACTTAAATCTGACGAGCACTACTCTAAAATCTATGCAACACGCTATGGTAAAAACCCGAAGTATTCATCATATAAACCATTCAATTCAACTCGCACCTACATTTTTCTATCACATCTGCCAAAGTGATATTTTGTATGCAGTAGTTGTAGAACACATACGCTGAAACCTCTTCTGCTTACAAAGAGCAGACGATGGCTTACAAAAGCCAACCTCATGGTTCAGTCTCAGCTTAATATTTTTTTCCCTTAATATATGACCTCAGTAGTCCTACGGAAAATTCAAAATTTTCACCTTCAATGATCACGGTCATTGAAGGTATTAAACAATTTAATAAATGAATTCCTGGAAATGTAACAGTATTTTCTTAATTATTCTTCACAATCTGCTGCTGTTGACGAAAAACTGGTTATTGGGCCGTATATAATACTAGGTTTTGGACCACAGCACCAAATCGGCTGTAGGAAGGATACGCACTTGCGGTTGCTTAGCCTGCGGTCAAATTCCCACAAAAATAAAACGTAGTGATAACAAAATGTACTGGAGCCCACGCACTCGCGTTGGCTTAGCCTGCGATCAAATTCCCGCAAAAGTAATGAAAATTAACTGAAGCTCGCGCACTGTTTAGCCTGCCGTCAAATTCTCGCAAAACTAAAACGTAGTATGCTAAAGCTCGCGCTCTTGCGGTTCGATTTTTCCCTGGTTATTTTTCCCGCCCCCGCACTGGGGTTGAAGGGGGGGTGTAATAAGTATGAAGCTTGCGGACATAAAGAAATTAATCCTGTTTTATTGTCACGAATAGCTTGAAGTATGAGCGCAGATTTGCTTCTCGAAAATGACCACATAACATTATTGAGTGACTATTGCTTCGGGCCGAAGGCAGCGGCTAACATGGTACATTAACATTCAACAAATAGAATTTAAATACTTTACGTTGAAATAAATTATTGATTTCTGATTTCTGGTATCACTCCGCCGCGGCATCGGGGTCTAGTATGACTTTATTGTCTTAATACAATTTCGTTCTAATATAATTTTGAGTCAACTACCGGTTTATTTCTTAACTGCTTCACAGAGCTGAAAATGAGCAAAATGTACTACAAAGAAGCCTCGGGCGTTCATTCAGAGCTCAACAAAGATCTAGGCCGGCAATACTTTGCATGCAGTTGACTTCTTTATTACGCAAACGATGAAAGCCTGAAATACTAGTCCATCGATTACGTTCCGATGCCATTTAAAGTATTCCAATCGAGTGTGGGGCCGCGACCGGCGGCAGCTGCACATTCTGCCGTGCGTCGCAGCACGCCACACTTGTTAACTAATACTGACTCGGGACCTAGCTCGTGTGCAGCTGCTGCACAAATTAAACTTTAAGTTAAGAGCGGTAAGAGCTGCACCATTATCACAGTGCTGCGCTAGTTTGTACCGCTTTGTAGTAAGTTGGAGCATTTCGGCGACTTGGGAGTTTGCGCGCGTCAGCTCTGCGTGTGCGAGCAGTTCCGACGGCAATTTGAATCTGTTTGTCGCAACTACCGCCAATAACAGGAAATAGATATCCCAGATTCGTACGTGATTGCCGCATTCTGTGCGCCACTATGTACTGGATCGAACATTTCGCAAGTAAGAAAGTTGCGCGAGGAATTTATCTTTAAAATGTATTTGTTTTGAACATTTTCCGCGTCTCGCGCAAGCAACGCAAACAAAACAAAGTAAGATGTCACGATGGGGCTCAGTAAATAAACGGCTGAGGGACAGCAACTTTGTTTTTATGCTTTTTACGTAATACTAAGTATATGCTCAGTCAGAGCATCAGCTATACTACACCGCAAGGTTAAGGAAATACTCATTGATAGCCGCAAATTTAAGAAACAATCACGAGAAGTCTGGCTAAGAAATCGTATGAATCAGGATGACGGGCAGATGTCGCTTTACGTAGTTGGAGTGAGAGTCACAAAATAACATGCTGTACCTATCGAGATAAAACAGTAAAGCAGCAGCTAGTTAATCACACTCAGCAGGTTCATCCCGTGTCAGTAAAGTCGGGCACCTTCTTAATACGAATA
The DNA here is from genome assembly GCA_947308005.1 of Yponomeuta malinellus. Taxonomy (NCBI): domain Eukaryota; kingdom Metazoa; phylum Arthropoda; class Insecta; order Lepidoptera; family Yponomeutidae; genus Yponomeuta; species Yponomeuta malinellus. Next base: position 22,417,967 of record OX370996.1, on the reverse strand, counting down.
TTCAAATAATGCGACAAGTCGATTGCAGCCATATTCGTCTCAGCTCAAGTATATGTGAAGCTTATTTATTAGAAATGTCTGTCTGTAACTCTGTAACCATTTTTAAGCTTTCATTCGATAACTTTTCGGCGCTGAATGTCATGAATAAATATAACAGAATTATTTAAATGGAAAATAAACAATGCATACATTTTGTATTTGTATCATTCTGTGCTATAGCTAATGTCAACTGCGATGGAGATAAGGTAGTCCTAATGCAAAAAAATATTATGTTGATTATGAATGTCATCGTGACTCGCGTCAAGCAATGTTTTCAATGACCACTCCGCCACTGAGTATTTTTTTTTTATTTATTTGACGACACAATACTTAAAAACATAAAATCACAAAACAAAATACAACAGTCGCCAGAAAACACAATATCAGCCGAAATGTGGGTAACGGCAAAAAAAAAATTATCATCATTTAGAAAATAAAGTAAAGTACCTAGACAATTCACTGCTTACGTAAGTAACAGAGTAGATTGCAAATTATGTAACAAATTTTCTGCCTTTGTAGGTATTAATCTATAGAAAACGTCACTGGTTGTACAATTACATAAAATATGCATGTATTTAGATTAAGATTTTTATGACTGTATACAATTGTTTGTCTTCTTTCAAAAAATAAATAAAATATCAGAAAGTTTTAAGTATATTAATACGTTTTATAACCTTTATGCGATCAATAGGATAGATCAATCTACATGCATTACGCAAGCGATTTGTCCTATAATAATTCCATCTTATTTTGATTCAAATATCATAGGGTTGCCATATAACTTTTTGTTTAATAGACTAGGTACCAATGATGTCAAAAAATCTATGCCGTGCTAATACCATTCTCTATCGCTATCGAAAAATATATCTCCGTCATCCGTTTACCCGGGCCGCACTTCGGTTTGTGCATTATAGTAAAATGACAGACACACGGGTCACGTGACGTATTTTTTCAAACCATTCATGCCTAGAAAGTTTGATACGTGTACACTTAAAGCAGCAACTAAATTAAATCGCCTTGTCCATGCAGTTGTAAATGTACAACAATGCATTAAAATAACCTAGGCCCGGGTCAACGTATGGCGGGGGTGCCCGGCAGTCTTTAGGGGCCGGTAAAAAGGCGCGCGAGGGGCGGGGCTCGCGCTTCATTACAGCACAGATCGGGCGCAGAACGCGCTCGCGGGTTACTGGCGCGCCACCATATATGGGGCACAGATTATGGAACTATACAGATGCAACAACCTCATTGAGAAAGACTTACCCCAATTGGAACAGCTATAGTCATGCTACTCAAATAATGCAAAAATGCTGTTGGTTCACGGCAAATAATCTTTTCGGATCTCGCGAAAGCCTTTGACACAGTTTTTGTTCCTCTCCTGCTTATCAAGATGGAGAAACTTGGTATAAGAGGAAACCCCCTCGAGATATTTAAAGATTATTAAAAAAATAGAAAGCAGAGGATTAAAATACATAATCATTCTAGTAACGATATTTCACGTTGTGAGTATGGTGTGCCTCAGTGTCTTGGAGCAAACCCTTTTCTTGTTGTACATTAAACAACTTATGTAATCTAAATATAGATAACGGAAAACCTTTTACTTCCGCTGATGATACACCATTAATTTTTTGCGGCAAGACTTGGAACGAGGCAAAATTTAATACAAAACTAAATGTATACTCATTGCAAATACAGAAAGATCATTACTAATAAACTTTTCCATTCGACTACACACCTGCCGCTGTAAAAGTCATACTAAATGCGATTGCTGCTGTCTAGAGAGAACCAAAATAATAAAATATTTAAAAGTACTATTAGATGAAAAAATTATTTGATGCCCATCCATTAAACTATTAGCAGAGAGAATGAGAAGGCTTATATATACATTAAAAAAGCTAAGACACGTGGCGAATTACATGTTGTTAAAAACTGTCTATACTGCACTAGCTGATTCTATTCAATATAATTCTACTTAAATTATCTAGGTAAGTAAGTAAGTTAAACAAAATAGTGGTCTAACCGTTAGTATAGTCCACACAGATCTTTTTGGCGGTAACGTGAACATAGTCACAGTCTTTACAGTGTATGTGTGAGTAATATAAAGATACATCACCGATAAAGATACATTACAGTAATATAATGCCAATAGGCATTAAAATGTGAAAATTACTTTGCTAAATCCTGTTGCATTAATTAAGCACTTGTAGGATTTTGGCGGAATTTAGCAAAGTAATTTTCACATTTTAATGCTAGTATGGATTTCCGCAAAGTAACGCCTGATTCCATATAAGATACATTATTTATTTACACTTATACACACACACCCAAAATATTATCAAAAAATTATGATAATAACATGAAGCAGTATAATAAAAAAAAATCAAGTAAGTACAGTCTGACAGTTTCAGACTTCATTTTAAAACCATGCGATAGAGCCTCCGTTTGTTTCCGTATGCCTGACACAAGATGCCAGGTCGGTAATGAGGTTTTATTTTATTTATCTTTTTCTATATTTTATCTTTTTATTTGCCTTATCTAGGCATGATTGATCTGTGCCCGGCGGCAAAGTCGCGACATTCTTCTACGTCATCGGCAGGATCCGCGGACCTCGCCCCGCCTACAGCCCTTACAACTAAAGCAAACCTCAATACGATAGATTTGCTACGTCGGAAAATCGAACGACGATGGAGAACTTACAAAAAATTAATGTTTTCATCCGACAGGTAAGGCTAATTTTCGAAAAGATTTTTCGTTACAACTACGACTGAAAATTCTACCCATGTCAGGACTTGAACCCGCGACCTCTGGCTAACCGTGCCAGTCCGCGGTTACCGTGAGGTCGCGGGTTCAAGTCCCGGCAGGGGTGGAATTGTTAGCCTCTAAATAAGTTTTTAGAATTGTCCTCAGCACGGGTTAGTGCAACAAAATATTCTACTAATACTTTACGTACAGAATATAACCAAAATGAGTTGTAAGTCAGTCGGTAGTCACTTTAGATTGTATCCAGCTATTTCCATACGAACATAGTTTGGTTTTAATTTGAAACTTAACCAACCTTAAAATGAAACCTAAGCAATATGTCAAGAGGACCCAAATCGAGGTTTACTTTTGAATAAATTTATAAAAAAATTATAAAGAGCCTCATAAGCCTTTTCATGAAAACTATTCACAAGGTTCAAATAACTTTTTTTGATTAGTTTATTTGCAATAAAATGTTAAGTACAATCAAGCCTCGATTTGTGTCCTCTAAACGTAGCGGTAAAGTTTCATTGTGACCCATCACGTTGTTTATAAATTAAAATCAAAGTACGTTTGTGTGGGTCTTGCCGCTTGAGGCATCCCCTTAAGCAGATACCACCGAGAGCAGGTCCCTCGCATATTTATTGCGAAATCGGCCGTAAGAAGGCGATATAATGTCGGCTTCACCTGTTTCCTTTTAAGGTGAACGAACGCTGCGTAGCACCCTACTTCAATTCTATCTTGTTCAATTCAATTCAAATATTTTTATTCATTATACAAACAGAATGTTTACTTAATGAACGTCAATGTTGTTAGTTTCACAATTAATATATTATGTAGGGAAGAAGCTAACAAAGAAACTCCACATTTATTCTTTTCAAAACACGTTTTAACTTACTTAACAGAGTTTTCAACTTAAAACATTAGTCCTGAATGTGTTGAACACTAGTCACAATCGTCGTGTAATTAATATTAATCTACTGTTTAATGCCAAAAATGTTTGTCTTCTAAATAATCCTTGATGTTATAGTAAGACTTTTTGCACAGAATATGCTTAACACATTTTTTAAACCGCGTTGGAGGTAACTCTAATATATCTTGAGGAATTTTGTTGTAGAACCTTATACAGTGCTCCATAAAGGATGTATTAACTTTTGCAAGTCTAAATCGTGGAAATGACAATTTCTAGTATTAACATTATGGTGGCCACCAACATTTTCGAAGTCTTTGATATTTTTTCTAACGTACATCATCATCATCATTCAGCCACAAGAAGTCCACTGCTGAACATAGGCCTCCTCCATGGATTTCCAAAAAGACCGGTTGGAAGCGGCTTGCATCCAGCGTCTTCCTCCCACTTGGATGAGGTCATCTGTCCATCTTGTGGTCGTCCTATGCTGCGCTTGCCGATATGTGGTCTCCATTCGAGAACTTTTCGGCCTATCGGCCATCAGTTCTGCGTGCTATGTGCCCCGCCCACTGCCACTTCAACTTACTAATCCGCTGGGCTACGTCGATGACTTTCGTTCGTCTACGGATCTCATCATTTCTGATTCGATCTCGTAGAGAAATTCCGAGCATAGCCCTTTCCATAGCTCGTTGCGTGACCTTGAGCTTTCTTATGAGGCCCACAGTGAGAGACCACGTTTCAGTGCCATAAGTCATCACTGGTAACACACACTAGTTGTATAATTTTGTCTTGAGCGATTGAGGTATATTAGACGAAAAGACTTTTCTGAGTTTCCCGAATGCTGCCCAGCCGAGTTGGATTCGACGATTGACCTCTTTCACGAAGTTGGACCGGCCTAGTTGGACTGTGTGTCCTAAGTAGACGTATTCGTCCACAACTTCAAGAGTCGAGTTCCCCAATGTTATTGGTGTGGGCACAACACGGGCGTTCGACATGACCTTCGTTTTGTCCATGTTCATCTTAACGTGTGGGACGTTGGGAAACTCGACTGAGATCTTCGAGCATTATGCTGAGGTCTTCCATCGTTTCTGCCATGACTACTATATCGTCGGCAAATCGAAGGTGAGTGATGTACTCGCCATTGATATAGATAACGTACGTAATATTTTCATAAATGTATAGTTACAAGTGACTGAAAACTCCTAAGTCATAGAAACAGCAGTTCTTCTGTGGGTTGTTGCCCCGCGGCTACCGGTCTTGCGACCTCACCGGTCTCCCGGCGAGGCATTTTAAATAATGATCGGTAATCGAAGCTTTTCGAATGGTTTTCCTCGGTCTATTTGTTTGGCTGGCCGCCGCTTTGTTTGAGCGCTAACCTTTCTCTAGGCTCTGTGATTTAAATGATCAATAAAAACAATGTGGTAAATTGGAGCGGTCACTTCAAACTTTCAGGGAGAGCTATTATGATTTAGTTGTAACTTTGAATATACAACTACAGAAAAAGTTAAATTGTCATAAATTGGTGCAAAAATGCGTGTATTTTCATCCATAAATGAATGTCTAATCTAATCAAAATAATATTTAAAGGACTAGCTGAGCCCACGGCTTTGCCCGTTTGGAATAGAGCAATAATGTATAATAATGTATCGCTTGTGTCTATGGTGAAGATCTAATTGAAATATTGGTGAAAGAATTTTTGAAATCGGTTGAGTATTTTCAGAAATTAACTCCTACTTTTTAACTTATGTATACCTAATCTGAATATATCTAATATCTTTAGACGAGCAATTCTTGTATATTATATATTTAATATAGTATACAAGAATTGCTATAGATTCCGATTTTTTTTCATCGTATCTAAATATAATTTCCAAAAAATATCGAGCAAAGCTCGGTCATCTAGGTATTATAAGAAGAAACTACGTATATCGCACTTATTTCACAACTAGCTTTTGCCCGCAACTTCGTCTGCATGTAATGAGTAATTTGACTCCTACGTCCTTCCCCTGGACTCAAACTACACTTGAAATAACAATGAAAGTTTATGTATTTTTTTATAAATGGCCAGTCTCAGCATGGTGCCGTAATTTCAGGTCTAACTGACATCCCAACTCAAAAGAATCACCACAACTGAAGTCTCGCTGTTGGCTGGGAAAGAGCTACCATTCATTGGACTTAAAACTTTTGTGAGCACTATCGAAGCGGACTCGTTTCTGCTTTCGTTTCAGAATGAAACCTGTTTAGACTTGGATAAATTGGAAAGGGTATCCGGAATAACAAAATTTATACAGCTACTATCCATTTGGTTTACTCCAGCATACGCTAATGTGCTGCGGCCTGAGACTACCAAGGAACGGGTCACATCTTATAAAACTACAATACATAATTATGACAATTTCGAGTCTTCCTATTTGTTAATCTGTGGATTAATCGACTTTGCAAGGAAAATCGAATGGTCATAGTACACCACGAATTGTAGTTTTATGCAATAGGGCCCTGAAAGCTCGAGGCAGTTGGTCGGCTCGTCCGCGCCCGCGGAGCTGTGGATAATTGTTTTTTGCCGGAGCCGCGGCCGGCGCCGGCGCCAATTTAAAGTTGCGCGGCACCTCCGCCCTGCTTTGGTACTTTATTTACATTTCTAATGAATGGCCCAGTTTACTTAGAGCACTGAACAACAACAGAAGAAACATTTAAGTTGTCCTAAACAACAGTTAATCTGTAGAGCTTCCACTCACACAATGGCTGCGCCGTCCGCTGCGTCTCGTTAGCAATGCTGAGATGCTTCAGCCATCAAGCATTCACTCTTGATTCGAAAGTCAGTTTGCAAGTATGTCACATGTTGGTAACTACTATATTTCATGAGGTCTATGTCACATGTGGTAAGCCCTACTTCGGTTCCGGACGACTATGGAACAAGATTCAATCAACTGCAGGGCGAGCTTTACATCTTTGTTACTTCTTCTTTACGTTCGTCTCCTTTCGAAGGTTGGCAACCAACTCGACAATCTTGCTTTTCAAGGGTGCCAATAGAAATAAGAAACTGGTACAAGACACCCGTAACGTTAAACAGTGTTACGCGTGTAAACCTTGATGTGCTGTCAACTGCATAGTTCCTCATCAAATAGTTATCAGGCAGAGATAGAACGATTGAATAAGAGTTAAAGGATTTCTGTTGTATCTAATCAGAGTGAGATGTAACCTGGTTACAATGCCCGTCGTATTTATACGCCAGAGACTAGGAACTGGCAAAACGCTTCTACGTCCCCGCGCTAGGGCACTCTAACTTTCCTGGAAACTGTTAACATTTTAAGTGACGTTCAGTTCTTTTTAACACTTTCATGGAAAGGCAATAGACCTCATGTGAAAGATTTGCCCGGGATTTGTTAATAGGCCCGGTGTCGGCGCGGTTAGTAACTTATAACTTATATGTCACTACGATGAGACAAAATTTAGGTTTGTATTAGGGTACCTGTGTGTACATAAATATATAGGGCGATTTCTATATGACAGCATCGGTCATAGAGAGCTAAAAGCATTCACAGACATTTGCGATGATCGAGTAGCTAGCTTTTTATTATTAGCAACGCGTTTGTGAGATTAATTAAGCAAATTGGATGTGAAGCGGCATGATCCGGCGCCGGGCTGCCCCGAAACTGTTGTTTAGACGGGCGTTTCCGGACGAATAATTCCGAAAGGGCAATTTACATTGTTGTTTATTCCGCAGCGGGTTTTCATTTAGAGGATATTTGACAAATGGGCGCCGCTCGACCGGGCCGCACCTGCGGCGGAGGGCACTGTTTGCATTCTTTTTATGATAGATAGAGACAGAGTGCCTCCAGACAATGACATGCAGTTTCGTGGGGTGAATAAGTTTCCCTTAACGTATTTTCCCTGGAAATCCTTAGTATCGGCAGCCAGTAAAAATGTAAATGTGCAGGCGGGTGGTGGATTGAAAAGCGCGATTGAACTGGGTGTCGGATTGTTAACGCGCCGGGAGTCGAGGGCGGCTCACAGGAAATGAGATACAGAGCGTCTCCCAGCGACGTACGACATGGGAGGATATACAAAATTACATTTTATTTAAGCAATTCCATGGATCCTCGACAAATTATTTATTAATCGATTCAGGTAAGTATCTTAATGAATACAATCGGATCCAATATGTCAGGGTGAACAATGTGTCGGAAATTGTTGGTTAAATACTCTTAGCCTGAATTGCAGACGAAAAGTTACAACAAGACCTTTTCGGGCGCGCCAGGGTTAGTAATGGCACCTACGTAAGTCTTAGCTGGACACAGATAGGCGCGGAGGGCGGCTAATATGCGAGCCGCCCAACAGAAGTCAACGACTCGTAAGCAATGAGTTCCATTTATTTTACCTTATGATTCGGGCGGGCACTGAATAATAATGCTTGGCCATAAAGAAGCTTAGCCCATATTAGTGGAAGGGCGGCTCTCGGCGCGACACTCCACACTTCCGACCATTTCCCATGGAGGTAGTTAGTATGCGCGTGGTGTGGCTGCGGCCGCAGATTATTGCCGCGACGTGGCCCTCCGCCCCCGGCCTGCACCCCGCCCCCCCCGCTACCCGGCTCACGCTTAGCTGCCGCTCCTACATTGTAAGTATACTCGCTTTCGAGTGTCATTGACTCAGCTGTTGTTCGGGGGCGAGCTTCGTTAACGCGAGTCCATTTTGTTTTATGCCACCATTTCGCTCGGTTACAATCGTGTTACAATGTATTACTCGATTGCTTTATTCTGCACCTCAGTGAAATGAAATGCAGCAGTCGAAACATAGAGGTGGTTACGGACGAATCGTAAGGGCTGAGACTCACTAGCGGTTACTTACATCGGCGGATACAGAAGGGAGCCAGGTGGGCCGTGCTGATCGCAGATAGACCTAACCCAAGACATCGGGTTACTAGATAGATAGCTATGACTGGATATCGCTTTTTAGAGCCAAGGTCCCTAGGATAATAAAATAAGTTACGTCAATGGCTACTTACACAATGCGGTCAACGGCCCGCCTTTATGTCTATCTATCATCATCAACCCATTATGTCCCCACTGAGGGGCACGGGTCTCTTCCCTGAGGAACTCCACCACGGGGGCCAAGTCCGGATTGGTGGAGGCTTGTAGACTAGTGGCTCGTCTACTGTCAGAAGTTGTCAAGCCGCCCTAAGGCCTCTGACTTGGCTTAACGACTACCATCTATCGACGGCAGCCGGCACCAACAGCTTAACGTGCCTTGCGAAGCACGAAACCGCTCGGAAAAATGCCACTAGCGTTAGGCATAGACGGCGACCCATCCATGCACTGAACTATGTAGCTATGTCTATAATGTATGAAAATTTACTAAAGCAGCGCACGCACCCATACGAGCTTGTGGGTGCCCTGAACCGCAAGTACATTCAGTCAGAGCAGGCGCGGCGTGATAGCGTGCGGGGCACTCTACAGTATTTTCATTATTTGAAGTAAGTTTTCTATTAGGCAGCGCCGGGGGAGGGCACTAAATCTCGAGCACTATATTAACGATCCGCGCGCTATCCTATAATTTATCCGCCGCCAAGTGGGCCGCCGCCGCCGCCGTCCGCAGCCCGTGGGCTCATATTTTTGGCGCCAAGTCACTAAAAGACCACTCACTGAGTTTAAAGTGAAAAGTCACGGGATTTAAAATGCTCAGGTTTACCTGTACGCTCTTATGGCATGGCAGGGTTAAGTAATGATGAACGATGCCTTAAAAAACCGGGCAAGTGGGAGTCGGACTCGCGCTTGAAGGGTTCCGTACCATTATTTATACAACATTTGAATATCTCAAGCGTTACCTTGATATGATTGCCGTTATTAATATCAAGCAAAAAACGGCGAAAAATCACGTTTGTTGTGTGGGAGCCCCCTTAAATATGTATTTTATTCGGTTTTTAGTATTTGTTGTTATAGCGGCAACAGAAATACATCATCCGTGAAAATTTCAACTGACTAACTATCACGGTTCATGATATATGGCGGAGACGGACGGATGGACTGACTGACAGCGGAGTCTTAGTAATAGGCTCCCTTACCCTTTGGATGCGGAACCCTCAAAACAACCTTTTCATTAATGCAAACTTCGCGTTGTTTATTTAAGCTACACGCTTTACAGGAAAAAAATTAATAAAAGTTAACGGAAAACACCTATACAAAAATATTATGAACATTTTCCTGCAACTTGTTTACGAGCGCTCCCTTCAGCATTTTATTTGTTTGTCTAATTTTCTCCCCTCATATTTCACCGACCGACACCAATATACTCGAGTCTTTTGTTAAAAAATCTGGCCAAGAGCTTCGCGGGCCAGTGCACGCGGGGTTTCGTAGCAGAGTCAGATTTTGCTCTCGACTGTGAATAATTTACAATTATTCTTTTAATCAACAATACACAGAGAATACTACAGAGACGGATGTATGGCATACAAAGTCAGTTGAAGGCTACAAGGGTCTCTCATTGAACCAAGAAACCCTCTAAAAAGGCAGCGGATTGGCGCGGAGTGCAGGCTCGGGCCGCACGGATCGGGGCCTGCCGCCCGCATACCGATGAGCTTGTTACTGATATCGGCTTCTGATGTCGGCGATGTACTACCATGCTTCTAGGAACTGAAGGCTAATTTAGTAGTTGTAATTACTTTAAGAGTGGTGGTAGCCTAGTGGGTAGAACATTGGACTCGGAAGCGAGAGACCCAGGTTCGATTCCCAGTGCGGGCATGTTTTCTAAGTTGTATACATTTGTGAAGTTATAGTACCAATACCACTAGCTAACGGTGAAGGAAAATATCGTAAGGAAACCTGAGTATCTAAGCTATTCACATACCTCAGCGCTTGAAATCGCCATTCCGCGGTGGGCACGCGTGGTGATTAAGCCCATACTCTCTCCCTGAGAGAAGGCCTGTGCCCTAAAGTGGGACGCATATATGCAGCTTATGTTAAGTATGTATGTAATTATTTTACTATACTGGTAAAAGGTTTTAAGTTGATAGCGGTATACGCCTGATACCTTCGTCTTCCTGCAGGGACGTGACTTTTGCTGGTAGTATGATTTCTCTCACCGCTCTCCAAGCTGCTCGATCTCAAGACCGATGGACGCTAGCCTGCACTGGTTTCTATAACCGCGTAAGCCCATCTCACTGGCATGAGTCTTCATACCTACATATAATGTCCGGCACATTAGTTAACTAAAACTTGCACAGTTGGGATGAGACCGCCACTTCGTTACTGCCTTTTTTTCGTGTCTTTTTTTTTTACTTTTTTGCACACACGTACAAAAATGTGTGTGCAAAAACGAAACATCTACTCGACTTTGTCATATACTATCACGTCTCATGTATCCACTGAAACGCGATATCCACTATCATCATCATCATCAGCCATTTGACACCCACTGCAGGACATAGGCCTCCCTCATGGTTTTCATAACTCCATTTAATATCCACTTTGTGTGAAACATATTACGCCTTACACAGGCAAAGCTAAGTAAACATTCCGCTTTCGCGTATGAGTATGTATGAGTTAAAATGTATATAATCAAGGCGCTGGTCCAGCTGCCTTCTTCCCGCATAGACAGGGTCTAATACATATCTCCTCGCTGTCTCTTGATCTATTCTAGTAACTGAAGCGAGGTTGATAGCTTGCAACAGGCTAAAGTGACCGTAATACTCACCAATACGTGTTGTTTAATAGTTAGAAATCTTTTCCGGACATTATACCTACTTATTATTTTTAGAAGAAGAAGAAGAAAGACATTTATTATACCCACAAGATACACCACAGAAACGAAATAAGCAGATAAGTAACATAATATTTTACTAAATAAATAAACATCACAGTAGCTCGTCGAAGTAACAATTTTAATAATCGAGCTGCGACTTCATCGCCGTAGCCCAGTGATCTCTACCGCTACGCGCGGTGATTAGAGAGAAAACTTTCTCCCAGCCGTGGGACGTGTGTCCGTGTCATGAAGCGGCGAGGTCGCGGAAGTAAAACAATGAAGGTAATAGTCCCGAGGGTCGTGTCCGCTGCGTCAGAGCCCGCCGGCCGCCTTGATGGACCAGCGGACACGCGTCCAGGCGCCGCCGTGCGGCCACGAAACTCTGAAATCTACCCCAGAAACAAAAACGTGGTCCAGAAAAGTCATGTAGGAAACCATACTTGTCTTTTTTATCCATTTAATTAACTTATAATATATGACCTTCTAACTAGATCGATAAATTATTTCTTCTTTTCTGAAATCGTAAAAAAAATATCAGTTGTTAAATGATCGGAACGATAAGTCCGATGGAAAATTAACGTATGTACCTATATCACGCTTACTGGACATCAAAGCAAACTACTTCATCCATCAAGTTTTGCTGCATAATGAAATTTTTTTTTTGGTTATCAAAATATCCAAAATGTTAGCGCGCAATGGAAAAGTAACTCAGCGTCCTTACAGCACGGTGCGTAGGAGTATAAGCCATTGCTACATTTTGACATCTTGTTAATACATCGCACGTTAAAACAAAGCTCAAAAATTTCGATAACGTTCCTTGGGGAACAAATGTTCGGTACACAATACCTGATGCATTTCCAAGGGCGCCTATAAATTAACACCTAATATAGAAAGACGTAGTGGTAATATAGAAAGTGGCAGTGGGCGGGGCACATAGCAGCTCACGCAGAACTGATGGCCGATGGGGCCGAAAAGTTCTCGAATGGAGACAACATATCGGCAAGCGCAGCGTAGGACGACCAGCCACAAGATGGACAGATGACCTCATCCAAGTGGCAGGAAGGCGCTGGATGCAGGCCGCTTCCAACCGGTCTTTTAGGAAATCCATGGGGGAGGCCTATGTCCAGCAGTGGACTTCTTGTGGCTGAATGATGATGATGATAGAAAAACGATGCTACTTTCGTAGATATTGGGCTACGAAAGTGTCAGCGTTAAAATTGTAGAGTTTCGGCTGGTTTCCGGGCCCGAGTGGCTGTCGCACAGCGCTATCCCGTGATAGATCTGCGGGCTGGCTCGCCCGTCAGAAAAATGCGAGTTATCAGTCATACGTCACCCCCGCGCCCCTCCCCCGCAGCCTTATCACCGTGACGCTTGCAACGTACGACACCGCGCTTCCTTTCACACGCCCGTTCACAACTAACGACCCCCATTAGCTCGCAGATACGGACCTAATATTTACAGGATAGCGACCCTTTTTTCAGTACACAATTAAAGTAAGAATAAAGTAACGCAGGTACTTGCGTGCCCCTTTAACTACGCTGACTATAAATTGCTAAGCACCCTGTAGGGCTAATAGGCGTAGATTGCCGCGCGGCAAATGGCCTATAAAGTATTAACGGCGCTAATTATGGACGTACTTACTGCCTCTGACAGTACGGTATGGACCTAGTATGCTGCTTGTCCATTTATCTTGTCCATCTAAGTTCTTTGAACTTAATTATTGTGCCCTATTTTTTTTTATTTTATGATTTTACACCAACATCAAACGCTTTCATTTCATAGAAAAACCTGAAAAATATCAGAAAACTCGACTGCTGACATGAACTACGGAGCAGGCGGGACCTGACGGTAGATTGCAGCACAAGACCGGGGAACTTGGAAAACCATGAGGGAGGCCGACGTCCTGCAGTGGGCGTGAAATGGCTAATGACATTGAGGCGGGACCAACCTAGATCCATAGAAGTTAATGCTTAGCAGTGTGGTTTTATAATTTTTTTGTATTTTTATGTTAGTAAAAGCAGAAGCGCCATCTAGTGATGGACAAGATTTACAGTGGCAATATTAAGTGGAGCTATATATAGCGCCATGTTGTAACTATGAAGGGAACTTTTTGCAAAATGGCCGATCGATTTTGATGTCACTATAAATTTCTCAAAAATTCTCAATTCGCAATGTCGCTTGTCAATTACATCAGCTACGGACTTGCATAATCTAAGGCGCGGAGCCCACTGATCTGGCGCCTGGCGAGGACATGGCATGGAAATCATTCTGTTTCATTCAAATACCAAACACTCGGTAATAAGGTCATTCCTTGAACACACTCAACGGCCTTTCATCGGACGGGCTATAGCACAGTCTCCAGTATAATAAGTTCCTCTATGGTTCCAGGTATGGACAGATGACCTCATCCTAGTGGCAGGAAGGCGCTGGATGCAGGCCGCTTCCAACCGGTCTTTTTGGAAATCCATGGAGGAGGCCTATGTCCAGCAGTGGACTTCTTGCGGCTGAATGATGATGATGATGATGGTTCCACGTCAGTTCGCAGTCAGCGCGCATGTATGATATGTGTCGACATTGAGTATAACATTTTCTGAATTAGTAGAGAAACATCCAGTCGTTTATGATTATACTCGCCATGATTATTGTAATAGGATCGTTTAGGACAAAGCACGGCAGGAAATTGGGATGGAATATTTCGTCAGGTCTCGCATTGATAGACAAAGTCTTGAATCTTACATGCTGATTACCACACAGGGTGAACACAGTACCATTAAGCTACCTGCATATTTATTAATTGCACGAGAGCGAGAGCATCTTCGTCTACGGAGGACAATATGGCTCAGTATCTGGCAATAGACTTCATTCTGAAGACCCTTCGCTCCACGCCTTTTATCGCCAGGCATGGGCCTGCTCCATGTTCGCACCAGGTCCGTGGCATGCCCGCACCAGACGCCGGATCAGTGAGCCCGTGCCCGTATATAAAAATCTCTTGTCGCAGTGTTTGTTATCGAACTCCTCCGAAACGGCTTCACCGATTTTTATATTTGGTATGTCTGAGAATAGGTCGCTGGCTAATTAATATGACAAAATAACGTTTGCCCGGTCAGATAGTTGTATTATAAAAACAAGAGATTCATTGAGGTTAAAAACAATAACATACATACATAAACTCACGCCTGCATCCCGGAGGGGTAGGTAGGGTTTGGCACTTGCCACGATCTTGACCAACCTCTTTTGTCTCATCTTCATCATCAGCCATTTGACGCCCACTGTAGGACATAGGCCTCCCTCATGGTTTTCCAAGCTTCCCGGTCTTGTGCCGCCCGCATCCAGTGACTCCCCGTCACCGTAACCAGGTCGTCAGAAAATCTGGTCTTGAAACCAAACATTCATTAGTCGCTGCATGCAAGTATATCGTATAATATAATCAGGCGTCACTGAGGCCAATCAAAGCGATCACTGAAAAACAAGCAAATACGGATTAATTTCAAGAAAACTAATTAAGGGCAAGTCGCGCGTTGCCTGCATTAGCGCGCTTCGCGCAACCCTTTGATTTAAAAATATTTCTGCAAGTAAGCAGACACTAATCAATTACCGAACTCTCATTGGGCCAATACAAAGATTTCACCGAGACGAGAGGCGCACCGGATTATCATAATTGCCTCCGGAAATAAAGGGCACGGCGTTATTGCGTGCCCTCCCGTGAACACGCGGCCTCTCTGAAGAGATTGTATACTGACACAGAGATAAAAGAAGAGAAATTCCACCTTGACAGAATCCAAAACATTTCATTAAAAAACCGACTTCAAGACAAATACGCACTAAAAAGAGGAGTTCGAGGATTTTCTCATGGATCCAAATATATATGAAACAACTCTTGAGGTAAGTACCCCCTTTATAATAAAAAAAATATGAGTGAAATCGGATAACGTGATAAAGAATCGTCGCTGAACATGCTTAAAAAAATTATATAGACGAAGTGCCGACCTCCTCCTTTTTTGAAGTCTGTTAAAAAGGAACAAACTTGTCCTTGCTTACACAACCATCCCATACAGGTACAGGTGTGTCCTACTGCAGGACACAAGTTAGTTTGGACCACACGTTCCTACCCCAGATTGGCGATGCGAAGCGCTGAGGTATGTGAACATCTGGTACATTTTTTGTACACACTTTTGCTGACTGCACAAGACTTTTCAGGAAGCTATCGGGTGCAAACCTAAACTTTTCTTGGTGACGTATTACGTCGGGCTACCTACAGTAGACTGTCTATGGCACTAGGGCAGTCTATAAGTTGACTGACGAAATGGAGCTCGGCGGTATTTCTGCATCTGCCTATCGCCGGCCCTCACTGAAGGCTGTAGCAGCGCAAGCTGATAATCTCGTGGTCCTGACAAGGGTCACTCTCCCGTCGTACTTTAAACTGATAAGAATCCATTTTACATTAACAGAAATTATTGCAGAATTGTTTCTCATTAAAAACACAAGTACTTGAAAACATAAGAACTTAAAAAAAAATTTGCAGGCACCTAATTTATAAATATGGTCCGATTTAGTCGAACCCCCAATTAGGCGGGAATCGCCCGATCAGCCTGAGTTATTACAACGTTTATTCAGGTGGTACCGTTTGTTTGCCACCTTTTAATATCGTCTAATATAATTGTTGGGCAGGCGAGCATAATTTGCCGTGTTGTCGGGACCTCTTTGTCTCGGTGCTTAATTAATGATCTCGGAAAGTGTATTAATGTGTTTCCATGGTATTCATTTACATTGTAATAAACAGCACGAGGCGCAAGGCCACCGGCGATCTTGGCTACTCCGTCGACCGACTCCTCCGTTTGTCGACAGTAGAGCATCCATCGATGTGTGACGTCACGGCTGCTATGTCGAGCTCTTAATTGCTTCATTTCGTTGTTTGTTTCGAAGAACCATCCAAATAAATACCGTCTGTTTTCCAAAACTCGTCAAGAAAGCTCTAAATAAACAAAGCGAACGAAACGAAAAAGAAAAATCTCAAGTAGGTAGTATATATTTTTAGCTTTGACTCTGAAGCGCTTGGGAATGTGTAAAGTTTATTCAGGAGTCCGATTCCACCTATAAATAAGGTGAGAGGAGGTCTCCTTTTCTTATCCGCGAGTGTCAGCGTGGGGGCGAGGCGGGCGGGCGCGGGGGAGGCACAAATAGCTTTAGCATTTCCGCGACGAAACTGAACAAGTTTGGGTCGTCCCGCCCCTGCCGCCCCAGCAGCCCCAGCAGCCCCACGTCCACAGAAAAACTCACTTTCCCTGTAAATCGGTCAAGTGGGCTGCGTTATGCGATCTCCGTGCGAGTCGGCTGCGGCGACGACACATATCCGAGCCAGGCCGGCTTTAAAGGCTGTCTTACACTATTTATAACCGAGTAACTGCATACAGTGCCATTACCACGTATCTAGAGTTACTTTCGTACGCTGCGATGGCATGCCACACCGAATCCCAATATGCTGGGGTGGCACCAGACCATTCCAAGGCGAGACGTGACATTACCAGGAGACGGGCAGCAGCGTCTTATTGAGATTCCAACCGCATACTGCGATCGCCAACCCGCCTGCCAAGCGTGGCGATTATGGCAAAACCCCTCATGATTAGGAATGCGGGAGACCTATGCAGTGGGCGTCAAATGGCTGATGATGATGATATTCTTGGCAAGTGAAGATAGTTCGTTTGCTCTCTATCCTTAGCCTAACACATCTTATGTGATCAATGTGAACGTTCAGTCGATCAGTCGCTACTAGGTGCGTGTAAACCAGCTCTTACCCCGCAATGCAAACCGGCGATGCGATCTCAAACGTTAATGAAACACCTCTCGGCACAAAACCGCCGCTCGCGCCGCGCCGGTCGTCTTTATTTGCTAATTACATTTAAGATGTAATTTACGCGGCAAGTTTTCGCGCGAACCCTTCGCGTTCACTCGTCCCTCTTTGTTCGCTAGGCTCCAGCACGGGGTAGAAACGTGGAGGTTACGGTACACGAACAAAAGCTGGCTCAGCAGAGATACTTCGTCGCAGCAAGCAATATCAAATTATGTTTCAGTCCCCTTCACGTTGTGGTTTGCACGCACTGTAAACGCGGCAAAATATGCCAGGAATTCTCAGAATAATTTCAGCAGTCAAACGTTACAGATATCAAATAGGTACACACATGCGGATCCAAAACCAGTACGAAACAGAAAGAGACATTCATATTTTGCATTTCCGTGGTATATTTTCCTTTGTGTGTCCGTAGTAGGCACCTAGAGTTGACTGTTTTCTACAAAAACTGAGATATCTCTGCACCATATAGTTCACTATTTTTAACCAACTTCAAAAAGTAGGAGGTTATCAATTCGACGCGTATGTATATGTATTTTATTGGCTATGTTTTCGCATAACTCCGTCAAATCTTAACCGATTTCGACAATTCTTTTTTTGCCATTGGTCCCATTTTGATTCGGTGAATGAAGACTTTCAGAGACAGAGAACAGAACTCTTCAATAGATAGCAGTAAATAAAACCTAATGGGGCCAATCCTTGAGTAATATCCGTATGTTTCATAAAATAGCGTGGAAGTAGTCCCAAGGTAGTTTAATGATACTCTGGTGAAGACTTTCGTTGATGGAAATTGGGAACGTCAAATTTTAAAGCAACGAATTAAGTAGCGTAAATTATGGTTATAAGGGTCTTATTTAGTTTTTTCCGCTCCCCCACTAAATATTGAAAAAAAAATTAAATAAAAAATAAAAACTGACTTCGAAACACTAAAGCACAAAAAAGTTAGAAATAATTTAAATAATTAGAAGTATGTATACATGTAGGTATTGTAGAAGTATAATTTGTAGTCGGTGCCCAATTTCATGACCGGCACTTATATTTTGGACACTGACTCCAAATTATACTTCTATAATACCTACATGTATACATACTTCTAATTATTTAAATTATTTCTAACTTTTTTGTGCTTTAGTGTTTCGAAGTCAGTTTTTTAATAATATGAGTAATTTGTTTTATACTTTCGACACATAAAGACTTTTCGTCCTTTAGTATCTTTTCCTATGAAGCAAGGTGAGGTCATAAGCAAGTTATAAATAATTACCCTACAAGTTATAAACTGGGTAGGGTTTTAGATAAATCACCTGCCTGGTAATGGGAGGTCGCTAATACACTCCCTATTAGGCCCTTACCTTGCACTTACGTGTACGCCGCCCTACGCTGTTGGTAGCGATCGCATACAAAGCTAATTTTGAGTCAAAAACTATTTCACTTATTATTTTTTGTGTTCTGTACTAAAATACGAATATGTTTATGCCTCGGTGGTCTAGCGGTGTCTCGTCTGATTACCACGACGAAGGTCGTGGGTTCGTTTCCCACCGTCGTACATTCTGGGTGTATTTCCATGTTTGTGATGTCCTTGTCAGGGTATCCGAGTTTGGGGGACGAGAGAAGCGGAAGTTATTAACATTATCTATACGACCTATGAACAACGCCCTCTATTGGGCATAGACCTTTTCACCATCACGCCATCGTTACCGGTCCTCTGCCAATCTCGTCCATAATCCTCCTGCCGCCTTTTTAATCTCATCTTCCTATCGGGTCGGTTCTTCTTCCTATAGGAATCATTGACGATATTCGATGATCTTTAAAACGAACTTTTAAAATATGACTCTAAAATAAAAAATATTTTATGCCGGTTTTGAATTTGGGCCGATAAGTTTTGAATTTACAACCCTCGCCATATGAAACGCATGCACGTAAAAATTTAAGAAAAACGCGAGAGTAACTTTAGGAATCTTTTTTATTCGTCTTTGTCCTTGACATAGTCCTTTTTCAATTTAAAAAAAATATTAGACATAGAAAAAGTATAAAAGAAGTAAAAACATAAAAAAGGTTGGTTGGTCGGTCGGCAACACCATATGACCGAAATTGACTGAGACATATTCGGGAGGACCAGCCTATGAGGGTGATTATTTCTTATTGAGTTGCATTATTTTTAAGTGCTGTGAAGGTGATTTCATTAAACTGCATATAAAATAAATTTACCGAAATACCGTGTACCTACTGCACTGGCTGTTGGTCAACCGTCCTGTCGAACAAACGTACCTAGCTTCGAACTTAAAAATTAAGAGAACTCTCTTCGGTCCAACATGCTTCGAACGACGGTGAGTCCAATCAAATTATCCACCGCTCGCGTTGCTGGCTGTACGTGTGGGTCGCTCTCTCCCCTATCGGCGCTGCTGACGCTACGGGCTCGTTTAATTGCTGCCCGATAGTGCCAGGGAAACAAAGCCTCGTTATTAGACAATCATCTCTTTCTTTGTGTGAAGGATATGAGCATGCAGTCACTTGCAGTAATGCAGCCGCGCCATATCCTAGGCGGCGGTTGCAAGTACGCGGTAGTAGAAGCCGTTCGAAAGGTCATGGGTTGGAATATGTTTGTTTTATAACTTACGTGGATACATTTGTGAATTTGTCGTAGAAAACATCGTGACTAAGCCCGATTGTCTAAGGGTCTCTCTCTTTCTAAGAGAAGGCCTGTATGTAGGCAGCTTACGCATGTCCAAGGTGGGTTTAATATTTCTGTTCACCTACTATTACCTACTAAAGTTTTTCCCAGTGATAATAGGTTTTTCCACCTCAGTTTCGTCATTCAACCGCAGATTGAATGACGAAAATGCTTATTGATAACAAACAAATAAATAATAGGTAAGTATATCATTTATTACTTTTTAGGATTTCGTATCGAAGGCTGACCCATAAAGGGCTGTATCCATCGAACCGTAAAAGTTAGCTATTTGATTATGTTACGGTAGGTACATACGAGTAAACGCATTGTTACGACAGACTAGTAACAAATAATAAAAAAACTAAGGGGTGTCCCCATACAATAACAGTGTTTTTTATGGTTCCCTAGTCAACAAAACGTATTTTTATGGAACCCTTACAGTTTCGCTATATCCTTCCATCAGTCCGTCTGTCTGTCTGTCCACGAATTAGCTCAAAGACGATTAGTACAAGTTGTTTGGCAGATATACATATTAATCACGCCGGCAGAACGGTAAACTAACATTTAAAAAAATGTGGATACCTCCCCTACACCTAAATTAGAGATGTATTTTTTTCTCGTCTGCCCCATAGTAAAACATCATAGTATTACCAAGGAGTATTAAATACTCCTTGGTATTATAATGAAGCTAAAAAGGAAAACTATACAGTGGCTGTGTAAGTTAACGAGTAATAGTCGACCAACTTATAAAAGGAAAAGTTCGTACAAATCCCATTGAAAATGACTTTGGTGAAGTTGTTACTTGTGGAACGCAGTATTTTGACGGCCACATCCGGAACCTTATACTACGCGTGGCCTGACACGCACTTTTTTAAGATATTCTTTTTGTTTTGACTCTCTTGTAGAAACTGCAATACATTCAACTATCAAAATTGGTGTGTGGTGTGATTTATAGTGTGGTCCCTATCATATAACAGCAAATACAAAATGTCGACCAAATGTGAGTAGTTCGTGTGGCGCCGGATTAAGAATAGCGTCACTCCATTTGTTTCCGTGGATGTCGTAGAAGGTGACTAAGGAAAAAAATTACCAGGAGACGGGCAGCAGCGTCTTCCTCAGATTCCAACCGCATACTGCGATCGCCAACCCGCCTGCCAAGCGTGGCGATTATGGCAACACCCTTCATGGTTATGAAAACCATGAAGGAGGTCTATGTCCTGCAGTGGGCGTCAAATGGCTGATGATGAAGTGTGAGTTAGGCTTCCGAGTCAGGGTCCTAAGCTGAATGAAAGAAAACACATGCTGTGCTAAATATATAACATAAATTGAACATATTTACCAAATAAATATTGTTGTTGACTGCTTTGCTGTAGCGTTTTGGTCGAGTTGGACTAGCAGTTAACACACTTGAATACCAATAACAAAGGCCATTTGATTCCCATTGGAGGGTATCATACTTGATTTATACAAATGGGCTCATTCTGGGTGTATTTTCATGTTGGTCTGTCCATCCTTGTCTGGTTACCACCACGCAGAGTATCCTAGTTTGGGACCAGGATAAGTGATTGTGTTGTGTGGAAGTGGTTACTATTTTATTAGTCTCGGTGCGGGTGCGACTCGCACTTGGCCGGTTTTTTGAAGTAGATGTGTGTCCCACTTCAAGGGATTTACTTCAAATATAATAACGTAAGATAACCTTTACTTTAGTTGTGAAATACGACAAATTGCCTTAAAAATTGCTGAAAATCCAATTTCTGACTACTGGATTTCTCTCAAAAGGACACGCAACAAACAACGGTCTTGCAGTTTCTTCAGTCGTTCTTACATTTTGATTGACCTTACAGGAACAGTTAATTTGATCCATGTTCGGAAGCATTCGGTTTGAAGCGGTTTCATCGACGATAGCGTCGGCAATTAGCGCTATCGCGGGATGCGGGGCGAAGTCCCGACGCTGGGCGGGCGCTCGCGTCTGCTCCCGCTTATCTTCAGCTAGATAGCTGTGTGAGCTCTCGCCTTTATGACTCATTCTCTTTTACTGGCTCCTTGGAGTTTTTAACCCGCGAAACAAGGCGACGACCCTTCGACTCTTCACTTGATTGCTAAACTTTAGAGGTGGCTTTAATTGCGCCCGTCGTGTAGATTCAAATGGTATCTAAGAGTACAAAGTAAACGCGCTCGTGAAATGTAATTGCCGAATCGGACATTACGAGTTTAACAACTGCAGTAACGCAGTTGTCGTGTCGGCAATCGGCGAGCCCATCAAATGTAACGCGCCCCGAGCCGAACCGCGACTCGCGATAATTAAAGGTGCCTCCCGACCGCCCTGTGCCACACCACGGCGCCTTTATGCCTCTTCGCTTTCTTTTGACTACGTACTTTGCATAGTAAGCAGATGTTCGTTTTTTTACCGTAAACACCTGTAGGGGTAGTGTGTGGCGAAGTTCGTATCGTACGACTAGCTACTGTGTTATTTTCAGAAAATGAAGCTTCGAGAAAAGCGCAGAATTAGAGGTTATTGTACCGGGGCCATGTGTGAGTGGATATTATACTACAGCAGGAGTAGAATTTGCTTGAGATTTCCCGGGCGCACCCATCCCTGGCCTCACCTCGCTTCGCCTTGCCTCGAGGGAAATCTGACGCCGCTCGTACGTGCAAATAATTTCTTTGAATTTGCTAAATAATAAATTCACAAATGCGTATTGAATAAAATATCCAGATATGCCCACAACACAACGCAACCGTCTCGCGTAAACTTGCCTGAAATATGAACTGCCTACATGTTTGGGCAGGTGCCGGAATTGAAACAATGAACATTTAATTTGCTGCCTCTGCTGCATGAAAATTGCTTTATTCTGCTGTGCTACGGGGCTTCTGTGGTAGGGTACGAGATGGCGACTGTTAATGAATAGATTATTATCATATTTGATGAAAATATGTTTTCGATTGCAACCTTATATGTGCATAATTTTAGACCGAAATGTAGTTCGTAGACACTGTCAATTTGTTCAATCGTGTGGTCCCGAGGGGGCGAACGAGCGAGTAGCGGCCGCTGGCTAGTAAATAATAAATGCGAATGTAAATGAAGCGCGTCGCGTGACGTCACAGTGGCGCGGGCGCGCTCAGTAATAGCGTTGTAAATTCGTAAAGCGGCCGCAGCCCGAGATTTCCCGCGGGGCGCCCGGTGTGCACCGCCCTAACACGACTGAAATACTAAAGCCTGTCAACTGCGGCCCCGCCGGCAAGAACACCACATTAAAACTGCACTCCCACTCACTGGGCCTAACCACATTAGGACCCGGACTCACAATTTGGCCACATAACAATGTCAAACACACCTCGCAGTCATGTTAGATTGCAGACTAGTCGTATTTGGTGTGTTCTGCTGCTTGGCAGAGTAAATCAAAACTGGTTCCCTCGACAACTCTACGTAGTGGCACAATTCTAAGTAACCGTTAGGTCATTTAAAGGCATTGAACGAACCGTGGCTCCCTGTGTCAGCGGAATAAGGCTTCAATTTATTAATTGCAATAACTTTATTTCGTCGCTTGCCCTCTACGGTGCTACTGCAGCGCCAATCACCGGCCACGGCTCGGGGGCAAAGCGGTGGTAGCAGGATTACATTAATTAATAAACTGCATACTTATTTACTGCTGTAAATAACGCGCTACTTAAAAATGTTTTGAAATAACAAACTGTACCTGTTAAAAACAACTCCTATTTTAAAGTTCACTGGAGAACAAAACCAAGCGCCCTTTTGCCGAGTGTAAATGAGAGGCTGAGAAGAGAGGAAGTGCTTAATGTAATTATAGGATCGAATAAATCTCAGGGCGGATTGTTTCCTTTATCTCGGCCCCGCTGGGCGCAGGGCGCGGGGCGCGGGGCGCGGGGCGCGGGGCGCGGGGCGCGGGGCGCGGGGCGCGGGGCGCGGGGCGCGGGGCGCGGGGCTACCAGGCCGCCGAGCCCTCCAAAACAAAACGGAAGTGTTGAAAAAAAAACAAAAGTGACAGTGACCTATAACTACAGGGTGACATCGAATTCTTTAGCAAGGTTTTGAGGGAGGGAGGGGGGTTTTGACTGGGATTCTGACCATGATAATATGACATTAATTAAAAAATAGTGAGTCAAAAAAGTATATAATTTCACACTTGGTTGATTATGAAAATAAATAAAGCGTATTTATGCATCTTTCATACTGCTTTGATACGTGATTTTAGTACCAAAGCTCAAATTTAAGATAAGATAAG
Source organism: Yponomeuta malinellus (assembly GCA_947308005.1). Taxonomy (NCBI): domain Eukaryota; kingdom Metazoa; phylum Arthropoda; class Insecta; order Lepidoptera; family Yponomeutidae; genus Yponomeuta; species Yponomeuta malinellus. The sequence continues at coordinate 22,393,788 of OX370996.1, read as the reverse complement.
AATATTCTTTATTGCAAACAAGAAACAAGAGATATAAAAATCACTATTATCTACAAAAGAACCATTATTACTTTTAAATACGAGTACATCATTAATATCATTGATGTCGACGAAAAGCACATTCCCTTGAAATATTGCTAACGATTTCAACTTCAACCCATAGAGATTATGGCGTACCTTCGTCAACAGAGCCGAAAAAATTAAAGTCAAATTTACTGTCCAATATAGTGCACCAAATAAATAACGTAGGTATGCATTACATTCAATTACTGGGGTGATCATGACGCATTAAATCTAGGCTGAGTTTGATTTCAGTTGAGATTGCTTTCCTCCCGACAGAGCCTCATGAAGACATATTATTATGGGCTGATGTTGCGTGCCTCGCGATGCCTAGCCATTCCGCTCGGTCAGATGCTGTTATGGTGCAATCGTGAAGCGGCCTGCCCGCAGTGGCCTTAACATTTTGGAGTAAGAGTAACAGTGAACAATGTTAAATGACAACATATTAGCCTAATGTTAAAAATACACTTTTAGATTCAAGAGTTGACGTACGAACTAACATGCAAACACCTAAAAATTGGCGCTTCTCACAATAACGCTGCGACTGTAAAGTAATAGCACGTAGGAAAGACTGCTGAATAAATTAATTCTATTCAAGGTCAGGCTGCTAAGAGCAAACCCTAGTGCAGTCAACAGCACAGCATATGCATCTACTCAGTTATGTTAGCGGCGACTTTGCAATGAAAATGTAACCGTGCCGCTGTAAACAGCCTGAAAGCAACTGAAAATCGCCGACGCTGCGATATTCATTAATGCGCTAATTTATGGAACCGCCTGCCTTTTGCTTAATTTCACAATGCCATGTCGAAATTTAATTAAATATTCCCATTGATTCTCTCTGAAGTGGATATCTAATAATGAGATCTCGTATCCCCCACCATCCGTGGTGGCGTCCACGAGCCCTCTGGGGACGGACACGGAGAGACATATTGGAAAAACAGGGGATTGATAATTTTATCCGGTTTATTACATATAGAGAATCCGTACAATGTATCAGGCCACCGATAATTTGTCTTTTTAGTTTTTTCCGACTTTTCCTCAAACAATTCCATGCTGGAGTGAGTCTCAAAAGACTTGTCGCGGAGCTAAGTTATTATGGCTTCTAAATCTTCTCCGCGAAAGCTTTATTTCCTCCGGTATTCAAAAGTCCGTCTACTTGTGAACTCGGACGAGGTCTAACCTTTTTCGTGTAAAAGTACAAATAATGCCAATTGAATAGTTCGTTACAGCTTTTGTACCGGATATTTTTCTTTTTTTGCAGCGTAGCCGGCCCTTTGTGATCTTATATTTATATTCGCTACCGCGGGGAAGTCAACGAACGACTGGCCCAGTTTAAGGTCGTGTAATCTGACGACGGATGAAAACCTTGATGCCCTTTGATCTCCGAATCTCGAACCAAATAACCTACTTTCCTGAATAAAATAAAATGAGCCAGCAGGTGGCTGAATCTGTTATCATCGCTTCTGAGAAATCTGTCTAGTATTGACAAACAAATATATATTTTTCATGATAGAAGGAAGACTCCGACTTCAAATGCTGAACGTAAAAGCACATACTCTATTACTTTATTACTATTTAAGTATCTACCTCCTCTATCAAGCATATGCATTGAATTAACGTAATCCAGTCCGGCAGACATGTAACGTAATGAAGCGGCATCGATACAGGCGGGCCGGGGACTGTTTGCGGAAGGAAATGGGACTTCCGTGTGCGCAGCCCCGGGGCTGCGGGGCTCCGCTAGCGGCCCGGGGCGCCGCCGACCTGGCTAAACACAGTGTAAAGTGAAGGCAACTTTACCACTTTGATAGCATAGATAGCATATCACTCGACTGGGGATTTGTCGGCGAGAAAAAGGTAAAAGGGGTATTGATAGAATGTTCATTAAAACATTCTATATTTTCACAAGCATGCAATGTTAATCCTTATACATCTATGGTAGATAATTTATAGGGCGTTTAGACAGGCTAGAATAGATTTCGATGCGAGCTTCAACTACATAATAAACGCTTGTTACAAAATAAACCTTCTAGATCAGTCATTACTGAACTAGAAGTTTACCATAATTTAATAAATTTGTCCTGAACTGTTGGAGCAATTTTTGGTTAGCTTTAAGAAGACATAATGAAAGATTTTTTTGTCGAAAACCCCGATTGGCGCGATAGCTTTCCGGAAGATGGAAATGCTTTCATCGCAATTTATTGTAACATAGTTAATGTATAGTACCAAGAAGATAAATGCAGAAATAAATGCTCTACGTTACAAAAGTTTTTATAAAAAATAACTGAGAAGTATAAAAAAAATATTCGATTATTACTAAAATTAAATTGATTAATTTAAATTTATTTGATTTGACTCGATTTTGTGATTATTTCATTGAAAATTTCAATTTATTTAAAAAAACTAATATCCAATAAAGGACAGATGTATGGGCTCTGGTCCTGGAACCGATCGAAATTAATGATACATCGTTGGAAAGCTATTTTTGTAAACAATTGTAAAAACCATGACTCTAGTCCCGATTCGCTGTGCGATCGGAGTAGGAGTAATCTTACTTTAAAAGGTTTTTTTTCTGACTTTTTGTGGCTTTCTATTTCAATCTATGATATATTTTGTCCATCCTGTCATAGTACTTTTATTAATTATGTGTAATATACATAAACTCACGCCTCTCTACCAGAAAGGGATGCAGAGACAATAGTATGCCACGATCCTGTCATACAGATATAGTTTTACGTAAGTTTTATCATTTATCGAATTTAAATACAAAACATGTGAAATACAATGATTCTTTTCATTATTTATAATAATTCCATTTACAAAATAAGGCTAGTTCAGTAAAACCTTCGTTTCTTGCATATCCCAAATACTTCCTGTACCGGGATTACAATTCAAATTATATGCGCACAAGATTGTACGGCGCCGGCGTCCTGTAAAACATGTACAATAATTATGGATTATGGTTCCATTTCTAATATATTAAATAATATATAACATAATTATTGTCTTGCTCTCATGTGTCGGGACTGATTAAGTGCACGCAAAAGTCCCGTCTCTTCGTGAATTGCATACTCAGTAATCTCTCCAAAGCAGCTTCTAAAAAGAGTCCAAGATAATGCCAGGGTCTCACAAATAAAAAGAGCCAAAAATAATCCCAGAATCTCAAGTCGAATTGAAAAATATGAGAGACGAACAGACAAAAAACCTACTTGTGCAGAAAGCCTCAGCTCATTTGATAAATGTATTTTTAATGTTTTGTTTATTTCATCACACCCAACTTTTAAAACTACTTTTACTGTACTACGGGGTGATTTTGAAATCTTTAGCAATATTTTGAGGAACAAAAAAACTTTATTTATTTAATATCGCAATAGGAGCTTACAGTTTCCCAAAGCGCCCCTATTGCTATGACTACGTACATAATAAACCTTATTAATTACTAACATAAGTGTAATCTTAGTTCAAACGCTTTTTTGTTAATAGAGTCAACCAAAATGTCGATATGTTGGACCTCTGTAAGAAAACCGTTGAGAAGAACAAGTACCTTAGGCGTCGGCGCGTTGTTAGCGCGGCGCATGCGCAGCGCGCTTTCCGAGAACAACTGGTGTCGGCGACACTGTCCAGCGCGCGTGTAGCTGTCGGGGACGAATATTTTAATACTGCATAGTACAGAAGGATTGTAAATAATATTACGCATAAACAAGCAGTAATGGATACCTAATTGTAGCTTCCGTCTCAGTTCCAACGTATCAAGACCAACCATACCATAGACGAATAGGGAGGGGTAAAGGAATGGGTAGTATCCGTGCATTCGCTTGTACAGGTACCGTAGGTGAGGCAAACCCCGGTCTCTGCCTACCCCTCCAGCATACAGGAGTGAATTTATGTCGTATTTTGGTTAGAGGTACTTTGTTATAAAGAGAAGATAGAACGTAGAGTTGCGTGTCTAGTAAGGGGCGTATCTCAGCTGCGAGTTACATTTATGGGCTAGGCGAATTTATTTACCCAATCACATTATTCGAAACTGTTTTTAACCAGTTTTTAAACGGCGATAGTGATCAGGCGGCGCGGACGGCTCAGCGATGCGGCGATAGGGCGGGCGGGCTATAGGGCGGGCTGCGCCGATAGGGTTGCTACGCCGCGTAGTTGAACCACCTGTACTGCAAAATTAATTTCGCATACAATTTTCTATGATCTGGCTGTCGAGTGATTTCGTATTTTTCGCTTTGTCTAAAGGTTATATGAAAGTATATAGCGTCACTCCATTTCCTCCCGTGAATGTCATAGAAGGCGACTAAGGAAATACATTACCAGGAGACGGGCAGCGGCGTCTTCCTGAGATTCCAACCGCATACTGCGATCGCCAACCCGCCTGCCAAGCATGGCGATTATGGCAAGACCCCTCATGGTTATGAAGCCCATGAGGGAGGCCTATGTCCTGCAGTGGACGTCAAGGAGCTGATGATGATGATATTTGCCTCAATTGTTTTATATCTCTAGTCCCCTAAACTGAAACGAGATAAAACAAATACCTTAGACATCTAATCCTCTTTATACACCTAAAGCCAAACAGTTTCATCGTAATTAGGTGATTAACTTTTTTAATACCCGACAACAACAAAGGAGAGTAAGGTATTTAGTTCGTATTTATATATGTCTCATTGTATTTTCCCTTATAACTCCTTGGCCAATCATAGCTTTTGGCAAATAAGATCTCAATTGATTCGTCATCATTGTGAAAGTATCTAAGCTAAATATAATCTGTATAAATTGCGTAAATCTTTTACAGTTCCCGATCGCTTTTCCCAAAATCTCTATACATGGTAACTAGAAGGCGTTTTTTTTGCTAATCATCACTAAATTACGCTACTATTTCTGAAATAAAAAGATCACTAAAAAGACGAATAAAAAGTGAAATAAAAGAACCGGCCAAGTGCGATTCGGACTCGCGCACGAAGTCTTCCGTACAATGGTACGGATAATGATCTATACAACATTAGACAAAGATCGAGACAAGATAGATTACAGTTACATTGCGAACAGCGCCATCTATAAAAACCAACAAGAAGCGCTTAACATTGACATTTAACGACATGACATCGGCGCTGTGGATGATGGCCGCTAGATGGCGAGCGCTGTTTTTAGACAACGTTCTTTGTAAAGGGGCTCCCACCCCTTAAATATTTATTTTATTCTCTTTTTAGTATTTGTCGTTATAGCGGCAACAAAAATACATCATCTGTGAAAAATTCAACTGTCTAGCTATCACGGTTCATGAGATACAGCCTGGTGACAGACAGCCAGACAAACAGACAGACGGATAGTGGAGTCTTAGTAATAGGATCCCTTGCCTTTTGGGTACGGAACCCTAAAAACAAAGAAAAATAACCTCTGCTGAGCATTAATAACTAAGCAGACGGCTTCAAATTGAACATTTTTTATGTCAGTTTTGAATTTGAAAGTATTTGAAATCTTTAGATCAGTAATTTTAGTTTTATACTAGTGTAGATGGTGAGAGAAGCCAAATTCCCGACAAATCCCGAATGTCTGGCAACCCTAAGCCGGCGATGAAAGCCGCGATGGCATCGCGGAAGCGCGCGCGCCGGAAGTCGGCCGGGCGGCTTGCCTTCAGCGGCGCATGCGATCATAATTACTCACTCGCCTGCTTGAACACGGTGCGGTTTTTGACAAATAGTTAACCATCCTTATTTGGCCAGTCAGATTAAACTAAGCTAAGCTAAGCTAAGCCTTAAAGTTGGAAAAATGGCCAACTCAATACACGAAAAAAAGACAGACCATTTACACTCGTACTCGTATTTGCAAAATTTGAGACAGAAATCTAAATAAAATGGCAATCTTTAGAACCTAGGACCATAACGGGATTTTAGAGCAGAAATGCATTTACTTTTTACTTCAGTTTAGTTTTAACTTCAAGGTTGTAGACTCTACAATTGTTATTGAGATTCATGCCTCCACGTCCACTTCACGAAGGTCTTTTTCATTTCAAATTACATGTTGTAACGTAAAGTCACGCCTGTATCCCAGAGGGGTAGGCGGAGACCAGCATCTACCACGATCCTGACAGATCTCTTTTGCTTCATTAACATTCATTAGTCGTTGAATGCGCGCACGCCGGCTTTGAATTAATTTATTTAAATCGTAGAGATCGGCGCAACTAACGCTGTCACAGTCACCGTTAATTATTTCTTAATCTAACATAAAGGAAGGTCTGCTTTTTCATTTGTGATGCTAGTTAGCCCCCATAAGTGCAAGCAAGTTTTACGATATTTAGTAAAAAATTCGTTCACTTGATGTAGAGCTAAATCTGCGAATGGCAACGTATCGCACATTCGGTAGTACAAGGGCACAACTTACAAAAAAAATGGTAAAATGAGTTAAGTATACACAAATGCTTTGAAAAGCGATTTTTAACTGTATCTAATGGGGGTCTTAATCCCACCAGATAGAGTCTGCATACTTAACTCATTTTACCATTTTTTGTAAGTTGTGCCCTTGTACTACCGAAGGTGCGAATATAAGCTAGTATTTTTAGGATCCTTTGACAGATGATCTCATCTAGAGATATTTTCCTTTATGACATTATTTTATAACGAAAAGTAAAAATTAACCGATAGTCAATCGCTTCGAAGCTAACAAAATTGCAGATTAGTGCATCTTGAATGTATTAGTCTTTGACCTGATCAAAGTTAAAATACAAAAACACAGATTATTTAGTTATGCACATTGTTGTGAAAAGTTTCCTTTCTATGCAAACAGTTTAAATAGGTGCTTCCCTACTATAAGACAAAAAATACCATGCCAGTGCTTTGGTTTAGTATTTGTGAAAAAAAATGTCAAATGAAGACTTTTAATAATAAAAAGTGAATCATAATTAACTTACTGTATCGTAGAGATCGCCGCGATTATTATCTACGTTACGAGTTTCATAGCTAACGATAATCTGAGAAATATCAAAATATATCTCCCTAGTGCTCATCATCATCAACACATTATGTCCCCACCGAGGTGCCCCTCGGCACCCTCGGGTCTCTTCCCTGAGGAAGGTATAGGCCATACTCCACCAAGGGGGCCAAGTCCGGATTGGTGGAGGCTTGTAGACTAGTGGCTCGTCTACTGTCAGAAGTTGTCAAGCCGCCCTAAGGCCTCTGACTTGGCTTAACGACTGCCATCTATCGACGGCAGCCGGCACCAACAGCTTAACGTGCCTTGCGAAGCACGGAACCGCTCGGAAAAATGCCACTTAGCGTTAGGCATAGACGGCGACCCATCTATGCACTGAACGCGCCCTGTGTTGCTTAACCTTCGTGATCGTTTAAGATCACTCAGGCAGCCGGGGCTACGAGCGATTCCCTAGTGCTCGGTTTGGATATATTCCATTTTTGTGATGCCTTGCCTGGTTATCATAACATAGTTTAGGGCAAGCTTCCCCACAGTTAAACTTTATTTTATTTATTTATTAGGTTCATTTGTTCAAGACAAATTTTTAAATGTTGTTCTTAAATTTAAAAATGGAACAGTCTATGCAATTGTTTGCTTGTTGTTCTTAAATTTGAAAATGGAACAGTCTGTGCAAGAATTTGCTTTTCCGATATTTATCTGTTTAGTTTTAATTCACTTACACACGTGTTATTGCATAGACTGTTCCATTTTCAAATTTAAGAACAACATTTAAAAATTTGTCTTTTCTTTAAAATATCTTAAAAAGCATGCATTCAAACAAACGCTCTCATAAATTGTTACATTTTCATTATTTTTGTTTTAAATTTGGCTTGTGTCTAGCTTACCAAGGACGTATTGAAATACTAAATTTTATCATTTTATCTACACTTACTACACTACATACTTATAATAAGGAAAACTATGCTATAAAGTATTTTATGAAGTGGGTACTTATTTACGAATAATCAATGCTATCTATGGAATGATAATATCGCTACTTTTCGAACGTCGTCGTCGGCAATAAAAAACTTTCTTGAAATTTGACTCAAACATTTTACGTTGTTCCTTTCTTTTAAAATACTATGTTACTTAAGAAGAGTTATTAGTTTTTGGCCATTATTTCGATTGGCATCATAAAAGTAGGGGTGTTTTTTTTTTTATTTAAGTCGGTTCGATTCCCAGACAAGGCAAGTATTTTTTAGAAAATCTTTGAATGCAGAATTACTAACTTTTAAAAATAATCATCTTTCAGCAAAATACCCTATCTACGATATTTAAGGTACTTTCCCTTCATGGCCCATAACTTTGGGACGCCCTGTATATGTTAGGTCTGAGAATTCTCAGTGACAATACATAAGCAGCCTATATGTACGTCCCACTGTAGGGCACAGGCCTTCTCTCAGTGAGAGAGTGTGGGCATAAGCACCACGCGTGCCCACCGCGGATTGGCGATTTCAAGCGCCGAGGTATGTGAATAGCTTAGATACTTAGGTTTCCTTACGATATTTTCCTTCACGGTTAGCTAGTGGTATTGGTACTATAACTTCACAAATGTATACAACTTAGAAAACATGCCCGCACTGGGAATCGAACCTGGGTCTCTCGCTTCCGAGTCCAATGTTCTACCCACTAGGCTACCACCACTCTTAAAGTAATTACAACTACTAAATTAGCCTTCAGTTCCTAGAAGCATGGTAGTACATCGCCGACATCAGAAGCCGGTATCAGTAACAAGCTCATCGGTATGCGGGCGGCATGCCCCGATCCGCGCGGCCCGAGCCTGCACTCCGCGCCAATCCGATGCCTTTTTAGAGGGTTTCTTGGTTCAATGAGAGACCCTTGTAGCTTTCAACTGACCTTGTATGTCATATATCCACTGATGTTTCAGTAGTCTCTATGAGGTGCATTGCCTTATTTAAGTAGACATATTCACTGATAGAGTCGCCATTGTTTTGTTTTTATTTTTGTTTTTTTTTTTACTTACGTGTATTTTGTTTGTGTAACTTCGTGTTTACTTTGTGTTTCTGTGACAATTGAAATAAATTTGTTCTTTCTTTCTTTCTTCTTTCCTTCCGTTTTTGTATACACTATACAGTGAAGTGCATTGCCTTATATAAGTAGCTCTATCCAAATCTTGCTATTTAAATAGTATATTATCAAAACGAGTGTATTTTATAATATCAAGAAAATTATAGGAGTCTGAAAAAGGACTGGTTACGTCCTACCCGCCAAAAGTTTACACCAAAAAGAACCGATCACAGAGCCATTTACGCTGCTGCTCATCTTGCGCTCGTTATAAATAAAATGTATTTAATTACCACGTGATTTAAACACACGCTGACTCCCACACTAGGCAGAGCTTGCCTCGTGTACAAAAAGAAGCACTTAGCAGGTTATCAGATTGTGCGGTTATGAGGCATTAGTGAGACAAAAATGAGATAAAGTTACAGTAAAATAAAGTAAGGCTAAAGTAAATTTAGGCAAGGCCGGCTTACAGGAGTTATCATACCTACGTGGCACATTTCATTGGTAAACACTAATCGAGAGGACTTGGGCCGTTTTTGAGTGTGAACTTTGTAGGAAGAAATACTTGCATGGTTTTTTTTATTGATTATGCGGAGAAGAAGCTAACAACGGAACTCCACATTATACTTTTCAAAACAGGTTTGCTTAATTTCAACTTAAAGTTACACTACACTATTATTTAAATACCAGACATCTTTTTTTTTTTCAAATAAAACTTAATGTATAATAGGCTTTTTTGCACAGAGTATGCTTATTTTTTAAGCCGCGTCGGTGGTAACTCTAATATCTTGACGAATTTTATTGTAGAACCGTACACAGTACCCCATAAAGGATGTATTAACTTTTGCAACTCTAAAACGTGGAAATGACAATTTATTGTATCAATATTGTGATGACTACCAACATTTTTGAAATTGCTGATATTTTTTCTAACATACATTATATTTTCATAAATGTGTTGACTTGCAACTAAGATGTCAGTTTCTTTAAAGAAATCCCTTAACGAGTCCCTACTACCTAGCTAGCTTGTAAATCGGATCGAATCGGATCGCTCTCTTCTGTAAGATGAAGATCGTTTCAATGTCTGCCGCGCAACCCTACAGTAGTATACCGTGGGACATAATAAATACTATGGAAGCAACTAAAATCAACAAGCCTAGCAGTTGCAATGTCAGTGAGCTCTCTAATTCTTTTGACTGCATACGCTGTGTGCTAGTTTTACAACATGAGTAAAGTAAGTAAGTAGTAAGATAAGATACACCAGGAAAAACACAAACATTAATTTTGCGAATGTAATATTTTTTAATCTCTTTTTATAATAATAAGCTTTGTGTCTCGTTATTATACTGCTCACTGAAGATTTCGTGCCATAAGTTTTTTGTTTAAATATACTAACTAGGTATAATGTCTGTCGACTATGGCGCATTAAGATGATGAAGGCTAAAGAGAGACTGTATTAGAATAAACGCAGAACAGGTTATCCTCTGCCGGCCCGTAACAAGTAAAAAATTAGAGTCATTTAAAGTAGACCTTGAAAGTAGCATAAAAACTCAAGAAAATTACCAAAATGCTAATGCTCATTATGTAGACTTTTTCAAAGTCGTGTCGGGTAGTTTTGAAAAAGTTTTTAAATTGCGGCAGCTAACAAATAATGAGAATAAAGTAGGATTTAGTGAATGGGCAACCTCGGGTATCCGGAAAAGTAGAGACACACTTTATGAACTGTATGACAAAAAGACTTATACATATGACACCAAATTCATACAGCACGTCAAAAAATATTCCAAGTTATTTAAGGCCGTCTGCCATAAGGTTAAATGCGATCATATAAAGAATAAAATCTTACAGTCACCGAATAAAATTAAAACAATTTGGACAATAATAAATAGAGAAACGGGTAAAACAAAATTAGGAGACCGAGATATTTCGCTTAAGATTGATGACAAAATAATAACGACAAATGAAGATATCGCTGCAGCATTTGAACAGTTCTTCACTAATGTTCCAATCTACAGCTCCGTTAGACTCGTCACCTGATCGTGCAACAACATTACTAAAAGACCATGTCTCCTCGTGCGAACACGATTTCTCATTTAATTACATTGAGCCCCATAACGTTCTTAAAAAATTTAAATTATTGAATCTTAAAAAAACCGAGGACTTGTGGGGTATGTCGGTAAAAATTGTTAGTTCAGTGATCCATGTCCTAGCTTTACCGTTAGCAAAAATTTTCAATAAATGTGTAGATGAGGGAGTATTTCCGGACCTCATGAAATATAGTAGACTAGTACCCTTATTTAAAAGCGGTGATAAACACGATCCAACCAATTTTAGGCCCGTCTCAGTACTACCAGTATTAAGTAAAATATTTGAGAAGATCATCTTAGATCAATTACTTACGCATTTCAATAATTACCAACTCTTTCATAGCCAGCAATTTGGTTTTACTAAAGGGCGGAATACAACAGACGCCGGAGTTATGTTACTTAAACATATTTTCAGCGCGTGGGAGGATCACAAGGATGCAGTAGGCATATTTTGTGATTTATCAAAAGCATTTGATTGTGTAGACCACGAAACGCTACTCCTAAAGTTAAAACACTACGAAATAAAGGGTGCAGGTTTAGATCTTTTAAGATCGTATTTAGAAGGAAGGGTCCAAAAAGCAGACGTAAATCGTATTAAATCCTCGGGTTCACTTGTAAAAATAGGAGTTCCGCAGCGATCTATCTTGAGGCCGCTCCTTTTCCTAGTCTGAGATAGTGTTATTTGCTGATGACACGTCACTTATTTTTAAAATAAGGAGACAAGAAAATAATCTCGACGATGCAAATAATGCTCTCTCGCAAGTACTAGATTGGTTCACAGCAAATAATCTGCTGCTAAATTCTAAAAAGACAAAATGTATAAAGTTTTCCTTACCTAACGTACGAGTAGTTGAGAACAACATAGTAATTGGACATGAAAAATTAGAATTTGTAGATGATACTGTATTTCTGGGCATCACAATCGATGCAAAACTACAATGGGGTCCACATATTGTAAAATTAGCACACAGACTTAGCTCTGCAGCATATGCAGTGAAAAGAATTAGGGAACTCACTGACGTTGCAACTGCTAGGCTTGTTTATTTTAGTTACTTCCATAGTATTATGTCCTACGGTATACTACTATGGGGCCGGGCAGCAGACATTGAGACTATCTTCATCTTGCAGAAGAGAGCCATCCGATTTATTTACAAGTTAGGTAGTAGGGATTCGCTAAGAGATTTCTTCAAAGAAACCAACATCTTAACAGTTGCATATCAATACATTTATGAAAATATTATGTACGTTAGAAAAAATATCAAAGACTTCGAAAATGTTGGTGGCCACCATAATGTTAATACTAGAAATAAACATAAATTGTCATTTCCACTATTTAGACTTGCAAAAGTTAACACATCCTTTATGGGGCACTGTATAAGGTTCTACAACAAAATTCCTCAAGATATATTAGAGTTACCTCCAACGCGATTTAAAAAATGTGTTAAGCACATTCTGTGCAAAAAGGCTTACTATAACATCAAGGATTATTTAGAAGACAAAGATGTTTGGCATTAAACAGTAGATTAATATTATTTAAAGGACGATTGTGACTAGTGTTCAACACATTCATGACTAATATTTTAAGTTGAAAACTCTGTTAATTAAGTTAAAACGTGTTTTGAAAAGAATAAATGTGGAGTTTCTTTGTTAGTTTCTTCTCCACATAATCCATTAATTGTGAAACTAACAACTTTGACGTTCATTAAGTAAACATTCTGTTTTTACAATGAATAAAAATATTTGAATTGAATTGAATTGAATTAAACTATCAAAAAATACTCGTTAAATAAACATAAGCCCCGACTGCTTGATCTTTTTAAAAGTTTTTGTGTTTAACAAGTACTTATTTTTTTTATTCAAATGAAATTTTGTTCATTCGATTTCTTGTAGGCAAGTTTCATTGGTCCCGCTAGCTGAGGTTGAAAATTGATCCGACTTATAAAGGCATTGTTTAAAACTTTATAGCACTCGGGTTTTTTGGAGGACCGAGAGGACTTGGAGCATTCGACCGCGGAAAAACTGCTTTCAGTTGCAAACAATGATGATTTAATATCTCGGACCGACACCCTCTGCTGCCTCCGTGCGCCACACCTGCCACTATAAACTAGATACCATGCTCGAGCAAAAACCAATCTTATAACAAATGCTCTAATGTCCATATTGCATCGGCAGGCTTTACACACGATCTTCGAACACACGCGTGGAACGAATTTGGTTAGTCTACGGGACCAGTGAAATAAGGTGATTTTTAACACTCGGCAGTCATAACCAGAGATGTAATGTGATATTACCGACTAGGCTTCATAAAAAGTTGTAGCTCTGACAGATGTCGACCCCGTGCCCCGCCCCCCAAGGGAGGGCATATGTTCTTTTCAGATAAATAACGTGCGTTTATTGAAAGTTGCGGCTGAAGTGAGGTTGTAATTTATCGTATAGTTGAGCTAACTTTATGAACCTGTTTCACGATCGACGCAGGCCGGGTCAAAGCTCTCTTCAAATCCAGGTCGTATGAAAGATCTCGTCCTTTAAGAAAAGTCGAGTCGTTTTTTCTTACGTAAATATGTTGGTAGAGCAATTTTTCTTTAAGTCCATCACCAGTATTCTGTCAAAACACACAATGTAAGAGATGCAAATATACTTTATTGTTCAAAACAAGGTGGGCTTCACAACAATGTATCATGGGATTCATTTTTGCAACAGTCATTATAAGAGCGTATGGGAGATTACTGTTTTTATCTAACATTATGGTTCTGCCAATCATTTTTTATAAGCTCACTGTTATTGGGTGTTTTTCGATATACTTACTTACGGTAAACAACATTTAATCAATAGAGTCGTCATTATGCTTGCACTTACTAATAAATAATATGTATAACTTACCTTCCGTACGCTAAACACATGGCAGAAGCAGTTTGCAGAAACATGACGAATAACAACTGTGTACTTAGTAAATAATAACTGCTATAAGTAGTTATAGGCACTAACAGAGTACCTAGGGGCCATTTAAGTATTACGTAAGCACTACAGGGGGCGGGGAGTCTTTGCTTTGTTTATTTTTTGTGACCATCTGGATGGGGATCACGTCAGCAGTTGGTATTTACTTTTGACTTTTTCAGATTTACTACATTTTTTTTTAATTCTATTCAGATCTGCAATCAGTCATCCGACTATAATCAGATTTGTTGTCTGTATCTGTTTTATCGAGCGTGTTCTCCACTGAGAGCATCTACTCATATTTAAGCTGCTGTCAATATCTGCAGTCCAGGTCTTGTACGCGCTGTTGCTTTAGCCTTCTCTGGTAATCCAATGATATTAGCTGTTGCGCTAGTATAATTGTATTGCACATCAAAGGACTCTTGTACTTTTCTGCTGTAATTCGGATCTCCTCTTTTACAGTGTTTATTCCAAGTTGTTCGTGTATTTCTTTATTAGTTATGTACCACAGTGCATTCGCAATATCTCGTAAGATTTTGTTTTTTAGGCGTTGTAATTTATTGATGTGGGACCCACTCGCACTGCCCCACAGTTTCTTAACATACATCTAGGTCCGGTTACAGTGCAACTTTATAAAGGATAAGTTTATTGTCGAGTGACTGACGTGAATTTCGGCCTAGGATAAAGTATATTTTTTTATATTTTATGCATAGGTCATTCCTTTGATTTGGCTTTTACATTTTAGACGTCGATCAAGGTGTAGGCCAAGATACCTCACGTGCTCACTATGCGGTAGTGTATCGTCACCGAGTTTTACAGGTGGGCGATCGCCTCGTCTGGGAGTGAAGGTCACATCCACTGATTTGGTAGCACTCGTTTTTGTAAGGGGGTAAGAGCTTTGCTTACTTTTGCTGACGAGGGGGGAAGGGGGGGTCGAATAATTGTAATAAATCTGCTTACGTAATACTTCAACCGCCCCATACGTAAGAACACTGAAATTCAGTTTCAAGTTAACTCACACGGTACAACCGTCAATTCGCAAGGTATAGTTTTTTTACTTACTTTTTATATTTTTTTCTGAATTAAGACATAATTATAAGAAACTTATTTAATTTTTTCTGCTAAAGGGCCAGATATTACTGATAATTTTGATAATTTTCTTGTTTGCTGAATATAAGTTTATCTATACAAAAATTTATTCCGCTAACATGGAAATATTGCTTCTTTGGGCTTTGTTCTCGAAATTGTTAACATTACATCCCTCCAAAAAATACTTTGCGGTCCCAATTCCGCTGAGCGAAGTCTATTTATCAATTACACATTTTGACATTACCATGGTCCATAAACCGAGCCCTGCGCGTAAAGCAGCAGTTAGACCAGTCGACGCACGATTACGGTAACATACATAAAGTGTGTGCCTAGCCTAGTAGTTTCCTTTGTATTATTGACAAGCCTTGTAATATGTAAGCAAATACTTACGGGCGGGTAGACGGCCGGCCTTACGCAGGTGTGTCACAGTGCCCGCGTCAGCATCGCAGTGTGTGCACGCCCTAACTGACCCCCGTTATACTACGTGGCTTTTTACGACAAGTCGGCCTTTCTGTTAATCCTTTTTTATGCGTTTTTATAAAGCGTGCGGCGCTCATAAAACTTACGTTTTATTTGTTCCCGACGAGGGCGGAGGCTGTACGCCCTGAAGGTGATGCGACGGACCTCGTATATTTATTGTGACCGGAAATAACTCAGTGAAACTTGTAAATCATTCTCTGCCTCAGGATTACCTAACGAACTAGTAGTAACTCATTATGTAAATCATATTTTCATTGCCTTCTTCTGACGCTAAGCTTAAATAAAAAAAAATGGTTGCAAAATAAGACTATAAAGCAAGTTGCTGCTTCGTAGCATCTTCAGACTAGCTTTTGTCCGCGACTTCGTTCGCATGGAATGATAAATTTCCGGGATGAAAAGTATTCTATGTCCTTCCCCAGGACTCAAAATATCTCCATACCAAATTTCATCTAAATCCGTTCAGCCGTTATTGCGTGACAGACATCCAAATATCTTCACATACTTTCACATTTATAATATGATTAGGTATACGAGTATAAGATCTGTAATATAAGCTTTTATCTAAAGATTCAAGAAATGTCTCAACATTATGTAAGCGAAAAGACCCGTTAACACCTAGCGTAGCTGGTTGATCACCAACATTTATAGAGACAGTTCGCGTCAGCGGTACTTCCGATGCCGATACCTGGTAACCCGAGTTCTAGTAGCGAACGATGCCATCTGTCTGGGTTAGATAATTTTTAGGGTTCCGTACCCGAAGGGCGCCAAACGGGACCCTATTGCTCTGCCTCAGCTATCTGTATGTCCGTCCGACCTATCTTTCGAACCGTAATAGGTAGCCAGTTAACATTTTCACAGAATATTGTGTTATTAAGACTACCTAACAAATAACAAAATTTAATATATATAAAAAAACCGGCCAAGTGCGAGCCGGACAAGCGCACGACGGGTTCCGTACCATTATCTATACAACATTAGAGACAAAGATCGAGAAAAAACTGCCAAAAATCACGTTTGTTGTATGGGAGCCCCCTTAAATATTTATTTTATATTAATTTCATTATTTATTTTTGAAGCGAATATAAAACTAATTCTGTGAATATTTTAAGCGTCTAGTTGTTGCCGTTATTAATATGGAGCAAAAAACGGCAAAAAAATTGAGTTGGTTGCATGGGAGCCCCCCTTAAATATTTATTTTATTGTATTTTTAGTATCTTTTGTTATAGCGGCAACAGAAATACATCATATGTGAAAATTTCAACTGCCTAGCTATCACGGTTCATGAGATATATCCTGGTGACTGACAGACAGACGGACAGTGAATTCTTAGTAATGGGGTCCCGTTAACCCTAAAAATATTCCGCCGTTTTTTGTTTACGCTCTATCGTCAAAACGGTAATACATACAGGCATCAAACTTGGCGTGATTGTGGGAAAAACGAACGAAAAATTATAAAAAATGGCACATTTAATGGGCGTTTACTTTTTTCTGGTTTGAACTTTTATATGATTTATAAAAAAGTCGTAGCTAAAACACTGATTAATGCATTATAATCTGTGAGTGAATTAAAACCTACAATATTTTAAACAAGTCGATATTTTTTTGTCAGATACCTGCTTAGATCTTGCGTAACAACATTGGGATAGTAAACGACTGATCCTGGGTAGCGACATTCGGCTTGTAAACGACCCAGTTTCCTTTGTTAGATACCTAAACCACAAGGTCTACTATGTAAATTTTTTAATGTCCTGTAATATAAACTTGTCGGACAGTTAAAAATCACTTTACATTACGGAGGGGTTACAGCAGGAATAAATGGGCGATTCAAGGCCAGTTTCTGAATTGAGAATTTCGCTAAGTAAATAGTTAACTATTTACTATTTATTTATTATAGTGCTCTTAGAATTTCTCAGAGAAGAGCGTGACAGAACGTTACTTAAGTTTTTGCTTAGTGAAATTCTCAGAAACCGGCTCTAAAATTTATGAACGATAATTTAGCTGGATCCTGTTTTGAACCCATTCAAACTCCATTAAGGAGTGTTTTAGTGGAAGCGAAATTGTATGAATAAGACTGTATCGGTCTCATTTATAAAAACACGATACTCGTAAAACACTCTTCAGAGGCAGTTTAAATAATCTGTGGCTACGTCTTTCCCTTTACCTCACACTATTTAAAGCACATCTGAGGAGTGTTTTAAGGGATTGTGTTTTTACAAGGAAGACCATATGTCTTTGATAAATTAATCCAACCTACATCTGACGACCTGGTTCGGAAAGCCTGGAAAACCATGAGGGAGGCCTATGTCCTGCAGTGGGCATCAAATGGCTGATGGTACACTGTTTAGCAATAATTTGCTATTGTAACACTTAGTTAAGGGAAGACATTTGCTCCCGACGCACAGATTTTCCTAGTGCGAGAGCAAGGGCTTCAAAATTCACTGTGGCAAATTGCATTTCTCAATAAAGATATTTGTATTTGTATTTTGTATTTGATGATGACATAGGTAGACTACAAGTTCGTCCATCGATGTGCTGGTCACTTAATGCAAAAAAATGTCACACGCACAGACACGCACGCCAAAACCTTTGTAAGGGAAGACCGAACGAGGTACAAGTTGCTAGCATAAGCATAAGCAGCCTATATACGTCCCACTGTCGGGCACAGGCCTTCTCTCAGGGAGAGAGTATGGGCTTAATCACAACGCGTGCCCACCGCGGATTGGCGATTTCAAGCGCTGAGGTATATGAATAGCTCAGACACTCAGGTTTCCTCAGGACGTTTTCCTTCACTGTTAGCGAGTGGTATTGCTACTGTAACTAACGGTATACTAACTATAACAAGTTTCTAGAATAACCAAATATACCAAAATTGCAAATTGCTTGAATAACAAAACCATTATAAACTTAATCATTTATTTGGTAACCAAATAAATTGTCACGCAAAAACACTTAAATTATTAATGTCATTAAATGGAATGTCCTGTAGCTACGATATGTATTACACAAGAGCCTCGGCCAAATACTTAAACGTTTATTTTATATTGTATAATTAATCACAATTACTATTGACTCGTCGCTCGTTAGCTGATTATGTCGCGTCTTACACAACAGAAACGGCTCTCTGAGCATCTGATAAGACTTGTATCTAATCTATTTAAAAGTAATTATGCTTCTAGAATTACAATTTCTTTAAACACAATAATTTGCTACTTGTCTGTTACTTGAACGATAAAAAAACAGAAAATTGCGAGCAGCATTCGCGCCGTAGGGGGGCCCCGTAAAAACAATTACAAACTTAAGTTTGGAGTGGGAAAATGTTTTTCCATACGAAATTCATTAAAAATTACGTTGATGAAATTGTTACTTCTGTAAAGCAGATAAAGCCCCCTCTCTCTGCGGAACTCTACACTATGCGTGGCCCAACACGCACTTAGCTGGTTTTCTTTCTATTGAAGAACGGAATCCTAAAAATAGAACAACAACAAACTTAGTAGTTTTTACTCCTTATCACATAGATTTGCGTGGCATAGTCGTAGTTGCGAATTTGATTGTTTAACCGGAGCGTTTTCTGGAAAATTTAGTAATATTTCAAGCATCATAAAGTCTACAATAGATCAACACCGGGCCGTCCGACACATGGGAGAAGAACACGTTATTTAATTCACCTTGACATTATATCTCGTCGCAGAATTGATTCATGTACCGACGACCAACTTATCGAAACAGCTGAGTTGAAGTGCAATGATTGTCATCAGTCACACACAGCATACGGAAGGGTTTTAATTTTGTACTACAATCTTAGCAAGTAAGCGTTTAAACTGGAAAACCGTATAAGTCGATCCAATGTACGAGTAGAACTTTGTATACACAACCAGCACTAAGTATTGTAGCGCGAGATAATTACGTGATCTCCTCATTGAGTCCCCCACCTCAACTGTCATCTGAACCTATAACGGTGTAAACCTTTTTACACCATTTTTAGGGCTCCGTACCCAAAGGGTAAGGGACTCTATTACTAAGACTCCGCTGTCCGTCCGTCCGTCCATCCGTCCGTCCGTCTGTCTTATGAACCGTGATAGTTAGACAGTAGAATTTTCACAGTTGATGTATTTCTGTTGCCGCTAAAACAAGAAATACCAAAAACAGAATAAAATAAACATTTTAATTTTAAGGAGGGCTCCCAGACCACAAACGGGGTTTTTTTGCCGTTGTTTTGCTGGATATTAATAACGGCAACAGGTAGACGCTTGAAATATTCAAATGTTGTTTAGATAATGGTGCGGAAGCCTTCGTGCGCGGGTCCGACTCGCACTTGGCCGGTTCGTTTTTGTTATTTCTTTTTATTCTGTTCTATCATTTTTAAACACCAAAGGAGAAAGACGGTCGGTCATATAACCCTGGGCCTAGGTGTTAAAAAGACGAAGGCAACGTATATTTAAAGAGTACATGTCAAGTAACAATCGTGGAAAATTCGGTGATTTTTGGCAATCCAGGAGCTGAGATATAGGGGATACAATAAAAATGAGGTTATGTGTTCTTCAGTTGTCACTCTGATAATTTTGCTGTAATATTATGATATTTCAACCTTTTGACGCGTTAATAATTAAAATAAAGTCGTCAAGGTCAGTAAGGTTCGCAAAGTCCGTGAGAAGCTGAGGTCGTCGAAAAATCAAAGAAACTAAAGGCACACTCAAAACGCACGGAACGCAACGAAACGAGTAAGATTTTTTATGACAGCGGGTATTTTGTCATTTTTATGACAATGTCAAGGTGTAATTGTTTTTAGATTATAATGGCGTGGCCAGACACTTCTTTAGTTACGAGAAAATCGATTTATATTTAAAAAAATAATCGATTTCTATATTAAATGGCTGAGGATATATTTTTTACGAAGATATTTTCACATTTTATTGTGGAGTTATAGCATGTCATGTATATGTGAAGCATTCTGAATCCATTAAAGTGAAGTTAAACCTATTAACAATTATTTTCATCGATTATGACGATTTCAATCGATTACACTTTTACTTATTTCCAGTTTTCTCGTTTCCTAGATTGTGAATTTATCTGAGTTTTTGTACTTTAAACCACAAAAATATAACTAATTTTTTGAACCCAATTTCAACTTGTTAACTTTGGGCCCAGAGCCTTCTTTCTCCTTTAAAATAACGTCACCCACTCTAGATTTCTTTTGCATTCTCTATCCTTGGATCAACACAGTTGTCATCCACTTGTCACCACTTACAATCTACAGCTAAAATAAACACGGTTTCTTTGGAAGTCGTACACATTTTTATTATTTTACTTCAAGAACCCCTCCAAACTTCCAATGGCGAATCAATCCAAGGTCTAACGTGCTACTTTCAATTAGAAATATTCACCGCCTCCAAAAAGCCGCGTCGGCCCTCTCATCAGAACAGGTAGGAGTAGAACAGAGTGGCGAGCACGCCGAGAAGCAAGGGCAACTTCCAGCTGGCCCAGAAGCTGGGCTGCTCCACGTCCGTCTCCTCCCACGTCGCCCGCCTCCTCTTCACCTCCACCTTGTCTTTGTCCACCAGCTCACCAATCTGGTACTTCCGCAGAAGCTCGCGCGCGTCCAAACTGTGGCCCACGTCCAAGTAGTCTTCCGTCACGTCTGTTCCCTTCGCTTGTACCAAAACCTCGTGCCCGCCAGGGTGCTCATCTAGAAACTGGCTAACGTCGTATACCAAGTTCTCTATAATGAACACGTTGTCGCCGCCGGTCCGCTCTTGGACCTCCTTCCTGGAGAACTTCTTGTCTGGCATGGCGGCGAGCAGCTGACTTGCTTGGCGATCGTGCGCGGACTGACGTAGGCCGGCGCGCGCGCCGCCGCTCTCCTCACTCCCCGCTGATTATGTTGTGGGCTGATATCTGACGATGACTTGTTTAATTTGTTTACGGCCGCGTCATGTCGACTGTCGCTTCTTGATGTTGTTCGATTCAAGCGCCGTGAGCATCGCGGTTTCCTAGTGTACACTTGGTGATGTTTTTGACGATGTTCCTCACGAAAATAAAATTTGGGTGCCAAAGTAGGGCGTCATTAATGCATTATACAATTTTCAACGGAAAATCTTGTACTTTTTTTATAGTATTCGGTGTTATGATATTGAGACGGAAACGGTCCGCAATAAATTATGCATCAAGATGTAGGTGACTCGTGGCACGCGATATTATGATCAGACATTATCACTTGGCAGCGCAAGCCTCCTACCTGGTTGT
Organism: Yponomeuta malinellus; assembly: GCA_947308005.1. Taxonomy (NCBI): domain Eukaryota; kingdom Metazoa; phylum Arthropoda; class Insecta; order Lepidoptera; family Yponomeutidae; genus Yponomeuta; species Yponomeuta malinellus. Next base: position 22,371,916 of record OX370996.1, on the reverse strand, counting down.
CTTGCTTTGCGAGAATAACCTTTATTCCCTGGTGTCGAAAAAGCGAGTGAGGTCGGAGGTCGCACCTTGAGCTGTGGACTGGCACACGCGCCACGCGCCGATTATGCAAATGATGCCTAGTAGGAAGGTGACGATAACTTTAACAAACAAATAGGTAGGTGTACATGTAAAGAAAAAATACGTTTGCCATAGAAAATAGTTTGTGCCACTAAAAATATTTATATATTATTAGCGTAATTCCGGATTCACTTAATTGATATTTTTGTCGGAAGAGACTGACTATTTATGTGCTACAAGCGACCGACTATTTATATTTACTAGCGGACTCGACAAACGTTTTGCCATATTAATTAGCCTACGACCTATTCTCAGACCTACCAAATATACACAAAAAAATTCATAAAATTAAGTGAAGCCGTTTCAGAGAAGTTCGATAACAAACACTGATAACGTGACACGATATTTTTATGTATTAGATAAAGAGCTTAAAATAATTTAACAACAAACGAGATAGTACATTACACAGCCAGTTAAAGAGATAATCTTAAATAAATCCAAATCTATCCTAAGTAAGTAGATTTTCACACTTCATTAAAAATAAGTAGATTATCTATTGTAACGTAACGGTAGGCACTTGAAGGATACATCGGTAGATAGGACAAGGCACCTACTCTACAACGTAAGAGGTACTTGAAATCTTAGGGGTATTACATGAACCTATATCAGACTTAGAGACCCCCCATACTAGCGTCTTTCGAGCGTCGTCGTCGTGCCAGCGCGGCGTCTGCACAGCGTCGTCGCAACGTCGACGCCGCGGCAACGCGACGGCGGTGGCCGTCTACCGAACGTGGGTTTACGCAGCGCAGGCGTCGTGTTACCGCAGCACCAGCGCAACGTTTTTTTGCGAACAAGTACTATCCACAACCGCTGCGTAAACGTGCGTTCGGTAGACGGCCAGCGCCGGCGTCGCGTCGCCGCGGCGTCGACGTTGTGCGGATACTGTCACGACGACGACGCTCAAAAAACGCTAGTGTCTCTTACTCCTACAATACGGATTGCAAGATAGTTACATACTTCTCGGCTATTATAAAAGAATCTAAGAGTTGCGACTGCAATACTTGCACCGTGTAGGGTTGCCAGATCACCAGGACCCATAGAATGGAATAGAAATCGTTTATAACCAAAACACCAACAATGGAAAAAAGCAATGGCAGCAGAGATTTAAATTTTTTTAGACTGCGTCTAACCATTTTGGTAACTGGAGAGAGCTCAGCTAACATGTCGGCTACCACCAGGTATTACCAACGCTGGTTTTCAGCACTCCCCAGCTCACCCATCGGATTGTCACAGAATACCAATGAGTGTCAAAGGTCCAGAAATATGCAAAATTTATTTTTAAAGTCCCTGTAAAACTGTAAGTAAATAAGTTACAGTTGCGCCTTCTAAAGATTTGAATCATGCGAATAGTATGTCTTGTTCCGGGTGAAAAAAATGTTAGACGAACCAGACATCCACAACATTATTGCCGAAAGTAATGATGAACCTTACTAAATTAATTATACAGGGTGTAACAAAAATGTGTTTACTGGTAAATACGAACGACTTTGACAACGGGGAAAACTTTCGTATCGCGAAAAGAATATCAACCGTTCCAGAGTGACCAACTGCGGTATTATAATGTACGGAAGAACATTTTTTTTTTGTAATTTTCTCCATAGTAAAAGTTATTCGTACTGACAAGTAGAACACTCTATTTTCGGGTATGAAAGGGAAATTTCTTTTCTCTGTATATAGTTAGGTAAGTATAATTTTATTGTTTTTGTTCTGGAACTTAGCTTGCAAATCTGGCAACCCTGCTTACACGTGCAATCGAGTCATTATGTAAGGACCGGACGACCTCAGCAACAAGTTTCGCAACCGCGGCGTAATGGCCAGTCCGCATTTGGTGTCAAAATGCCGTCATTCAACCAAACGAAATCAAGAAAAAACAGGTAAGTACCTAGGGCCATTTTCGCATCGTAATTCTTTGTCCACACGCGAGCGTCCACGGCTGTGTTGAGCCCGTCGTTCTGCCGTCTACCCGAAGAGGTAATTGTAGAGCATCGCGGCAGCGGCAGCCAAGGCCAGCGGCGGCAGCCACACAGCCACCAGACTCCTCCAGGTGAGGGGCGTCTCCCCGCCGTCGTACTGCCCCCGCTTCCGCACCTCCCGCCGGTCCTCCTCCACAACTTCGCCGACCTCGAACTTCTTCATCAAGTCCTTCGCGTCCTGACTGTGCCCGATGTCATGGAAGCACTCCGAGGCATCCTTACCCGCGTTGTCCACCAGCACCTCGACCCCGCCGGGGTGGTCGTCCAGGAACTTGGTGACGTCGTACACGATGTTGTCTATGACAAAGACGGCGTCGTCCTTCGTGTTGCGGGTCTGGAGCTCGGCCCTGGTGAACCTGGTGTCGTCGGGCATGGTGCGCGCGTGGCTCGGCCGGCCGTCGGGTGCTGACTGCCCGCGCCGCGCTGCGCCGGCGCCGCTGTGCCTCGCACGGGCTAATTTGCAAGCGCGGGTCAATCAAGTCACTCACCTGTCCTGTTTTCGTCAAATGTCCCTTCAATAAGAATGGAAAAAAGGAGGTCGAATGGAGAACGGCGTGTACCGGTGACTTTGTTACCACTCGGTAACTGAAATAAAACATCGTGACTAAGGTGTTCACATACCTTAGCGCTTGAAATTGCCAATCCACGATGGTCATGGCAGATAGATAGATAGATAGATAGATAGATAGATAGATAGATAGATAGATAGATAGGCATGCATGGTGATTAAGCTCATACTCGCCCTCTCAATCTCTCTGAGAGAAGGCTTGTGCCCTACAGCCGGACGTTATATAGACCAGTGACTAAATAGACTACTTATGTATAAGGTGGATAGTTTAAGTTGTTTATGAAAATAATTTAGTAAGAGGAAGTGGAAAGATACAAAGTTGATTGCGTCGACAATATTCAAATGTGAAGACGTCAATGAGTGTTATGCAAATACCCTAACAAGTTCCCAACTAACCGAATAGAACTGAAAATTAAAATCGTGAAGCGTATTCCCCAGAACTATTGCAGTCCTATCAAGCCAAACCGACACTCGAGCGTTTAATTTATTTTGATAGAGAGCGTTTCCCGTTGAAGTATAGCTCAGCCGAACAACAAGAAAGAAAGGAAAAACTTTCTCGATTGTGGGAAGGCTCGGAGAATGGAAGCAGTTTGTTCGTAAACGAGCCTCTAACGAGCCGCGCCCGCCACCGGCCAGTGGGCTCGAACGCGCGTCCCGCGGGATGGAGAGCACAATTCCACATTTATTGGATCGATATATCATGAAATTTGTCACTTGATGCGTCGTGCTCCAGGGCGCGGGAGGACGTCGATAAATCTCGCGTGAATCTAACAAACAGACGTCACGTCACGTTGACAAATAGTTCGTAGTTTAGTCGATGCTCCGGCCGCAACTTCGGAACGTTTAGAAGGACCGCGCGTTGGAAAGCCTCGCAGCTAGGAAGGAACCAATAGCAAAATTCGTGGTATATGCGCGGAAGATTGCTTGGCACATTAAACTACCTCTACTACCACTGAAAACTTTCCTAGACTCCATCCCGTTCTATTTGCCATTGATCGAAGATACAGCAGAAGCAGCCTTTACCTACCTTTTATCTATTTTATAATGTCTTGTGCTGTGGACTCTAAAATAACAAAATGTCTATGTACATACAAAAATGGGGGGTTATACTCGTCAATACAAACATCTTTTACTGCGGGAATTACTTATAATAATATAATATAGCCTTTTATTTCCCTTTTTTCAGGTTAGCACGCATTTTTACATTTTAGTTACATTTTGACTTACAATATGGCTACATGCATAGTTATAATTCAGTTTTAAATACATTACATTTTGATTGGATTTTATTAATTTATTTATGCAGTTAATTAATAGTCCATAAAGATAGTAACTAATTCTGCTTCTTACTTAATTCATTAATTACTTCTTCTTACATAAATTATACTTATTCTAAGTTAGTATCTAATTCTGCTAAGATTATTCAATACTACCTTTTTTTTCTTTTTCTTTTTTTTTTTTTACAATTAATTAGTGCGAATAAATAGTCCATTGAATAAACTGCTTTTAGTGTGCATGCAAAAAAAAATATACTCACAATTAACATAATGTAATTTAATAATTAACTCATTTTGCTATGTATTTAAATAAATTCTATTCGTAATTGATAAATTGATTAATTCATTGACATAACATAATAATGATAATAGTATTAATTAATAAAAAATTTACAATATACTAGGGTTTTTAAGGGGTACCCATTTTTGGGTAAAGGCCTCCTCCATCCAGTGCCAGTATTTTCTATCCCTGGCTTGGCGAGTCCACGTGGCTCCGGCCACTGCAGCGATGTCGTCTCGCCAGCGCCGCCGCGGTCTCCCGCGTGGTCTCTTCGCTTCGTAGGGATGCCAGTGCAGGATTTTTTCACTCCATCGATTGTCCGTTGTTCTTGCCGTGTGACCAGCCCATCTCCATTTTAACTTGCAAGCTAGCTCGACAGCATCTAAAATCTTGGTTTTGTCTCTAATGTCTTTATTCCTTTTTCGGTCTTTTAGCTTGATGCCTAGCATGCTTCTCTCGGTTGCTCTTTGAAAAACATTCACTTTTTGTACTATGGCTTTGGTAAGGGTCCAAGCTTGACAACCATACAATAGTGTAGGAAGCACAACCGAATCCATTGCTTTTGTTTTTAGATGTATTGGGATATCTGACTTAAATATTTCTTTCAGTGCCCAATATTTACCCCACGCTTTCTTAATTCGTCGCTCGACTTCCCGGTTTGTTTGCTGTACAAATGATATATTTTGACCTAAGTATACATACTCATCTACGTAGCGTATAGAATGTGATTCAGTATTAATAGGTATTTTGTCACTATTTGTCATGGCGAAGGTTTTTTGTTTGTTCATTTGTAGACCACATTTCTTGCTTTCTTTGTCTAGCGTATCTAACATGAATTCCAAGTCTTTGTGGTTCTCAGATATTAGGACAATATCGTCTGCGAAGCGTAGGTTATTGAGATATTCACCGTTTATGTTTAGGCCTATATTTTTCCAGTTTAATTGTCTGAAAACATGTTCTAGAAGAGCAGTAAATAGTTTTGGCGAAATCGGGTCGCCTTGTTTTACACCCCTTCTGATATCAAAGGGCTCTCCTTTCCTTTCTAATTTCACCATAGCCTTGCTGTTTTTGTAGATTTCTTTTAATATTTCTATGTATCTATTTTCCACTCCCTGTTCCCTTAGCGCTCTCCATAGAGGCTCGTGTTTTATGGAATCGAATGCTTTGGCGTAATCTACAAATGCTATGTAGAGCTTCTTTTCATATTCCACATACTTTTCGATCAATTGAGTCAATGTAAAAATGTGGTCGATGGTTGAGTAATTCCTTCTAAAGCCGGCTTGTTCTCTCGGTTGGTTACTATCCAAAATATTTGAGACTCTATTTAATAGGACTGTTGCGAAAACTTTATAAATAGCTTGTTGAAGACATATCGGTCTATAATTTCCCAGGTCTGATGGATCTCCTTTTTTATATAAAAGGGTTATAATAGATATTCCCCACTGTGTTGGTAATGTGTTATGTGTCAGTATATCATTGAAAAGATCTGTTAGTATTGGTGAAAGGGGCTCAACAATTGCTTTCAGAATATCGTTTGTTATGCCGTCGTCGCCTGGGCTTTTCATCGATTTTAAGTGTTGCACTGCATTTTGTACCTCGCTCTTTAGGAAGTGTGGCACGACACATAATACATCATTTTCCGGCTTATTATATTCGCTATTTGTATCATCGTTTCTATAAAGGTTTTTATAAAACTCTGTTGCAGTTTGGACCAAGTGCCGTCTACTTGATATTGTATTATTATTTTTATTTTTTAGAGATATAATCCATGGCTTGCATGTGTTTAACCTTATGTGTGCCCTTTTAATTGAAGACCTTTTTTCCAGTTCTTCTTCTATTATTTTAAATCGATGTGCTTTTAAGTCTCGTTTTATTTGTTTTTTTATTAATTTGTAGAGTGCGGTTAGTTTATTTCTTTCAGCGCGTGTTCTATTTTCTTTATTTTTTAACCTATTTCTTTCATTTATTAGTGTCTCTACATACGGTGACAGAGTAGGTTTATCCTCGTTTATTTTTTTCGGCAGCTTATTTGCAGATTCTTTAATTTTCTGAATAATTTTTCCATATGTCACTTGTATGTTATTATCAAACTTTAAAGATTCTAGTTGAGTGGAAAATATATTTTTAAGTGATTCTTGCTCAAGGGGATTTAATTGAGTTACTTTGCCCTTGTACTGTTTCCGTGACTTAGTTTTATTACGGTAGAGTGCGAAACTTCCTCTAACTAATCTGTGGTCTGTAGGAAAGGTCGTGTTTATCACTTCTACGTTGGAAATATTTTGTATGTTTTTAGTCAAAATAAAATCAATTTCATTACGCGTCTTTCCATCCGGCGAGATCCATGTCCACTTTTGTTTAGGATTTTTCTTAAAATGTGAGTTCGTTATGTAGAGTTGATTTTCAAAGCAAAACTGGATTAACGTATTTCCTCTCTAAGACAGAAAAGTCATGGGTCCATGGGGTTACGGCGAAAGAAATGAGAGAGGGAATTACTTCGCAAAGCGAAAAATTAACAACTATTTCATACAAAGTTATTACTCGCGGCATTTTTTAAATGGAACAGCTGATAGCCCAGTCATTAGAGATTCAAATGTAGGGTGTACGATGCAAAAGGTGGTGCAGTAGTTTTTATGCTTTTATCTCCTAGATATGGGTGCAACTAATTAAATAAAAAAAATGCTAACACGAGATATATCGGGACAACTTTTGACAGCTAATAAAACTCGAAAATTTGAGACTTTTTTTATTTCTCCCTTATAACTTCTATACGGTGTATCTTAGCGAAAAGTCACGTTCTAAAGAGAGAAAATGAAATTTTGCATCGAACGAGTACGAAAGTTCGGTCTAGCAACATAGTAAAAAAACCATGGCCAAAAACCGAGGTTTTCCGCAACATTATAAATATCTGGAATATACTGGACTTTAAACGTCTCCAGCCTGGAAATCGGCACTATTAGAGTTTTCTTTCTTTAGTAGTGCCGATTTCCAAGATTAGAAATCTTATCATTGAGGCATTGGAAATTATGAGTAAATTCAAACACCAATTGCAGGTAACACCAACGCCGATTTAAGATATTGCCAATTGCGATGAGTGTACTTCACCGATTTCCACAAATGTGGTATTTAGTATACGCAAAATCTCATTTTCTACAACTTACATTTCGCAAGTTTTTCTCTGAGAGTGACCGTTTCCAAGCTGGAGACGCTTTAAAACCACTATATTCCAGTTATTTACTAAGTTGGGGAAAAACTTAGTTTCTGCTATATTGCTTGACCGATTATGTTTTGATACTCATTAAACGCAAAATTGTATGCTCTCTAATTTGTTGCAAGGGAATTTTTCGCTAGGATGAACCATGTAGAAGTTATGAGGGAGAAACCAACAAAAGTGTCAATATATTGAGGTTTAGTAGGTGCCAAAAGTGATCCCGAGATATCTCATATTTAAAAAATATATATATTTCATTAGTTTTTTTTTTATTTATTGATTGAAATTAAAAAAAAACCTTAATTTTATGTACAATTTCGCCAAACTGCAAAGCAGTTTGTTGGCGAAGCGCTCTATCTCTATGTATTATTTACTTATATTATACCTATATTCTTCTTATACATAAACAACGTATATTTAAATTTCATTCCGCAAACAAACCGCTGACAGAAATCACGAATATACCAACGCAGCACTGTCGATCAACGTAGCACCCATATGTACGAGATGAAATAATAAAAACTGCTACACTACCTTTTTCAACGTAGAATCAGTCTAATGACTGTCCTATCATATTTCCCATAGTAAAATTTGTCCGTATTGACCCTTATTTTCCTATGTATATAGGGCGTTTCTTACACCCCCCATAAGTCCCACTGCAGGGCACAGGCCTTCTTTAGAGAAAGAGAGTATAAACCTACCGCTGATTAGCAACTTCACGAGGAGCGGCAATCACAATCACAACCACACGAACTGAACACTTAGCAACCACACGAACTGAACACCTCAGACACTCCTCAGGATGTTTTCGATTTTAGAAAACAAAGCAAACGGTAGGTACAATTGACAGCATATCCACCTTCACATCGGGTGATGTGCGACGTCGCAACTTTAATGTAAACGTTTATGTGCTGTCGACTGTACGTGCCGGTATTCGAAACCACGACTTCTCGAGGCAGGGGATCTAGCAATGCGCTTCCACCGATATTCACAAAGTTTGAAGGAAATGGGACTTGTGTACTTTTAAATTTGGTGTTCAATTCCGTCTGTCACAATAGTGTACCGTTACATAGCACAATATTACATAGTAAATCGTCGACAAGCGCCGACGAGAAACTATAAACACATAGCTACGATCTTACCACGTGTTGTATACTTTTAACATGCCATTTATTTGTTCACAATCATTCCGAATTCCTTGTAGGCCACACAGCCTGTTACAAGATAAAAACAACTTTATCCATATTACTAATATATAGGTATAGCTGCATTTTTTATGAAATCAATAAAAGGGTTATTAAAGCATGAAAAATGTTGGCACGTAATGGATGCGTAACTAACTATTAGCGTTCTTTTAGCACGGAGCGGTAAGTACAAACGAACAAGCGCTTTGCTTGTTTGGGATCCCGATGATTTGAATACATCACGCGTTAACAAAATTATTTTCTAAGAGAAAGCTTGAAATTTTCGATTGAATATCTCCTTAGTTGTAGATTTCCAAAGCATGAATCGTTTGGAAAAAAAATTGTGAAGATGCAGAGAATACGACATGGGTATCGGGTAGGAATGTGATACGCACATTAAAAATATATTTTTTAATAATCGATTATTTCTATTATTATAAAAATCTGGTTTAAAAAATCGATTTTTGTCAGCAAAATAACTCAATTTTCGGCAAAAATCGATTTTTGTGACGCAAAAACTAAAAAAGTTGAATATATGTATGTTTTTCAGTAATACCTACTTTATGGACCGAGTTCTCGAGTGACCCAGGTATTCAAACTATAAGGGTTATTCGAAGAAGTCCGATAAAAAAACTCATAGAACGTAACTTCCCAAAACTTTTAATCACACTGCTTATCTATTATACAAGGAAACAACAATATGTTTATGGTTTTATCTTTGAACAGAAAGTGACCTCGAATTTTTTGTAATTAAAATGAAACGTCAGCGGCGTTCTTGGGGTCTCTAAACTTAAGAAAAAAAAAACCATGGAAATATTTCTTCCTATAAAGTTTCTCCAGGAAGAAGACTGAGGAGTATAATTTGCCATTCTGCTTAGCGTTTGTGGACTATGAGAAAGCCTTCGATTCGATCGAGACATGGGCAGTGCTCGAGTCTCTCCAGCGTTGCCGGATTGACTATCGGTATATCGAGGTGCTGAAGTGCTTGTACAACAGCGCCACCATGTCGGTCCGAGTACAGGAGCAGAATTCGGAGGCAATTCCATTGAGAAGAGGCGTGAGACAGGGAGACGTTATCTCTCCGAAACTGTTCACGAACGCACTGGAAGATGCCTTCAAGCTTCTGGAATGGCAGGGACGCGGCATCAATATCAATGGCGAGTACATCACGCACCTTCGATTCGCCGACGATATAGTAGTCATGGCAGAAACGATGGAAGACCTCGGCATAATGCTCGAAGACCTCAGTCGAGTTTTCCAACGTGTGGGCCTTAAAATGAACATGGACAAAACGAAGGTCATGTCGAACGCCCGTGTTGTGCCCACCCCAATAACATTGGGGAACACGACTCTCGAAGTTGTAGACGAATACGTCTACTTAGGACAAACAGTCCAACTAGGCCGGTCCAACTTCGTGAAAGAGGTCAATCGTCGAATCCAACTCGGCTGGGCAGCATTCGGGAAACTTAGAAAAGTCTTTTCGTCTAATATACCTCAATCGCTCAAGACAAAATTATACAACCAGTGTGTGTTACCAGTGATGACTTATGGCACTGAAACGTGGTCTCTAACTATGGGCCTCATAAGAAAGCTCAAAGTCACGCAACGAGCTATGGAAAGGGCTATGCTCGGAATTTCTCTACGAGATCGAATCAGAAATGATGAGATTCGTAGACGAACGAAAGTCGTCGACATAGCCCAGCGGATTAGTAAGTTGAAGTGGCAGTGGGCAGGGCACATAGCACGCAGAACTGATGGCCGATGGGGCCGAAAAGTTCTCGAATGGAGACCACATATCGGCAAGCGCAGCGTAGGACGACCAGCCACAAGATGGACAGATGACCTCATCCAAGTGGCAGGAAGACGCTGGATGCAGGCCGCTTCCAACCGGTCTTTTTGGAAATCCATGGAGGAGTCCTATGTCCAGCAGTGGACTTCTTGTGGCTGAATGATGATGATGATGATAAAGTTCACACTCAAAAACGGCCCAAGTCCTCTCGATTAGTGTTTACCAATGAAATGTGCCCCGTATGTATATGAAACTCGTGTAAGCCGAGTCTTGCCTAAATTTACTTTAACCTTACTTTATTTTACTTTAATTTTATCTAATTTTTATCTCACTAATGCCTCATAACCACACAATCTGATAACCTGTTAAGCGCTTCTTTTCCCACACGAAGCAAGCTCTGCCTATTGTGGGAGTCAGCGTGTGTTCAAATCACGTGGTAATTAAATACATTTTATTTATAACGAGCGCAAGATGAGCAGCAGAGTAAATGGCTCTGTGATCGGTTCTTTTTGCTGTGAACTTTTGGCGTGTAGGATGTGACCAGTCCTTTTTCAGGCTCCTATAATTTTCTTGATATTATAAAATACACTCGTTTTGATAATATACTATTTAAATAGCAAGATTTGGATAGAGCTACTTATATAAGGCAATGCACTTCACTGTATGGTGTATACAAAAACGAAAGGAAAGAAGAAAGAAAGAAAGAAGACACTTATTTAAATTGTCACAGAAACACAAAGTAAACACGAAGGTACACAAACAGAATACACGAACGTCAAAAAAACAAAAAAATCGTGAAGAGAACATGTGAGGCATATAGAGTCGAAGGCAGCCGGGTACCATACAGTAATGTATGGCACCCAGCCACCTCGGTTTGCAAACGCCTCAGGTGCTTCCGTGACAACAAAAAAGGGGCTCCAACTCAGCATACTTAATGCTGGCGATTCTAATGATAAAGCTGTACTGGATACGCTGTATAAAACTAGACAGACTTTGTAAAGCTGAAGGTTCTATAGTTACACTGATTTCACGATCAGTTTCACTCATGATAACTTCTTGGAGTTCAAGTATGCTGGTATAACACCATCCTCAAAGGAATATTTTTTTGACACCGTCATACCATTGACTTATTTAATAACCCGTCGAAAATATCTTGGTACCTCGCAAGACGCCGGGTGATCTAGCGATGGCAGGTGCTTCTTTTCTCTCTCTGACTCTTTTTTTCTATCTATCTCTGTCTCTCTGAGTGTTCTCTACATTACCCAAAAATATCTTAATAGTCCGTCGGAATACGGCTTCGAGAATAAACTATCATTAAATCAATATTACCAATAATTGCATTGAAAAATTCAATGTTACCTATAACCTGTGTCTGAGGTGTTCACATACTTCAGCGCTTGAAATTACCAATCCGCGGTGGGCACGTGTGGCAATTAAGCCCATACTCTCTCTCTCTCTAAGAGAAGGCCTGTACCCTGCAGTGGCTCGTTTATAGTCTACATAAAACAAAAACAATAGAATACCCACTGCGCATGCCTGTGTGTATACTGCCTGCTAGACCTTCTGGCTCCCAGATTACCCACAAGGTCTAGCAGGCAGTGTATGATCACTATCACTATTTACGCCTGTAACTGCTGGTTATTCAGTTTTCCACTCCGATCAACGAAATCAATCAACTGAAACGGCTTAAATATTTTTTGTTTTCAACTTAACCTACCTCTACCTGTACGAAATGTTGCAACACACCCAATAGAAGTAATTTGTTGGAAGAAATTATTCAATAAGTAAATAGGAATATTTGAACTTCCTTAGATAGGTTCATGCTCCAGTAACATTTTTGCAAATAAAATTGAAAGTACAGTTGTCATCTAATCAAATCAAATCAAATACATCAATCTAATAAAGCTATGTTACATAATTTTTTACTTTGGATGGTTTCTCATGTTAAATTTATCGAATTGAATTCAAATTGGCAGCGTCAATGCGCTGTGGACTGTACCACTGGAGAGGTCATAATGTCATTATTCCACCGTGTGCTATTGAATACTGATTGCGTAATCAATAAACGGAATTACTACCTACATATTGCCCTTCGTATTGGCCATTGTTTTACTCGTCGTCGACATCGTGGCAGTGCTAATTAGCTAATTATTAAAGTGAGGTAGGCAGATAGATATTCATTAGATAGGTTTCAGGTTATTGAACATTGGTTAGGACGTCACAGTTCTATCTGCGTTATTGACGACATACCACGCCTATCGTAGAGGGTTATTCCTAAAAAAAGTAATTCCCCAAACGTATCATACGGAGTTACGTACAAAAATTTAAGAGAAAACAACAATTTATGTTTTGCGTACCTATTTTGAAAGTAGTAAATTTTTCTAAATTTTCGTGTCCTAGTAACGATAGGTATTTAGATACTCTTTTAACCAGTAAATATATCAGGATTCACATATTTTATTACATTCGCTTGAAGTTGTCTCGCAGTATGTTTGCCTATTGCACACGCTTCAACTAGGCAAACATAACTTTAAAAAGAAATTCAGCTGGGCTGGGCAGCATTCAGGATACTCTGTCGAGTCTTCTCGTCGCCTATACCGCAGTCTCTGAAGACAAAAGTCTTTAATCAGTGCATCCTACCCGTCTTGTCATACGGAGCCGAGACGTGCACTCACGGTTCGACTAGTCCACCAATTTAAAGTCGCTCGGCGAGCTATGGAGAGAGCTATGCTCGGTGTTTCTCGGCGGCATCGAATCCGAAACGAAGTAATTCGCCAGAGAACCAAAGTAATCGACATAGCTGAACGGATTAGCAAACTGAAGTGGCAGTGGGCTGGTTATATCTGCCGCAGGACCGATAACCGTTGGAGTAGACTGGTTCTAGAGTGGAGACTGCGAATCGGCAAACGTAGCGTAAGACGCACTGTGACCAGGTGAAGCTACGACTTTCGCAAAGCGGTGGGCAGTGACTGGAAAACAAGAGCCGAAGATCGGTCTTAGTGGCGCGACTTAGGAGAGGCCTACGTCCAGCAGTGGACTTACACCGGCTGATTATGATGATGATGATGATTAAATTCGCGCTTTACGTGCTCTATCAATGATTTTCTAAACACTGCGACACTGGCAGAGCACAGTTGTGAAAAAACTCATACTTGTAAAACACAAAGTGTAACTGGGGTACAGGAATTTAGAAATAGGCCTGTACGGCACAATTTAGAATACTAATAAATAAGTAGGTAATTGGGACACCTAAGTAGGTGTCCTAATTATCTACTAATTAACAATGTGAGGTAAGTACCTCCCATTGTTCTGAAATAAGCATGAATTATAATGAAAACGCTAGAATGCCGATTGATTTTGAATTTCATTGTCTTTAGGATCGTCGCCTAAAAACAACGAAATATAACACGCTGTTGGGGTCGATAACAAAATGATTGCATTGTATACTTAGCCCTCATCCCCCCCCCCAGCTAGGGGAGAAATCATCCGATAACTTCAAAGACAATGTTCGTGTTGTTTTATAAGCCCTGCCCCAGGCCACTTACAAACTCCAAACAATCTTGAAAACAACCGATAGTCGTTACCATCCAATACCTTTCAGAATAATTTGCTTTTAAGATCTCTAGCACTCGGGGCGAGGTCTTAGCGGAATCTGTTAGGCGATTCGAGGGTGAAATTATGCAAACTAGCTTGTTGTTTATTTGTCTTTACAATCGGCAGATCGCGGCAACTTCTACCATCAATTATAAGTTTGAACCGTGCAGAATGCGCAAACAGCCGACTTCTGTTAAAAATGCGCCGGACGCTCTTCGAGCTAGCTATAAATGGTGGAGGAGGCATCATGCGAACCTATAGCCATCCTAGAGATGAACATATCCAAGGTCTGGAAAAACTATGTCACAATCTTTTTCGGAATATAGAAGAAGGTTATCTCACTTTTGTCACTATTGTATGGATGCCGTATCCAGAGCTGTTCCCAGTTCGGTGGTCCGCCAGCGCGGAGCCGGCTTGTTATTCCGATCTTGACGCCCGCCGTTTGCCAAACGGACATCACCGCTGTGCCTATTATGTTTTAGGGCTGCATTTATGAAGGACATGGACGTGACGCCTGATTGTATTTATTATTATTTGTGAGTGTCACATGTAGAACATTTTATTGATAAGGAATCGTAAAGAAGAATGTCAAATATTCTACTCTACTCGTTGAAGTATCTATCAGCACCTCAATGCTGCTGATAGATGCATATTGTAATTACTCTGTCCAATACAGGTAGTTGTGTATCCTCGACTGTCATTACGGCCTGCCGTCCAAAGAAAATACTGTATAGTCCGCCATCTTCTCATTTAAACGAGTTAAGTATAGGTTACTTGTTACTTAAATTTTAATTTAATCAAGTGTCAAATTAGGCGCTAACGCAGGCAACATTTCGTTTGAACAACGTAAATTCGAAGATAATCATGAGTTTGACAGGTTTTTAGTGAAATTAAGGAACGTTGCTTAAATATTTAATTAGAGCTTTTGTGCAACAGAAAATCATGAATCTTGTGATTAAATTACTTTAATCCACTTAAATTTTTAAATTTGTTTCGAACAACTCAGCATAAGCGTTTTGGCTTCTATAATAGGTATAGCAAAAGTTTAAAATAGCATAAAAAAGTGGAAATAATAAAGTATTATATTACAAAGTTGGGAACAAAAGTAAAAAACGGAAAATAGACTGTCAAACATAAAACAAAAGAGAACACGTCATCCGTAGAAGGAAAAAAAATTAAATGAGAAAAAGTAAAAAGAAAAAAATATTGCAAAGGTGCACCAGAAATAAAAAGAAAAATGTCGACACAAATAAATGTAGGTAGCAAAGTATGGGCTTAATCATCACGAGTGCCTACGACCTACGTCCTCCTGAATGTGAGGCAAGCGCTTTTTGATTGTAGACGTAATATTGAACCACCAGCGTATTATATATAACGTAACGTACTTCGTTCCATGTAGCAAGTGTCATTTCATAGAGGCAGGTAACGCGGCAGGCGGACTGCGACCTGGATCCCGCATCTAGGGCGCCACTGCCAGCGCCGCTAAACGCCCCGCACAACAAATCTCGGAACGGCACATTCATTCTCCCACGGGACTCGTAATATAATTCACTTTCGATGGTTTAACTTTTACAGCGCGAGAATAAAACGCAGAATCGCAAACGAATAAATTAACGCCATATAAAGTTGAATTACGAGTTACATCTAGACCACGTCCAGGGCAATCGCTTCAGTTGTATTTTTGAGCGCGAGGCTCGCGGAAGATAGCTGTTTGATTATCTATTTTCCCGACTGCCATCCTATCGATATTCCGCCTACACATTTCCGTTTATTTACTTGTCTAGGCAGGTAGTTGTACAACCCCTCAAACCTCTACGAGTAGAGTACTTACAGTTATAGCTGACTCAGCATAGCCACGTAAGCTTTCTTTAGAGATAAGGTGTTAGCCCTAAGATATTCGTGTGACCATTTTAAATCAATACAGTAGTGCTCTCCGAACGTATTTTCTCATTAGGGTTCCATAGTCCGACAAGGAACCCTTATAGTTTTGCCATGTCCGTCCGCGGCCTAGCGCAAAGACCGGTGGTACTAAAAAGCTGTAATTTGGTATTTGTATACATATTTATCACGCCGACAAAGTTAAAGAATAAAATGTTGGAATCATTTTTTTTTACTGTACCTCCTCTAACATGAAAAGTGGGGATGATTTTTTTTCTCGTCTACCCCATCATGTGGGACATCGTTGGATTGGTCGTTGAAAAATATGGTAGGGAGACCATTTTTGATTTAGGGTTCCTTTGGCGAAATATTAAGCTTTAAAGCGAAAAATTTTGTTACAGTAGTCCTCTCCTGGCTAAACTCCTCCTGGATTGTAGAAACGTGAAAAAAATCAGGGCAGTAGCACATATAATGAACTTAAAAGAAAAATTATCGCGGCTAAGTAGGCTTTACTAGTTAACGAGTAATAGCCAACCAACTTATGAAAGTAAAATTTCGTATAAAATCCATTGTTAATGAATTCGATGAAGTTGTTAGTTGTCTAAAGCAAATAAGAAACCCTCTTTCTACGGAACTCTACATTGCGCGTGGCCCGACACGCACTAGACCGGATTTTTATTTTAGAATTTGTATTTTAAAAAGCTCCTTGGCTCCCACCTTAACTTGTCTGACGCAGCCGGTAAGAACGCGTCGAAATAGCAGCGAAACCCTCGTGAAATACGGTCATCCAACTCAGAAAGTATCTGCGAGCCGGTTCCCGATTCCCGATCCTTCGAATCAAATAAATAAAACGAGAGCAGCAGCGCAGCAGCAGCAGCGTAGCATCTCCAACCGCTAAGCAGCAGCACCGTGAAGCCAGGAGACGAGCATGGGAGTAGCTTTGGTTGGTAAGTAGAACTTTTTGCTATCCTCTTCTCTCCCATACCTCATTTTGTTATCTTGAGATAGAACAAGCGCGGATCCACCGTTGTTGGCACGATGGCATGCCCGTCGCATGCCCAGAGCCTTGTCACACTTCAACCTGTTAGATTATTACCTTGAAAAGAACAATTAAAAACCATTGTTACGGTGGCCCGATCGGGTCCTTTAGAATTCTACAGATTAACCACTCGTCTGCCGCGACACAGATCTGTGTCCAACTTAGTATGGGCCACCTATACGTTGCGTTCCGCGAGGGCAGTTCAGAGGTTAAGGGTGTGAAAAGAATCAACAAAATCCGAAACACAACTGCGCCCCAGAAGCAAGATTGGCAATGTCGGAGCTGCGACGACTAAGCTGAAGTGTAATTGGCCGGCCACGTAAACCGTATGGGCCCCGATAGGTGCACCTGCACCCACAAGCAAGGCTCGGTGGGAGTGCTTCCGAATCCATGAGTGGTCCCTGCCATAGGCGGTGTATCCGGGGGCCTTCATCTTCATAGAGCCTTGTTTATGTAGGTTTTATGGTGTTACTGTATATGCAACAGAACTCAAGAAAACATAATCAAGCACCACTATATTAAATAATGTTGCATTTTTTTATAAAAATGTACTTGTCGAATCCGCGCGCCGAGTGCAAGGGGACGCCGCAGTTCAGTCAGATCTTGCTGATTAACCAGAATTTTAGTGTTTCTAAACTATTTACTGTTCTCTAACCTACGAGCTTATCTTTAAAATAATAATCATTCCTGAAACTATTCAGCTCGGGAAACAGGCCCTTTGGAAATCATCGGTCACATCAATCCTTGCAGGAAAATACTACTAAACATTGCAACATTTTCGGCGCGCTCCACGCACCTTTATTTTCTAAGAGCCTTACTTATTTATAAATACCGTATGTACGCAATTGAATCAATAAAACATGAAACATTACTACAACTTTTCTTTTATTCTTCTTTGTAGGATAAATTTTGTCTGAGTTGGGGGAGGCCTTTGCCCAGCACTGGGACACAAACGAGGCTACGTAAAAAAAAAAGTAGGATAATTTTCCAGAGGCTCTGACATTGGTTTTGCACTATAAACGATAATTTCTCCATATAGTTAAATATAAATAATAAACTTATTTATATTCCCACGACTCAGGAGACATTGCGTTAAGTACCAAGCTGTAATATTTTAAAAAGTCTGAGAGAAAAACTCAAACTGTTTGACATGTTTCAGAAATGATGCATTACCAAAATAACCCTAGCTGCCAACGTTTTTAGCATAGTCTATAACTATGCTAAAAACCTTGGCAGTTAGGATAAACACGATAAATTTTCGAGCGCCCTGCGCGCGCATTTTTTTTACTGGTGTGCGCATTTTTTTACCAATTACCTGAGTTTTAAGTATGCACGACTTATCAGGTTTTAGCAAGTGTAAAATATATCTACATATTTGGTAAAGATATAGTATTAGATATCGACGGTGGAAAGCAAATTTTTACCAAGCGACATGTATGCAACTTTACAGTAGAGCCATTTAAAGTTTTTATTTTTCGTAAAAAAATCATATCTTCTCTTCTATTAATCATATTGGTTTGGTTCTCACAGCATTTAAAAGCTATTCAAAAGTACTAAAAAATGTTGTAAACTAGTATTTCTTCAACCTGATACTTACGGAAATAGTGTCGCATGGTAATTTTTTAAATAAAAAGGCAACCTGGAAGAAATTACTAAGCAACAAGTGACACTTGTCATGAAAACTGGAAAAACATCGTTTATGCATATTTTTAGTGAACTAAAGAGTGGAACAAAGTCCTAAACGATAGAAATACTTTAGTTTGATCTGGGAAAAGATGCTGATTCGAAGTAATTGAAATAATTTATTCGGGATTATTTGTCTAACCTATGACGTATCTTTACTTACATACCCAGTATTAAATGAGTTTTCAGTTGAAAGTCATGACAAAAAATAAGAAAAACCACTGAATTTTAAATCATCTGAGGTTTTATTGAAAGTTCAACGAAAATAATCAACTGTCCAAATAAATTGGTAACAAAAAATCAACTTTTATACGAATTTAAAAACGAAAACAGTAATTCCATAAAGAAAACCTACTAAATTTCTCCAACACAGTACGGAGCGTCTATTGGTAGTAACTTTGTACTACTCATTCTAATTATATCTTCGTAATAATCAGTCAAACATAAAAGTTAAAATTGTATGTTTTATGGCTTTACACTCTACGGCTTGCAATATGTTTTTATGTTCAAAACTTACTTATGTACTCAAAAAACAGAATTGTTTTACCTTTAAAAATACTATGGAGGAAATAATAACTTATTATCCAAGATCAGTCTAAAGGCTTTTTGTTGAGATAAATCTCGATAGCGTATGAAATTGTCACAAAACTATTGTAGAGTCACAGTACAACATAACTTAAACTACAAACATTAACATCAACAGTCTTCATTTTAAGAGATCTTAAATCGTATTAATCACAATCCTCAATGTCTCACTCAGCCAAGGTGTCTTTTTCATTTGAAGAGCGTGGCAAGTTGATAAACTCACTTTGGAATAGACTAGGTATAACATTTTCCTTACAAAGTTTAGCCAGGTCTTCATATTTTGCCTTTGAAATAGGCAGCTTGGACCGATAGCACGACATAAGTGGCACTTTAGTTTCAATTTCACTTATGTCTGCAGATTTTTGCATTGAATCCTTCACTGAAATAGCTGAAGGCTTACTTTTTAAAAATGTTGCAATTATTATTTTGCTTATCTTCCCCGTCAAATTGCCTTTAAAGTATTTTTCAGAGACGGAGTCCCATTCCTTCTTGTGTTTTCTTTCCTTTTTCAAATTTGTTTTTCTTTTTCGTAAGCCTTTATCACCCACTTCTTCTTCTGGTGTATCCTCCATCCTTTTCTTTTTCTTTTTTGATTTAGATTTATGCGCACTCTCTACGAAATCATTTTCTGGCGTCTCCGCACCTGACCATTCATCAGATTCTGCGTACAGTCCATCATAAAATGTTGAAAAATCTTCATTTTCGGATAAATAGTCAATGTATCTTTTATCAGTTTTACAAGTTCGTTTATGACTTCTTAGACTACAGGACTTTGAACCGTTTGCAGCAGTGATTGTTGAATTTGTCGAACTGGTACTTGGTTGGACTGAGCTCGGAATCTAAATTGGAACAGTTATCTTTCAAAATATTTAGCCCTTGATCAAAAGTGTCTGAGGATGTTCTTGTATCTACGCGAATGGTGTTAGGTGAGTCTGACACAGAACCTGAAATGAATTCAGCCCCAGTCACTTCAGATGCGTGCTTTTCTCTATTGAAATGTGAATCTGCATCGTCATTAAAAGCGTCATTAAAAATATGTTCGGTGTTAAGGGCACTCACTCCAGGGATGGTGGTATAAGACTCCGGTATACTTATGGAAGTTTTACCTCCCCGATCTTCAAGGTCAGGATCTTCATTGAAGGACTTCTGATTCACACCGGCCTCGTTACTAGTGGGCACCGAAGTCTCTGCGTCTTGATGGTGTGTATTTTTCGTTAACACCAATTCATCCTATAAAAAAGGAACAGATCAGATTATGTCAATCTATTGACTAAATTTGGGATAGTAATTTATAAAAAATAAGGAACTTCGCTATAATTTTGCGGCGTTTTTCAAAGTAACTCGAGATCCCAATGACTTTATAGTCGCCAAACAAACCGAGTAATGTTTATACTTATTTTGAACATCATCTGCGAATATTTCAATTATCTAGCTATCACGGTTCATGAGATACAGCCTGGAGACAGACAGACGGACTGACGGACCGTTTGGGTACCTTGGGTACCTAGGGTTGAGCATCGAGTAACCCTAAAAATGACAAGGTAAAATAAAGCTGAATAAAACTTACCGGTACATTATCAAATTAAAGTTTTTTGCGCACTTGCTTCCGCCTTATTTCGGGATTTGTATTATCGCCCACTTGAACAGGAGAATTCTAAGCTAGGTTAATGATTTTCGATGATCGTTTCTTTTGATCCATTATTCTAAAACAAAATAAAATATAATTAAGATTATGCATTGCAAAGTCTAGCAATGTCATAGCAAGTATTAATACTTTAAATGAAAAAAGTTACCATGTTCATACTCCAAGCGGCAGACAGACAGGGCGCACGTGTGCACTATACGACGTTCGATCGCAGGCTGATTCATAATTTTGGTACTAACTGCCGTTAAAGGACCAAAATACATTCTTCCCAAGCAACAATTCCACTTACGCATGGATGCCATAAACTTACTTTTAATTTAAATTTCTTTCTGGAATAGGTATCTAAACTCCAAAGTTCGAAGTAAATCCGGCAGGTCATAATTTACTAAGCGACGTTCGTATTGTGTTTTGTCCCAGGGGTAAATTTACCAAACGACATATTTTTGTAAAAGGTGTCCCGGCTAAAATTTCTAAGTACAAAATAAGGGAAAACAGAGAACCGGTAAAAAGTGACAAGTTAAAAAATAAATATTTTCTAAGTAGGGTAAAATTTGCCTACCAAAGTATTATTAAAATTACAAATCCGGGTAAAATTTAATAAATGACAAAGTAACAAAAAACTTAAGCAGGCAAAATGTACTAAGTAACAAATAGCTGTAGATTATTTTGTCTAAGTGACTTGTTTTATAAATAGGTACTAATTTTTGTCGCATGGTGGCCGAAAATTGTAAAATATTACTTAAAAACTAAATTACCAAGCGACATCAAAACTCATCGTAGAGACTTGAGAGTGAGACCAATCGACGTAGAAAAAAAAGACGATTCCATTGATGTATATAACTCAATATTGCCCAAAGTGTCGCTTGGTAATTTTTTCCTTTCCACCGTCGAATAATAAAATATTTTTTTAGTAATAGTAGATTTACTATATTTGCCAGAAAAACATAATTTTTTAGCGCATTCACGCGCATTTCTTACCATTACTAGGTACGATATTTTTCTTAATTTTCAATATAATTAGCATGACACAATTAAATAAAAACTTCGAATAACCGGCATGGTGCCATGACCCAGGCTTTTTTTTATTAACGTAACACGATTTTTTAGTACCTATGTATATAATACGTTTTACCATGCCTGTCCCTACCGCCCCCCCTGAACAAAATGCTGCCTACGCCCATGGCTGTGACCAATACATTTTTTGAGGGCTGGATTCGCGCCTGAGATAAAACTTTTCTCATTTGAACGATAGCTAAGTACCTAAATTTAAGAAAATTGGAAACGATAAAGTAATTAATTCATTAAATAACGTAAAAATAAGGCAATTAAATATTAGACGTAAATAACTGTTAAGTTTTTTTTTCTTTTATTTCTAGTGTAAAAACATCGCGTCAAGTGGCTCTCAGCTTGCACCCGCTTTTAAAATACAATAAATTAAATTATTTGTGTCAAATTGCATATAAAGGCGAAGCTTAGTTCATAACCTAAGTGATAGTGTCTATATCAAAGTGATAACACGCAATCTCAGTGGAACACCAAGCGAATCAGTGCGAAATGGTATCGATTTCTTTGACGAGCCCGCCGTCTGAGTCAAGGCCGCGTTCGGTAGACGCTCGATACCGGTCATTACTCCCGAGCTGCGCAAGCGCCACGCTGACACGGCAGGCCCCTACTCAAGCACTTCCACGCGCCTGACACATAAGTGAGTCACCAAAATGAATACTCCTCCAATTTTGAACTGCTATGCCTGCCTCACAACAAAAAACGACTACAAGATGTTTAGATGCAGCAACTGCTGCAAATGTTTCCACCTGGACTGCTTAGGGACTGCCTCAGCCCAGAGAGACAAACTGGTTAGTCCTTATTGCGTGCGGGCGTCAAGGACTCCTATGAGATAGGAGAACAAGCAGACCGACGCAGTTTCGTAACTGCTCGCTCAAAGCAGCGACAATTAGTGGGCTAAAGCCTAAACTCTCCACCACCAGAACCCAATGAAGCTAGCCCCCTAAATCAAGAAGAGATAATACCATTCAGAGATGAAATAGCCAAAATAAAGAACCAACTGACTGAGGTTACAACCACAGTTACACAATACCAAATCAAGCTGGAAGATCTAGTCGGCAGAATAAAAAGCAATGAGAGGCGCCTAGCCGACGTGAAAGAACGAAAATTGCCGTGTTACGGGTACTGATGGAAGACCAGCGCTGGGGTACCATCATATCTTCAGCTTATGCTGAGTCAGAGCCTTTTTGCATTCGCCACACCCACAGTTCTCACACTGGATAAGGAATTGCTGTGCTGCTTTGTTAATATTTTTTTTGTAATAATGTTTCATTGTGCTTTGTATGTGCTCTTATTACTGTGTTATTGTTTTTATTGCGTGTGTGTGTAAATGCATATAAATAATTCATCTACCATCTAAAATTCGGGTCTAAAGAGCAAGATATACTTTGCAGGCCCATGACAACTAAAAAGCTGGAATTATTAATTTAAAACTAACTTAAAAAGTAACTTACCAAGTCAAAAAATTAAAACCCAAACTTGAAGGAATCTTCAAAAAGGGCATTACTTTTGGAGATTCCTTCAAGTTTGTTTCAACAGTATTGAAACATTTTCCTGCAATGAAAATAAATTAGGATTTAGTGAACGGGCCACTGCCGGCATCTGTAAAGTAGGGACACACTTTATTCACTATATGAGAAAAAAACATACATAAATATGACCCTACTTTCATACCCTAATTTCATGTTAAACTATATACAAAATTATTTAGGGCCGTCTGCCACAAAGCAACATGGGAGCATATAAAAACCAAAATCCTTAAATCTTCTAATAAATCTAAAAAAAATTGGTATATTATAGATAAGGAAACAGGTAAATCCAAATCAGGAGACCGCGAATTCTCACTTAAAATAGGTGGTAAATTAATAACTTCAAATGAAGACACAGCTGCGGATTTTAAAAAGTTTTTTGCAAATATTACAATTGTAACAGCGGCTCGGTTAGACTCTTCTATTGCTCTTGTTGAACGTATTTTGAAAGACTATGTCCCCCATGGAATCACAATTTCTCGTTGAACCACATTGAAGTCCATACCGTGATTAAAATGTTTAAAAAGCTGAATCTTGAAAAACTGAAGACTTGTGGGGTATATTCTTTTTGTTGCACTAACCCGTGCTAAGGACAATTTTAAAACCCTATTTAAAGGCAAAAAATTACACCCATGCCGAGACTTGAAACCGCGACCTCTGGGTAACCGTGCCAGCGCTGTGCCAACTGAACCAATGGGCAAGTGCAGGCATGAGTATTTCGAGCCTCTTTACAAGAATATTCTTATGTTATCTTAACTATGTCTTATATTATCTATGCCTTGCCCATTTTTCGTGAGCCCCAAAATACCTTCTGGCAAAAACTTCGACATACTTGCCCCTTAAGCAACCGTGCAAGCGAATACCTGACGACCGCTTCTTATGCGCACAAGAAAATCGAGTGCTCTACCCGAAAGAGACCTGTATCCAGCAACTCTTGAGTTATGAAGACAACCTCACGCGTTGTCTCCAGTTCTTCCAGTTGTTGTACTGGAAGTACGTGTTGAAACTACAAAGGTAGAACTGATCATCAGTCTAAGTAGCTGGATACTGTATGCTAGAAATGAGACCATGTTTACAAAGAAATGCGGCACCGACATCACACGAGAATAAGTGCGCGGTACATACACGAACCATAGACGAACCTTGTGATGTATACATCGATGATCTTCACCTGCATCGTGAATGATCCTATGCAGAGAATATGGACTGTACAAGAACTCCTATCACCTTACCCGAACTGAAGCCCCGTAACGTGCCTAGCATGACCCCAGCAAATATGGACTTGGACGAGCTGAACATCCTCGCACATGCGATGAAGCAGAAGAACATCTTCAGTGATAGTAAAAGTGAAACCCATTGCGAAATGATAGTGCAAAGCCTTAGTCCTGCTACTAGTTTTATATGCGTTTTTAGGATTAACGATTGTATGTCTAGTTATAATTAAATTTAGGGTTCAATTTATAACGTGCTGGCGAAATCACCATTGGATGATTTCGCTCTTAAGGAGGGAGAAGTTATACAACCCCCTCAACCCTCTAGCAGTAGAGTACTTACAATTACAGCTGACTCAGCATAGCCACGTAAGCTGTCATTAGAGATAAGATGTTAGCCATAAGATATTCGTGTGACCATTTTAAATCAATACAGTAGCGCTCTCCGAATTGAGTGGACGTATACTCTAGTTTTTTTATTTTAAAATTAGTCTAAGTACCCGACTAAGCAAATGGCTAAGCAAATAACTGTTATTTACTGATAGGTACTGCAAATGGCTGGATGAGTGACTGACGCTGGGAATACTCCCAACTCACAGAATATAAATATGGTATTTCTAGCCATTATGAACGCCTAAGACTGTCATAATATTATTTAAATGTAAATATCACTAAACATAATTAAATACGGGATTACTGAAAATATTTACAAAATTTCCGGGATCGTCACCTCAGTAGACTGGATTTATCGTTTATCTTATGGGAGGCAGCGCAGCAATTTGTTGAAACAAAACTCGGGTAAACAAATTATCTCGGGGTACGGTCTGATGTCATTAAAGTCAGTGATTCGCATAAATCGACCAATTAATTATGCAGCCGGTGATTAGCGATAAATCAATGTCTTATAAAAAGCCGACGGCAAGTGACGAGGGTTCACATGGCCGTTTCCCTGTTTGACCTCCGCGCCGCGCCGCCGCCGCCGAGTCGCCGCCGCTCCGTGATGCGGATTGTGCTGCCGGTGTATGACACTTCCCGAAACGTGCCGAAACAGTCCCTAGCCGCTCGCACAGAGCCCACTTAGTCGAAAAATAAATCACATGATCACATCTTCTTACATATCTCTACGCCACGTCATATTAGGTAAGTGACATGGGTTTGCTCCACGCCGTAATCCTAGATAATGTTTAGTACCACTAACATTTTATTGATGAATTTGCATGTGGCCCTCAGGCAAATAACGGAGTAACAAATTTTTGACTTTTTTGATCGATATCTGAATGACGATGAACGATAGCTAAAAAATGTAAAGGACCTTAATCGTAGATCGTAAAAAAGCAACAAAAAAGTATTGTATCAATTTTTTTATTGTGTGAGTTATTGTGAAAAAATAGAATTTAACCATTTTTTCAAGATGGCGGCAAATGCACATAGGAAATCTTGATCGGCAATATGAAGTTAAGCTTTTCTAGAACCCCCTCAAGTAATATCGGTAATTTTGCCTTCTCCGTTTACATGCATTTCTAACCCGTTTTTTTCGACTGGACTAACTGTTAATGCAATTAATAGGAGAGGACACGTTAAAAGATAAATAAACGTGGTTTTCTTTTTCTCTGCGACTAATACTTTTTGTAATAGGTATAACCAGTCGGAAAGTCAATATTGTCACGTGGTACTAAAATGCGCCGTACAAATCGACTATCTAACGTCTAACGTAGGTAACGTCTTATATGTATGATGAAGCGTTTATCATTATTTGAGTTTTCTCGTTTAAAAACTTTTTTATGCATAACCTACAACCCTTATAAGATAACGTTCGGAATTCAATGACAAAACGAAATGTAGGTAATAAGTTTTATGTTATTAGAGTAACTTTATTTTTCGCATACTTTGTGACCCCAAAAACCCCGAAGCAATATTTTTATTGTTTTATTTTTAAAATTTTTTTGGTTTTTTTATGATTTCTATGGTATAAAAGCAATGTCACTCCGATCTAAGTTAGACGCAAGTTGCCCATTACAAAAAGGTAGACGTGTTACCTAGATTGCAAAGCTGCGCGAATCTAAAATAAGCATTAAGTACAGAGATCGCAAGCCTAGGCTGTAGGTATGGTACCAGAAATAATAAATCAATCTTTACCTGACGCGAGCAAAAAGTCGGCCCTCAGCGGCGTAACTAACCCTAAACGGCCGTCATCTCTGTCTATCTCACATGTAATCTGCACGCAGTGAAGCCGGAGCCACGGGCCACGTAGTAAACAAACAAAGTAAGTAGTGTAACTAATAACGGAGATAGGGAGATTCATACAAGAAATATGCTAACTGGGGCCGCAGTTTATGGCGCAAGTTGGCGCGCAGCGATCACCGACCCATCCGCAGAGGGTCTGCCGCGCAACATTTCAGAATTTTATCACCCTCCTTTCGGGCTCCGAGCGCCACAGTCGGGAAAACACTAATAAGCCTCAGGGCAGATCAAAAACTCTGGTCTGAGAGATGGGAGGCCTTTGCCCAGCATAACAGTCATAACAGCTCTGCCTTTTTTTCTTATTCGAGTGAGGCTGATCAAGCCGCCGCCGGCGCCGATGTTACATACAGCATTTAACAAAGTCCCCATAACCATCAGATAATGGGGGTTTTTATTGTCAATATGATCAACTTTTACTATGGGGAAACGGCTTACATTCTACGGCTAATTAATATGCCAGAACAATTTGCCGGGTCAGCTAATGTAGGTTATAATAATAATAAATAAATAACTTCCACGCAATACAATCACTTGATGTGGTCCCAAACTAGGATACCCTCTGTTATGGTAACCAGGCAAGGACATCACAAACATCGAAATACACCCAGACTGAGGCCATTTGTACAAATGTACGGCGCCCCCCTGTGGGAATCGAACCCACGACCTCTGTCTTGGTAGTTGAGCGCCTTAATGGCTAGACCACCGAGGCAGTCTTAATAATTTTAGTAATAATTAATAATTTTTTACATTAACAAGTAGAACCTACGTTTTCAGATATAGGTTAATTTTAGTACATGTTTCATATCCCATTAGGTTTTCCATAAAGTTATGTTTAGTCTATTATTAAATATTTTATAGTTACTGTTTACCATAACAAATTTTGTTGTTAAATTTAAGTTGGTTCCTCGCGATACAGGCTAAGCCTAGTGCAAGGACCCCTGGTAATTTTGTAGTTTGAGTTTTTAATAATAAATATATTTTTCTTTTCTTCTTTATATAAGTATATGGGAATGTTGTTACACCCTGTATAAAAATACATAAAATGTACTATATATAAATGTAAATGGTTATAAAAAAAATACTTCGGGATTGAGAGCACTTTGTCCGCAAATCAATCTTTAGTAACTGGATGACTACTGGATGAGTAACTGGTTACTCATGTTTTTTGGAAATTATATTTAGATACGATGAAAAAAAATCGGCCTGGAGACAGACTTGAACCGGCGTCTTCCGGTTCCGGGACCGTCCGGTTGTCCAGCTGAGCTATTACAACCTTGTAGATGACGGCGAAATTTACCTTCGTATTATAATGACATTTAAGCAGTTTTTCATTGCCTAAAAACACGGATAAAACGAAGTTTTCTAAATTTAAACCTAGCTAGATCGATTTATCGCCCCCGAAACTCTCTGCACACTAAATTTCATGAAAATCGTTGGAGCCGTTTCCGAGATTCAGATTATACAAGAAATGCTCGTTTAAAGGTATTAGATAGATATCCGTGCACTCAACTCAATAACGATACGGGCGACTTAACAATTAAAATGGAAAGGTTCATGTGCTGTCGACTGCACATAATTGTCAGCGTCGCTACCAGAATCGCTTCTTTGTTTTTTTAGTTGTGCGTTCGGTTTGCAACCAGAAAAGTGGAACAAAAGACTCGCTTTGGTTATAGAACATAAATTTAAAATTTTTATACGCAGTCGATAATAAAAAAACGATACACGATAAACGATATAACGGCATAACAGTATCCACCTTAGGCAAGCATTACATGCAACAGACAACCTTAACTCATGCACATTCGCTCACGTAGTCGGGGAAAACTTTCAACTTAACTTATTTGCGCACCCGGACGAGTAGAGCTTGCCTGTACTTACTTACACTTCAAGTTACAACCTACGTAATTAGTAATTAGCAAATAAATATTCTTATTCGGGTACTGACATAATAACAGCGCTGAGGTGGCCGCCCACTCCAGCACATGCCGAGTCCGAACCTTTTTACATTTGCCGCACCCACAAATCTCTGTTGTTTTATTGTACGCTACTTTTTCATGTGTATATTGTTCTTTCTTTCTACGCATTGTTTCACTTTAATAGTATTTTTTTCTTTGTATGCTGTATGCACATTGTGCTTATCGTTTGTGTTGTTCCCGTACATGTGTGTGTGCAAATGTGAATATTTTTTTTATCTATCTATCTTATTCTTACTAAGCGTAGCAGTTATCTTCACAGCACAGAAGGGAGCCAGTAATGTTGTGTGTGGTGGCTGCATGATTTCCATCGATGGAAGTTAATTAAGTTGTGGACATCTGATTTTATTTATTTTATTTTTATTTTATTAATTTTACGAAGTCCACAGAACAAAGTTACAAAAGATAGGCAATTAATGTAGACCAAACATAGGCCAATTACGGACTAAGTACCCGCGGGTATTAAGGCCTGTCGGGCAATAAGGCCTAAGTAGCAAAAAACGTACGAAATACAGTAATTGACGATCAAGGTTACACTCACACAAGCTCAGAGCATTTACAAGTCGCTGCGAAGTGGAGGACGAACGCTTGCACTTCTCCCCCCGCCAGTGTCGTCGAAATCATTCAGCGGTGCGGTCACGCGGCACGAATTATAAAAATTGGCTCCAGTAAAACGTAAGTTATTTTGAAAATATCATATTTACAAACCTGTATTGACTGTCCGTTTATTAATTAATGTATGCTTGTCCCTAGATTACCGTATTAAAGGACTTGGAGTTGTAAAATTTTTATTATAATTTTTTTTCTGTACCACGTGGTTGGCTGATATTAAGGCCTATAAAATTTTATTATAGGCCTTATTACACTCCTATTTTTTAAACTGCTATATAAGTAGGAGCATGTTTTTAAAATGTTTGTTGGTGGGTAGTATGTACGTAGTTATACATTTTCAATTTATTTATGTTTTCAGTGCTTACGGTCACGATGCCTCCAAAACGGGCATTGTGGTCAGAAGACGATCTAATCGCAGCTGCTAGACTGCTCTACAAAGTGGAACTTTGAGTACGTATAAGGCTGCAGAGAGACATAAGGTTCCTGGAAGAACAATCAGAAATCATCTGCAGTCTGGCAGTTTAAAGAAAAGTTTGGGACGTAAACCTATATTAAATGAGGTACGAGGTACTCCAGTCACAAAAGATCTATTTGATAAATATAATCAAGAGAAAATAAATAGTAAAGAAGTGAAACACCGTGAAGACACCGTGTGGCGCCGGGTTAAGAAAAGCGTCACTCCATTTCCTTCCGTGGATGTCGTAGAAGGCGACTAAAGAAATCAATTATCAGGAGACGGGCAGCAGCGTTTTCCTGAGATTCCAACCGCATACTGCGATCGCCAACCCGCCTGCCAAGCGTGGCGATTATGGCAAAACCCCTCATGGTTAGAAAAACCATGAGGGAGGCCTATGTCCTGCAGTGGGCGTCAAGGGGCTGATGATGATGATGATGAAAGAAGTGAAAGGTAACAAAAGAAAGAAAAATAGACAACACGAAAAAACTTTACTGATGTTGAAACAGGTAGAAAAGAAAAAACTAAGTTTAAAAAGACTTTCCTAAGAAAGCTAAAATCGTATCTGCAAAAAAGTCTACTACCGTCAAAGGTAAATCACAAAAACAAGTAAGTTTGTACTGTCATGCCTGCAAAGAAGATGGAATGGACGATGCAATGAGGCAATGCTCGCGATGCTCCAAGTGGTACCACGAAGAGTGTGTCGGTTTGACTGCAGAAGATACTGATAACTTTCAATGTCCTGTTGGATGCGAATAAAGGCAATTTATTTAATTTTCTAAGACCACTATGCTTCCTATTGCTTTATTTTAATGATTATTCATCTCAAGAATACCAATTTACGTAGTATAAGTTGATTTTTGGATAGTTTAAAGTATAGGCCTTTTTACCCTACCCTATTATAATAAGGCCTACAGACTGCGTTTTTAAAAAAGTTATATATTGTTTTGGTTTTAAGCTAGAGAAGCTATTTTTTGTTTAAACTCTGTAGTAATTTAAGTACATGACTGATTAATAATAAAACTTGTTGATTATGTTGGATATTTTTCATTTTATTACAAATTTCCCTTAGCTAGGCCTTAATACCCTCAGGTACTAGTATTTTTTAAACTTATCTTATTTACAAAGCACAGTTAGAAATTATACAGCCAAGCATAAACAAAATAAAGCAAAACTAACGTAAATCTTGCAAAGTTTGGCGCGCGCGTGTGTGTGTGTGTGTGTGTGTGTGTGTGTGTGTGTATGTGTAAGAATGAAGAGAAAGACTAGACTTCAAGTTTTACCCTTTAAAGTTTCTATAACCTGCTGTTTGAAAGTTTCTTGAGACACATGAAATATATCAATGTCTGAGAAAAATTTATTGTATGTTTCAGGCAAGCGACAGCTTATAGAATTTTGAGCATAGTTCGTGTGGACAAAAGGAATGTGGAAGATACTATGCATGTCATGTCGAGTGCGTGTAGATGGGGCTCGTAAGTTTAGTAAAGTATTAACTAGTTCAAGGCTGTCAATAGTGCCCCTGCAGATTTTATATAAAAATTGCATGTCTAAGATTTTACGCCGATCCACAAGAGTCATTATATTATGTCTCTGGCAAGAAGTCAGGTAGTCATCGTTGGGGTAGCCAGATCTGTAGTTGAGATGGCGTAAAAATTCTGCCGTAGTCACATATCTGTGGTCGGAGTGGTCCGTCTGTTCTCATACCGGAGGCGAGGGAGGACGGGGCGCCGGAACTTTTTAATGTAATCAATGAATTTTCTCGTTGCAGTTCCTTGAGCAGGCTTCGACCTCGCCGGCCGCGGGGGCGCCCTGCTGAGCCTTTTATGTTTATTTATCAAGCGTTTTTGTCAAAGCGATACTCAACCGTGTTGTGCCCAGCCACCCTTTCGGTATGTTTGTAGTCGGAGGTGGAAATATTCCGAGAGGAGGTGGGAACATTCTGGAGGTCGTACTAACCATTCTCCATGTAGGTGTCCCCAGACCTCACACCGTTAGATTTCTTTTTTTGGAGACCCGTGAGAGATTTATCATACGGGAAGCAATATGAAAATGTGGAGGAGTTAAAACCTGTATGGAGACGTACAATTCCTATAAGACAATCAACAAGCAGAGAACTCATCAGAAGGTTGACGGGGGATGTAGAATGGGGACCACCATTTGTTTTTATTATTTGTTGGGCAATCTGCTGTCAATAAAGCATATTCTGTGAAAACAAGTAGCTTCCTATAATGTTTCAAGATATAAAGCCCTTATACGCCAGACGGACAGACAGACGTCGAATGTAATAGTGTACCCTGCTGGTAACATAATCGGGCCTGTCCATACAGAAGGGACGTGGGGCGAGGACGCGGAAAAGTCGCGACGCGATGTGTAGAGTTCCCGCCCCTCGCCCCGTCTCTTCTGTGTGGGCTTCGTCCTGTCCGTTCAGTACATTTTGTATGATACTGAATTGGAAAAAACTACGGACTTCTCCTATGGGGAAATTCAGTAGATGCTAACGTGCATTCATAACCCAAAAAAATGTATTCGTGCTTTATGCGGCAAACTGAGCACAGAGACATGCAGATCACTATTTAAAAAACTTAGAATGATGACACCATGTATGTATATAAAACAGATAAGCATCTTGGTTAAGACAGCACTACTATATTTTGCCGACGCATGGTCAGTCTATACAGGGCAGTAGAAGACACAAGGACCAACTTTTTCTTCCAACAATAAGATTGTGTTTACATAAAAATAATGCTTACTGTAGGTATGGCTATACGAAGTTATAATACATTTCCAAACGAAATAAGGAATAGCTTACATATTAACGAATTTAGGATAAATTAACAGAGTAGCTTTTAGATGCTTTAAATGCTTTTACTCAATTAAAGATATTTTTAACGAGAAAAGGAAGCTGTGACAATTCATGTGATTTATATTAACTACGATAAGTGACTTTACTTTCTGTGTTCTATAAATCTTGCCTGTGAAGAATGACAGAATGTTCATTCCTTATAATTTTTTATGATCTGTACTTATATTTATGTATGTACTTCCACATTCTAGCAAAGAAATGAATTGAATAATTGAAAGACGACGCGCCTATCGCCTAGCGCCTAACAAATATATCGAGCGAATGTGGGTAGAAGGGCCGGTAAGGGACGACCCAGGCGGACATACTTCGACCAAATAGGGGATTAATAGCAAAGGGCGAGATAAAAAGTACCCGAAACCGACGTGCGTGCATGCAACGACTAATGAATGTTGAGGAAGCGAAAGTTATCTGTCAGCATCGTGGCAAGTGGCAGTCCCTGATCTCTGCGTACCCCTCTGGGGTACAGGCGTGAGTTTATGTATGTATGTATGTACGACGCGCCATTTCCGCGCCCTCGCCCCACGTACCTTCTGTGTGGCCAGGGCCATATGACGCCTAGCCCCGGGCTACACAGAAGAGACGTGGGACTGGGGCGCGGAAAAGATGCGTCGTTAATCCACTTCACTTTATACAAAATGTACCGAAGGGACGAGACGAAGCCCACACAGAAGAGTCGGCGACGTCTGTGTAGCCCGGGGCCTAGAACGGCATAAATGAAACCACTGCACGATCTAGCGTCGCACATTTTACTTACGCGATTAACCTAGCTTTAGCTACTTATTGGCTTTAAGCAGTCTACATTGTTAGGTAATCTCGTGTACCTAATTAAGTTAGTCTATCGTTTACTGTACTAGAGAGAGGGACTGTCAATATTCTATCTATCTGTAGATTTACCTACCAATAGATTTCTACTACTCTTGGTGCGAGTTTCTTCTTCTTCTACGTCACCTAGACTCAACTCAAGTGTATTATAAGCTCCGGGTATTGTACCTACAACCACTAACGCCATCTAGGCAACGGTGTCATAAATACAAAGTAACGTTGAGTAGTACAGTAGCATTCGTAAATAGCCAACACGTCATGCGCTATGGGTGAGAGTTGGGGCGCGAACTTGTACGAGACACCTTCCCATATTTTTGTTCAAGTTACTGCCGGGAATCATACCTATATCAACGTTATGTATTGATTCAACTACTCCCTAGTAGTCTCAAACAATCAGGGGGAGAACTCCCACCAGGCCTTAAATTCTGTTTATGCTAAAGTGCACCATTTTCAGGCCACTGCCTTTCAAATGTGTTTATTGCTTTGTTGCTTCAACTTCACTCGCATAAATGCGTCAAGTCTTCGTGGCGGACATGTTTAGTCCGTAAATATCCACTGTTAAAGTAGGTACTGTCTCTGTGGCGCCGGATTAAGAAAGAAAGCAAGCCGCGCGACTTGCGACTAGTGAAAAGGCGCTCTTACTGCAGGGGTTTTCAGTCTACAGGTTTGCTAAGCTTTCGCCGGGCGGTTTCCAATAATTCCGTACCCAAAATCGTATAAAAAGGTCACAAGTTTTCTCCATAAAGCGCGCTATCTCCCGGCTGAGATAGGCCCGCCGGCACATGAATGATTACGACCCTTAGTGAGCCCAACTAGGCGCCGATAAAACTCACTCATCAGAAGCTATGTGCCGACCTACACCCAGACAAACCCATGCCGACGTAAAATATGAGCGGAAGCGCCTTGAACTTAAGTTATAGCAACAAGCTAGCTAATCGCAGATGGCGACATGATTTCACAATGTCCTGAAATAATACAGCTGTAATGTATGATATCTCTTTTATTTTTACAAATTAAAAATGTGCTTTGGACATCTACCTAATCAGTCTGAAACAAACAATACATCTAAGTACTTTCGACAGCTGACCAACCGTTATTTTATTGCTTAGTTCTCAAATCAAATCAAATCAAATCAGTTTATTGCTTCATGTGGTACAACAGTTCTTACAATAAGGTATAGATCCATGACATGAGCCCTGTAAGGGCACTGCAATTTTATAACAAAATTACTTAAAGGATATTAACTTAAAAACTCTTGCAACGTACGCGTGTAAAAAGCGATATGCTGTCGATAGTACCTACTGTAATCTTAACAATAACAATCGAATTAAATCTATTTCCCCTCGGTTGATTTGTCCGACTTGTCTCCGGTTGAGTTATCAGACTTGTCCTGTATGGGCACCGTCCGCTCTTCCAGCGGCTCCGCGCGGAAGGCCACCAGCATCAGCTTCCCCTTGTCGAGATGGCACTCCACACGCTCCGGCGGGAACCCCTCAGGCAACAGGAAACGCCGCTCGAAGTGGCTGCGCGTCCAGCCGTCTTCGCGCTTCACCTCACGCCGACCCTGAACCGTGACTTCGTTCCCAATCGTCTTCACCTCGATCTGCTCTGGGGTAAAGTTTTGCACGTCCAAGTGAACCTCCACCTTCTTGCCGTCCACTTTGACTTCGGAGTCCGAGTAAACGCCCTCAATCCCGTGGTAGTCCTTCTCCAGCGCCGCAGTCGCCTCCCGCATGAATTTGAGTGGATCGCGGAAGAAAGGGTCCCTGGCGAATACTGCAAATGGGTCCTCGAAAACCCTCGCCAGCGGCTCCCGGTGATGCGCCAGGTTACGCAAATGTCTAAACCAGTACGGCACCAGTGACATTTTTTCGTATTTCTCTTCTTCGCTTCGAATAGTCAGATTGTTTGTTGTGAAACTGACACAATATTTTCCGCGCAGCGCGCTTTTATAGCAGCAAGAGTAGCGCTATCTGTCGACGAGTATGCGCGAGAAATATCTCGAAACGTCAAGAAAACTCGAGTAAAAAAAAAACAAGTAGCGCCACCTATTGGTGCAAGGATGAACTACGCTGAGGACAGCTATGCCATCTGCTGTCGGGTAGAAGAAGTTACCATTTTAGACTTTCCACATTACAAGGGGTCGATCGGCGGGCATACCGATACAAACTAAATAAACCTATAATAGAATAGGCAATACTAGAGCGCAAAAAACCCGGCCCCGTGCGGCCATTGGAGCATTTTTCTGCACTTGATGTTATTTGTAAAAACACTATTCCACTAAAATACTCCTTAAATGCATTTTAAATAGTCTGTGACGCAGGGAGAATGAGCAGTGCACTTAAACTGCATCTAAAGTGTTTTAGGGAATCGTGATTTTAAAAATAATTTGTGTCTGAATTCCTAGCGTATCTAACGATTATTTTAGACCCGACGCGACGTCGCCGGCCCATTGTAACTTAGACATACCTTTATTTGATTTTCACAGATTTTCTGAGCATTGTTTCTTCGGATATTACTCGGCCTGGCTTTGCCAGAACCTTTACCAATGTGTTCCAGCAACGTATCGCCGCTAAGAGTCGCCGTAGCGTGATGCAATCGCTGACACCACCTTTGGAACCCCGCATTTATTTTTAGTGCAAGCAAAAAATCAATCCATTGTGTCGGTACGCTCGACTTACTCTTAAATTAGACCCCACTCGCGTCACCAGCACCATTGATATCTATATAGTGTAACAACGTGAAATCATTGTGTACACAATCCATTGGAGCATTATTATATTTGCTTCCGAGATTATTTTACCTCAGTCAGATGTATGAACAAGATATTTCCAGTAAAACATAGCAGGTAGGTAGGTATTCCTTCGGCGTGTTACTTAGAAAGAAGGAACTTGCCCACATTCGGATCGGATAAGCAAACACAGAAAACACGATTCTGACAAACAAATAACTACACTAAATCGGGCAGGAAAATCTTCCATAAAAATATTTCACGGTTTTTAAACAATCGTTCGTGTTTAGAAATTTTCTCTTGAAATACGAATCCGTTTCTATACTTGCTCGAACATGCATGCCAGAGAACGTTAAAAAAAACATTTAAGAATGACAAAGCCACCAATAACCACCCACGCCGTAAACCTTCGGTCACACACAGCGATTAATCGCTGCGAGTGCCGACCCGCCGCGAGTATTCGCTGTGTGTGACAGGCTAAACACTGCGAGAAGATTCACTCGCCGCGCGCGACCATTCGCTGCCTGCCTGCCACACATATAGAGTTCTACACGAGAATTTCGACTGTCAGTCCGCATTCGCAGCGACTAAAATTGAACATGCGCAATTCTGGTTGCGTTTAACTTTAATTCGCAGCGAGTGAATCTATTCGCAGCTAATAGCCTGTCACACACACAGCGCAGCAATTAGTCGCTGTGTGTGACCGAAACTCTAAAGGACTGCGAAAACCATTTGCTAACAAGATCACTTTAGGTTAAGTGAATGTCCCTGGGTGGGGTAAATACAAGCATACCACTTACGAATAAAAAACACTGACTGCCACCATTTGGGTTAGTGGGGTCATATGAAACCAATGTGTACCCATAAAATTTGTTTACAAAAATTGACAAACCGCTTAAGAAGTGCTACCAGTTCCACCAATGGAAAAAAAATCCTATCTTCTTTCATAATACGTGTTTGCAAAAAGTCAACATCTAAAATCTCAATAATTGTGATGGCTATTTTAGAAGAAGAAGAAGAAAAAACATTTATTATAAAAACAGTGCACACGCCACAATAACAAAACAAAAAACAACAAAGAAAATATTTCAACCGAAATGTTATAAAAAAGAAAGGAAAACGAACGGTCACGGCGTGTCACTGCTGCTATAAATGGCAACTGACTCAGCAGTATACTGAGGGTCAAGCCTTCAGCGCTGATTTTCAGTCAGTGTCATTTTCGACACTATTAGGTACAGCGTAGAACCTAGGATCCATAACTTAAACCTAGGTGTTTAATCAATTTACGCCAAAAACGGCCGTTGCGATTTTGTTGACATAATCACTTTTTACAAAAACGTATTATAAAAGAAGACATGATTCTTTCCCATCGATCGTTGGCTCCGGGTAGCCCCTTAAACATAAAAATACAACAATCCTTCAACACTACCCTACCATTACCAACCTAAAGACAAACAACTGCTCACGCGCCACTAATCCGTTTCGACCACACTTTATTTACTTCCATCATTACCGAGTCCACAGCGCGTCACTCCACCCTCCTTAATAAACCCACAAGCCCATATAAGCTGCCTCGAAGCCTTCCGCCAATCAGTCTGGAAGGAATTTTCAATGACGGTAAACCCAAAGTCGAGGTGTTCAATCCAGAAGATGGTGCGACTACAGTTGTTTGTCCTAGCAGTATGCTTGGCTAATGGAGTGATCTGCCAACCCTTGAAAGGCTTGGATACTGCTGTTGGAACAGGTAAGAATAAACAAATAGCCTTTTTATCTTTTCACGCGTGTGGTACTCCGTGTAAGAATATGACCATCCCTACTCATATTTCGGGCGTCTCAAGAAGCTACTAATCGAAATGTAGGGGGTGTGTAGCAGCACCTCTCGTGTACTATAATAAACCACTACTGAGATCGTCAACCCACCTGCCCATACAGTCCACCCAAAAGCTAGCACGTCTTTGGCGGCTGGTGACTGACTTTTAATCACTAGCCATGTTTTCTAGGCATTTGTATGATCGTTCACTCCATTTTGAGAAAAAAATTCTATGTTGAATAGCGCGTGGTGGCAATAAAACTAGAACTAGAACTAGAACTAGAAAATGTTTATTTGTCTTCAATATAGTAAGGCACAATAATCACGTATACTGTAAAGCAATGATGACAGTTTAGTGAGTAATTTATTTAAAAGCATTTTAATTAGGTATTTTTTAAAACAACTAACTTCGTATACCATGTTTATATATTTTTTACTGCGTGATCCTAAAAAGAAACAGATGTCTTGTCATTTTTATCAACCATCCATATCTAATATTTCGATTTGGATGCTACATAAAGATTCAGGCTGTATACCTTACTCCAAGGATAGATAAGAACTCCCAAACACTTGAATCATTCATACATAAACTAGGCACGACTCATTGGCAGTAATTAAGCTGTAGGTACATATGTCTTCCCGTCTTTTATCCCCAAACTGTCTAAAATAAAGCGAAAAACTTTTCTCCAAAGTTTTCCTCGCAAACTATTAGGGGTTAAAGTATGAAATTGCCGTTTTATTGCAATAGGTTCTTTGAATTGACATAGAATCTTCATGGTTTGAGGTTTTCGAATTAAACTTTTTTCAAATGGTTTCTATGATGTTCTTTTTTTAAAAAATGTGAAACATTTGAATATCGACTTTCAGTTGTTTTTGTTATTCAATTTAGACAAGACAAATGGATACTGCGAAAATTCGAGTGATTATGAGGCACCCATTTTTCGTATTTTTTTATTTTATTGATTTGACGCGAGTCAATATTGTGGGTAAGGTAACGTTAAACCATGCCGCTAATTCCTGGGTAGTTTGACTAGGGTCGGTTTCCACTATCTCTCTTAATTCATCGTTATTCACCTGTGTGGGCGGTCTTCCTCGTGGCTCGTTCTTTAAGTCGAAATTTCCATCACGAAAGCGTTTAAACCAAAATCGCACGGTGCGTTCATTAGTAGACCCCTCTCCAAACGCAGCATTGATATTGCGGGCTGTTTCTGTCGCGTTAGTTCCGCGTCAGAACTCGTATTCGAAAATCACTCGAATTTTCGCAGTATCCATCTTTCTTGTCTAAATTGAATAACAAAAACAATTGAAAGTCGATATTCAAATGTTTCACATTTTTTAAAAAAAGAACATCATAGAAACCATTTGAAAAAAGTTTCATTCGAAAACCTCAAACCATGAAGATTCTATGTCAATTCAAAGAACCTATTGCAATAAAACGGCAATTTCATACTTTAACCCCTATTATTTCAGAGTTTGTTCGATAAAGATTTGTAACATGCTTCTTCTTGCAAATACCTTTATGCTGACTCTGCCGACGATTTATAAAACATTGCAGGCTTTACAAAATCAGTGCTGAAGTTCGTCAGAAAACCCGACAATTGATGGTTAATGATGACTGCCTCGTTGGTCTAGCGGTCGGAAACCCGTGTGAAACCGAAACCGTGCCGGAAACCATAACGTTTGATTCCCAATGGGGGCATTTGTACACGTGGCCTCAGTCTGGATGTATTTCCATGTTTGTGATACACTTGCCTGGTTACCATGGCACAGGTATCCTAGTTTGGGACCAGGACAAGTGATTGTATTGTGTGGAAGTTATTATTAG
This sequence comes from Yponomeuta malinellus, assembly GCA_947308005.1. Lineage (NCBI taxonomy): Eukaryota > Metazoa > Arthropoda > Insecta > Lepidoptera > Yponomeutidae > Yponomeuta > Yponomeuta malinellus. Next base: position 22,331,963 of record OX370996.1, on the reverse strand, counting down.
TAATAATATTTGCCAACCATTAACAGCTAAGCCTAAAATGTTATTCTTGGCACTCTTAAGTCTTTTCATTAGGTATATTTCCATTGTACCTGTTTTCAAAACTGAGACTGTCTGTTGCCAAAATAGAAATACAAATAAAATAAAAATGAGCGGCCAAGTAAGTGAAGCAAACTTTTGCTCGGCAGGTGCCGGCAGGTCTATCGGAATAGAAGCGCGACCGCGGCTGTGGAGGCGATTCGTCAATCCCGAGCTCACTCTCGGCAGCTTTTCCGAAGTGGGCCTGTCTAAGATGAGGACTAGAAGAAGGTAGGAGCATTCTGATTGCCCGCCAGCACTCGGTGGCTATGGGTTGAGGAAGATCGAAAGGTGCTTACGAAATTGATTTTGTCCACAGTTCGGAAGAGGGCTGCGAGAAGCTGCAGCTCTGCAAGCTGCACGCGCGGTCCAACCGCAACTTCCTGGCTGCCTTCGAGCTCTACTTCGTCAAGTAAGTCTCGCGGGACATTCCTTGCCGCGGTACCACGAGACCTTAGGTATACCGCGCGTGAGAATAGACGAAGACTCGCACTATCCCGCTCTCATCTGCTAGATGAGAGCAGGGTGTGGCGATTCTTAGGGTAGATGTTTCTTTTCGGTCGATGAAGTTTGTAGAACAGACAGAACAATAGAATGGGCCCCAGAACTTAGAAAGTATTTATTGCACAATGTATATAAAATGATAAATTAAACCGCATAACTAACGACGTTTAGACAGAGGTCATGGGCTCAATTGGTATACATTTATTAAATACAAAAAGCCTGTATTTTTCCCATATCTGTCATGTCCTTGTCTGGGTGCCGTATCACAGGTATCTTAATTTGGGACCATTTGTAAGTCAGCGTCTGATGCCAAATACGCCTCAAGTACTTACGCAGTACAAGCGTGCACCGACCACGTCACGTCACATGCGTAACGTATGTGGGATTAGTGTTCTAGCTTAACTGTAGCTAGCTACAGAAACAGGGCCCCGCCCAGGCCTTCCAGGGGGCACGATAACTAAACGCGTTTCTTGTACCCGCAGCAAAGAGAACGCGCGGCTGTGGGACCACAAGACCGCGCGCTCCGCAGCGGAGTGCGAGCGCCGCTTCGCCGCCGGTTGCTATGGCAACGCCGCGCCCGCGCCGCGACAGAAACAGTACCAGTTCGTCCATGGCGACGACTACGAGTAGATGATATTCATAAAATGTTAATTCTAATGTCTATAAAGCTTTGTTGATAGGCATATACACTTACACTCTCTCTCTGAGAGTAGGCCTGTGCCCAACAGTGGGACGTATATAGGCTGCTTGTGATGATGATATTCACTAAGACTAGGGGGCGAGCCCCCTGCGCGTCAAACCCCAGCCGCTCCGAGCTTTGCTCACCGCGGCGCTCGGCCTAGGTCCTCGCTAGTTACTTACGTTTAGGACTTACGCGTGGGAACATTGTATGGTCTTGGCCTTCGGCCTCGGCCCGAACGGAGCTCGGCGTTCGGCCTCGCCGCAGCGGGGTTCTATCTACGTGCCCGTTTCGCGAAGCTCGGCCTTCGGCCTCCCAAGTTTGTCCCAACACAATTGACTGACCGCGCTCGACCTTTGCACAAAACCTGTGCAATTAAAACGCTCTCCAATCAATAATTTAAGGCTGCAATTGACTTATACTTTTATCCAACACTAGGGCGTGTTTAACAAATAAATGCTCAACGAGTTGAACTAAGAGATTGTTCAATACAATGTCTTAAAATCTCTATAAAATTGTAACTGTAGTTTTTCAGTTTATACCAATTTGGCTAAGCCCATTGGACTTTCCTCGTATTCTCAATAAGTTTTTATTGTAGAAATGTCGTTACTCTAGGCTAACCCCTACATTATAGAAATATGTTAATTGTACTGAATCGCTCGTAAGTAAGTGTTCAGTTACCTAGAAATGTAAATTAAACGATAAATTATAATTATTTAAACAATCCACAGTTTATTTTATTTCATATTATAAATTAAAGGAATAAAATACTTTTCTGTCACCCACTGTGTATAAATGCCCAAAATATACACCAAAAATATTAGGGGTTAAAGTATGAAATTGCCGTTTTATTGCAATAGGTTCTTTGAATTGACATAGAATCTTCATGGTTTGAGGTTTTCGAATGAAACTTTTTTCAAATGGTTTCTATGATGTTCTTTTTTTAAAAAATGTGAAACATTTGAATATCGACTTTCAATTGTTTTTGTTATTCAATTTAGACAAGAAAGATGGATACTGCGAAAATTCGAGTGATTATGAGGCACCCATTTTTCGTATATTTTTATTTTATTGATTTGACGCAAGTGAGTCAATATTGTGGGTAAGGTAACGTTAAACCATGCCGCTAATTCCTGGGTAGTTTGACTAGGGTCGGCTTCCACTATCTCTCTTAATTCATCGTTATTCACCTGTGTGGGCGGTCTTCCTCGTGGCTCGTTCTTTAAGTCGAAATTTCCATCACGAAAGCGTTTAAACCAAAATCGCACTGTGCGTTCATTAGTAGACCCCTCTCCAAACGCAGCATTGATATTGCGGGCTGTTTCTGCCGCGTTAGTTCCGCGTCGGAACTCGTATTCAAAAATCACTCGAATTTTCGCAGTATCCATCTTTCTTGTCTAAATTGAATAACAAAAACAATTGAAAGTCGATATTCAAATTTTTCACATTTTTTAAAAAAAGAACATCATAGAAACCATTTGAAAAAAGTTTCATTCGAAAACCTCAAACCATGAAGATTCTATGTCAATTCCAAGAACCTATTGCAATAAAACGGCAATTTCATACTTTAACCCCTATTACCTCATAAACAACAATTTCCCGTAATCTATTTGCATTTCACTTACACTTTTCACTTCTTGCATGCAGTTTGGTACCAAATAATATATTTCAATGATAATAAATACAGTAAAGTACATTTCTACTTAGCTACTAGCAAAACTTCTAAACAGTACGACTACTAAACGATGAAACTTTTCAGTCAGTCTCTAAACGCACTAAGAATCACTGCGCGTGGACATTAATTCCACAAAACAACCAGTTATTTCATTGAAAAGTAAAATATGTTATATCATTTAAGGTAACTCATATTTAATCTAGATTTTGAAATGGACACCTATGTTTAACTTAAAGTCGCACGGTGTTATTTATAAAAAACACGATTTTTCTAAAACAGTCCTCGGAGGCGTTTTTCCCTTTACCACAGACTAAGTAAACTGTCACTGAGGAGTGTTTTAAGGAATCATCTTTGTATAAATAAGACCAGCAGTTTCTACGCTATTTTAACTAAAAACATGTCGACTTTGAATTTCATTTTCCTCCCGTCTCATTAAAATTGATCTTTTACGCTTTTCTATAATTTATCCAGCATCAATATCTATTCTCTGAAACTAAACAATTTATTTGTTAAAAACCTTATTAGACGCTAAAAATTCAGAGGTCGCAGATTCAGTTCCCGGCATGGGTGGAATTTTTAGCCTCTAAATAGGTTTTTTAAATTGTTCTTAGCACGGATTAGCGTAACAAAAAAGAATATAATTTATTTGTTGTCCATCCGCGAATACTTCTAGTTACACGTGACACGTGACATTGGCGAAACCGAACTGGACAATCGGTGGAGTGGGTCGACAAAATAAAATTGCATTGAATAGGCTTGTCTTACATGCACAGAAAGGAGGGTGGACGAAACTGCGAAGATGATGAAAACTTTTTGTAATTCTTTCACCTGGTTGTGCAATAAAGTGTTATCTAAGTATCTATCTGTCTATATAGGCGCTGGGCAAGCCAACTCCATCCAAAAATTATGTTTCCGGCACTAGAGTGTACGAGTGTTTACTTCACCTAAAAAGTTGTTAAGTAAAAAGCTGTATAAATCTAATCTTGATGAAATTTTATATAGTATCGTCAACCAGTGCGTAAGTAGTTTTTGGCGGGCACTCACAGGTTAATGCCATTCGATGAAGATAGTTCACGAGCCTTCATTCGACCAATCAGAAACGAGCGGCGAATCAATGACAAGAATCCTTTTTCCAAATATGTTTACATCAAGGGTTGCTAACGAATATTTTATAGTAATATTACTCTGCTGTAAAGTAGACACTTTTTCTACATATGCACTATTAAAACTTCAACGACGGTACCTATTACCTGGAACATAGGAACCGAACACTAGTGCGTCTTCTTCTTGGCGGTCTTCTTGGCGGGCGGCGCGGCGGCGGCGAGCAGGTCGGCGGCGGCGCGGTCGGCGGCGCGGTCGGCGGCGCGGTCAGCGGCGCGCGGGTCGGCGCGGCGGCGCGGCGCGGCGGCGGCGCGGACGGCGGCGGCCAGACGCGCCAGCAGCGGCGCGCGGTAGACGCAGCACAGCGCGGCCAGCAGCGCCAGCGGCACGCCCATCAGCGACGCCGCGCGCAGCTCCTGCTCCGTGCCCTTCACCTGCCGAACGGACGAGGCGGCGTTTTGGATTCAAAGGCGACGTCAGGATTTCGACAGGATTCGGTGCGCATAAATTGGGCCCCAGCACCACTTCGACTCACTAATCGTATGGCCTATGTCGATCGTCTAATTATCCCCTTATCCATCGAAGAGACTCCGAGCGTAGCCCGTTCCGTAACACGCCGACTTTGGGTCGGCGGATCGGTCCTACCGTCGGCGTCCGCTACGCTTAATAACAAAATAATAGCTACTATAATGCGAGATCAGTGTTACCCGCGGCTCGAAGTCGATGTCGAAGTGCTTGTAGCGGCCGTCGGAGACGAACTGTATCTCGGGCTCGTCGTAGGCGTGCGAGGACTTGGCCAGCGTGGAGTGCAGCGACAGCACGTAGCTGGCGTTGTCGGCCGCCAGCCGCGGCAGCGGTATCAGCACGCCCGGGTTCAGCTGCGCGTGGAAACCTGCGGGTGGTGCGCCGCCTTGTAACGGGTACGAGAAATATCTCTTCAAAATGTCACCCCACACACAAAATATTAAAAATTAAAGCACCGAAATTAAAAGAATGAGAACAAAAACCTTCAACTTGTGCACGGATGGAAGTTGTGACTTTCCCGCAACTCGTCCCGTCTATACTATACCATTTGTACTAAAATAATATCCGAAAGAAAAATATTTTATTACTCAATAACAAATGTAATATAGCGGAACTCTTGGTGAAATGGCATCAGGAATGGCTGTTGTAATATACGCCAGCGGAAACTAGGACCCTATTCATATTTAGTAATACGAAATAAAAGTGTGGGCTGAAGTTAACATGGTTCGTTAGTCATTACAGGTGGGTGTAATGAGTAAGGAGCTATAATACACTTTTTGCTCTGTGTACATCGAGAAATGCCGTACTTATGGCCGGCTTAGCGTTACGTCTCTAATATTAAATTGAAACACGATTAACTTACAGATGGCTAAATACGTCAAATGAAAAGTCATAAGGTGAAAAAAATTATAAGGTCAAACGAACAACTTCACTCTCTTTTTGAACTAAAACTTTTGTAAGCGCAATTGTTTTTTTAGGTTTCGTTGACCCCAGTCGATGGTCGTGTGTGAGTAACCTAAAGTTAGTCAGAGGTCAAGTAACTGTAATCGATTTTCGCGTACAACGTTCCGCGTGGAACGTACCGGCGACGTCGGGCTTGGTGCTGAAGACGGCGGCGCCGGCGGCGGCGGTGAGCGTGAGCCGCAGCGTGTGAACGTACCGGCGACGTCGGGCTTGGTGCTGAAGACGGCGGCGCCGGCGGCGGCGGTGAGCGTGAGCCGCAGCGTGACGTAGTGAGCGTGCGAGCGCGCGCGCAGGAGCACGGCGCCGTCGGTGAGCGCGGCGGGTGTCGCCGCCACCAGCCGCACTCCGGTCACGTCGGCCTTGGCGCTCACCTGCCGGGGACGCCGACCTCACGCTTTACGAAACTACTCTAAGGTAGACTTTACTCGGATGAACATTCGTTCGAGAAATTGTTTAGCTATTTTTCTCATTTTTCAATCGTACGACTCGGTTAAGATGAAAGTTCATTTTTATAACGATCAAATAAAGAAAGCGACGAAGTGTGTGTCGGGCCACGCGCGACGTAGGGTTCCGCGGTTGGCCGTCGGATATACGGACTTAGGAGAAATTTTTTTGATTGGCATTATCTGATTCTTTTAATATATATAATCCACGTGTGTGAAGTTAGTGCAAAATTAAGAACAAAAAGAAAAACATTTATTTAACACCACAAATACCTACATACATATGACGAGTGACTACAAACAAACAAAACCATTAAACGAGAAAAATTATCCCGGAGTTCCAACCAAAACAGAAAAAGTGATAATAAAATATATTAACAAAAAAATACATGCATAGCATAAGCAGCGTAAATACGTCCGACCGTAGGGTTCAGGCCTACGTAGCATACATACGCAAAAAAAATATTACTAATAAACTAAACACCTACATTTTAACACATAATAGAACATGACCTCGAATTGTGAAAGGGAAGGATAACATTAGAAGGAGTAGCATATAATGCTGGAAAAAAATGGTTCATGTATTCTTGATACTCAACAAATAACTCTTAAGTTTGACCTTAAAGGCATATCTATTCTGCTGGTAAGGATAGAAGGAGGAACCCCGATAAGAGGAAAAATGTCATTCCAGCATTTTGACGTTGCGAATCTGAAGCTGCCTCGAACGGCTGCAATGCTATGTGCCGGCACTGCTACTTTGGTCTTGAATGTGTACTTAGTATGAACCCACTGAATTTTATACAAATATTCGGGGGTGTCAGTTCTAATAACATTAAATAACAAGCCAGCAAGATCAAAGTTTCGACGCGCGAACATCTTCAACAGATTCGCATTGTCCAAATACGAGGTGACATGGGTTTATGGTGGTATTCAGAAACAGAAACGAGTATACGCATTCAGCATACGAATTAACGATAACGAATTGACGACGATTCGAAATTTCGCCGATGCCTTAAAACTGTTTAACTACTCGGTCGGACGGAACGTCCACCATTTGCCAAATATTTCGGAAACACGTGCCTGCTTTTCCTATACGCACATATTTTAAAGGAATATTTCAACGATACTACACACTACAAAAACAAATAAACACCAATACTACACACTAGAGATGAGACCAAGAATGGTCTGCAGGTGTTTACCTGTACGAGCGGCGACTCGTGCACGAGCCGTAGACCGCGCAGCTCGGGCTCGGCGCTGGCTCGCAGCCGCAGCCGGTAGCGGCAGCCCGGCGCCAGCCCGCGGATCCTAGCGCGCCACACGATATTATTACATAGATAACATAGATAAAAACATTTATTTAACGGCACAATACTCAAAACATTACACGAAACAAACAAAAATGCAAAAAAATTAAATTAAATTAAAACAACGGAAAAAGTATACAATTGAAATTGCTTCGCACATTTGACTGCACATGTGTGCACACTATTCAGTTACATTACGGGTGAGTATGCAACAAAAATGCGAAGGTTGACTTCCTTGAAAACACTTAGCAGAAAAAAATCTATGGAAAAAAAAACAATACAATAAAATGAAAAAACACAGACAGGCTTTTGCCTTTGTTTCAGTTCGAAGTATTGAGCCCCTAAAATGGTCTCGACTCAGCATGTGTTGTCGGAGCACCGAAGTACCTACCTACAACGCTGATTATCATTATTCATTCATTTAATAAAATTTGCCTCTCGCTCTCACAGTATACGCGACAGTAATAGGTGAGTAGGGGCGAATGGTTATCAAGTCCCTGTCCTTGATTAACGTCTGTTAGACATTAGAATGTTGGGATGTTTATCTGTGTCATTAAAGTTTTAAGAGTTCCGGACCACATAAAAACAGAACACCTAAATATAAAAGTATTAGAGTTACGTCAGATGTGGTTTAAAAAATGTGGTAAGCATATTTTGTGCAAAAAAGCTACTATAACATTTCTTCAAAAGAGAGACATGTCGGATACAAAACGTTACAATAATATTAACGGGTATTTAGGGAACGATTGTGTCTAGTGTTAAACACATCGATGAGTAATTCAAATCGAAGTTGAGAACTTAGACAACTTGTGAAAAATAAATTGATTTATTTTACTTATTGGACCGTGTTACACAAACATTCCAAGCCACAATACGTAACGGAGAAAAACGGGTTTTATATAGATCGTTTATTTTGTATGTTTTTGTTCGGACGTGATGAATGTTATAATGATTGCAAATATAACAAACAAAAAACATGGAATGAAAGATAATGAAAGATCTAATACATATAGAGATTTTCTCTCAAGTTTCTTATCTTTCCACGTTACACGGTCCAATGGGCAGTGTCCTAAATATTGACAATGACTACAAACGATACTTCATTTTAAAGGTATAAGGTTTTTGTATCGAGTCATGGTATCACTAGAACTTACAACTCGTAGGATGTCACTTGATGACGTACGTATACTTCTGGTTTCGTAGACTGGTTCTTCATTTTGCTTTAAAAATCAATTAACACAGCCAAAATCGAAGTATTCAGCCTAGCCTCTCAAAATTACTCTCGAAAATAAATATAAAAACGGAACGTCATTTTTTTAGGACATTGCCCATTGAGACTGCGGTCGGGTTCAAATATGAAGACAAGCGCCGGAGCCTACATCCCATAGCACAGTACCTGAAGGTGCCGTCGGTCTCGGCGCGCGCAGCCTCGGTGCGGCAGTCCCCGGCGGGGTCGGCGGGGTCGGCGGGGTCGGCGGGGTCGGCGGGGTCGGCGGGGTCGGCGGGTTCAGCGGGGTCGGCGGGGTCGACGGGGACTGCCAGAACGTCGGCGCGCGGCCACGGTGCGCCCGCTAGCGACACCACGCGGCCCCAGGCCGACCACGCCACGCGGGTCCCGCTGCCGGGTAAACCGTTTTATTTTGTTACTAGCTGATTCGGTAAATGTTTTGCCATATTAATTAGCCTACGACCTATTCTCAGACCTACCAAATATACACAAAAAAAATTCATAAAAATCGGTGAAGCCGTTTCGGAGGAGTTCGATAACAAACTCTGTGACACGAGATGTTTATTTATTAGATAAGAGGAACACTTACAACTATGAAAAAGATATATTGCAATAAAAACATAGAGACACAACGACAAGTTGTCATTGTTTTTTTTTTTGTAGAAAATCCCTAAGTAGATGCCAATTTTTTCAATCTTTATTTTTACTATATTAATTATATTTAAATTGATATCCTACGTAATTTTAATGCGATTATATTAATTTTAAATCGTTCCCATGTTATAACAATATTTTAATGGCGGTGCCTTTTTTCACAATTCCGCAGAGCATTGTGGAAAGAACTAATGGAAGTGGAAGATAGAACTAATTTAAATGTTTTCCATTAATGTACCCGTGCTTCGCAAATAAATGTCTTTGTCTACATATAAAAACAATATTTCAGTCACTCAAATACAAATACATTCATGATATTCATGATCTCAAATGTAATTCGTAAAGAATGTCGGTGTTTCTATTCATATTCAACGTTCAGGGAATCGATTGCAAAGAGTCATAGTAGCAACTAATAATTATTGTATTTCTATGAAATGGGGTCCTAAAACTCCACACGGTCACACTCTTCCGGTCAATTTGAACCGGTTTGAAAAAAGTTTACAGCAGAACGCTCTATTACTGATGAGAATGCAGCTTTACAATGTGGCGAATCTCTGGCAACTCTGGCATATGCCACTCTGCGCCAGCTTTCCTCATCCCCGCATCGCAAAAGCAGTGTTTTACATAACGTACCATAAATACGACAACAGTCGAACCGGGCGTACGATCTGCCTAGCGAGAAATTTCAATCCGCCCTTTCTTCCCCGTAACACTTACGAAAAGAATCGTCACTCACACGAAGTTAACAGCGACGTCCTTGCCCTCCTGGGCCTGGACCAACCGGTGCGGGGGTTCGAACTGGTACTCCTTGAGGTGCGGCTTCACGTAGTACTCCCCCGGCGCCAGCGAGCCGCACAGCAGCGCGCCCGCCGCGTCGCTCGCTGCGTTGCGGCGGTACGAGCCGCCCGACACCGACACTAGCGCGCCCTACGGATAGTATTGTCTCTGTGTCGCCGTAACCTTCTACAGTCTCACAGTCGGCGGTGGAACTAGGGACGGAGTACGAGGGAAGTTTCGTTACGTAGGAAAGGTTAGCCCTCAGGCGGATCGCCGTGGAAAGAGAAGTTTCATTACGTAGGAAAGGTTAGCCCTCAGGCGGATCGCCGTGGAAAGAGAAGTTTCGTTACGTAGGAAAGGTTAGCCCTCAGGCGGATCGCCGTGGAAAGAGAAGTTTCGTTACGTAGGAAAGGTTAGCCCTCAGGTGGATCGCCGTGGAAAGAGAAGTTTCGTTACGTAGGAAAGGTTAGCCCTCAGGCGGATCGCCGTGGAAAGAGAAGTTTCGTTACGTAGGAAAGGTTAGCCCTCAGGCGGATCGCCGTGGAAAGAGAAGTTTCGTTACGTAGGAAAGGTTAGCCCTCAGGTGGATCGCCGTGGAAAGAGAAGTTTCGTTACGTAGGAAAGGTTAGCCCTCAGGCGGATCGCCGTGGAAAGAGAAGTTTCGTTACGTAGGAAAGGTTAGCCCTCAGGCGGATCGCCGTGGAAAGAGAAGTTTCGTTACGTAGGAAAGGTTAGCCCTCAGGCGGATCGCCGTGGAAAGAGAAGTTTCGTTACGTAGGAAAGGTTAGCCCTCAGGCGGATCGCCGTGGAAAGAGAAGTTTCGTTACGTAGGAAAGGTTAGCCCTCAGGCGGATCGCCGTGGAAAGAGGCTGGAAGCTTAGCGAGGTCGGTCAGGGTAAGCGCTCAGTGGCCCTTTGAATTAATCAATCAATCACTCACCGACTCAATCACTCACCGACTCACTCACTCACTTACTCACTCACTCGCTCACTTGACTGAAGCCCGTACTCGTCCACTGCCAGTCATAGGCTTCGGCGAGGTAGCGGTCGTCCTACGCCGCGTTCGCCAGTTCGCGGTCTCCACTCGAGAATCTTTGGTTCTTCGGCAACAGAAATAGTTGTGAAGGAAGCAGACCTGCAGCGGCGCGGCGCCGTCGTCGGCGAGGTGCGCCGTGAGCGAGGCGAGGCGGCGCGCGGGGATGTCCCCGTCGGGCGCGACGGGCCCCAGCAGCCACGACTCCTTCTCGGCCGACACGCTGTACCGCCGCGCCGCGTCCAGCGGACCGAACTGGTACGCGCCGTCCGCGCCCGTCACCGTAGACACGGTCTGCCCGTCCTCTGCGGAACGACCACAGAACACTTCGACGCGAGCGCACCGTCGAACGACCACAGGACACTTCGACGCGAGCGCACCGTCGAACGACCACAGGACACTTCGACGCGAGCGCACCGTCGAACGACCACAGGACACTTCGACGCGAGCGCACCGACGTGCTGTACGGCTCCGACCTCGTGACCAAAATGATAATGCGCCGCATTCGAGCTAAAACTAGGTACATCGGTTTACCGTACGCTCGTGACGCCTTATCATCATCATCAACCCATTATGTCCCCACCGAGGGGCACGGGTCTCTTCCCTGAGGAAGGTATAGGCCATACTCCACCACGGGGGCCAAGTCCGGATTGGTGGAGACGTGCGTGAGCTCGTGACGCCTTATACGATCTGGCAAAGATTGCACGAAATGGGGATCATTTAAAGAGGCTGTAGAGAATTCCAGTGTACTACGAGGAGCGAAAACGACGTATGATGTAGACGTTACATATACAAATATGATAAATTCCAATCTAGACCAGCAATTGTATACCCTTACTTAGATATAAGAAAATATTTGTAATTTTTTCACCTGGTTGTGCAATAAAGTGTTCTCTATCTATCTACCTATCTAGTGCATTTTATATAGATAGAAATGGTAGATGCGATAGTAGAATTTGTGGAAGGACTGGAGTCTAAACTAGATCAGATATTTGTAGGAGAATTACACACTGAATAGAAGAGCCACAAGAGTAACACACTGCCTTTCTTACGTCACTGTGGTTCTTTTAGTTCAGGGACTTTCAATCCGCCAAAGTCTCCGACTAACGTCGTGCATAGAGTCACCATTGTCCTCCTTGTTACAAACGTATATATACAAGTTCGACCTATACGGCGTTTGTTAGACTTTAAGTCGAAAGACGAACGCGCGGACACGCACGCGCGACTCGTGATTTCGTAGAACTTGGTAAAATAAAATGCTCCGGCTAAATATTAACCCGAGGCCGGCTTTTCTGTTTTCGGGCCTGGCGACCCTAATCGTGCAAGGGTGGGTGGATACGGGCGGTCCGACCGTTCGTTCGTGGTAGTGACAGTAACGGCAGCCGTTATTATTATTATATGGCATCACTTAAGAGTGAAGGAAAACATCACGAGGAAACCGAGGTATGACTTCACATATATTAGCGCTCGAATCGCCGATCCGCGGTGGGCGCGGTGACGAAGTCTCTCTCTCGGAGAGAAGGTCGACGCTACACCGACCAAACAGTCGGACACACGTCGACTCACCGTCGGTGAGCGTGACGGTGACGCCGGCGACGGCCGGACGCGTGCGGCCGGCCAGCCGCAGCGCGCGCCGCGCCCGCAGCAGCAGCGCCCGCGGCTGGCAGCGCGTGCCGCCCACCAGCTGCTGCGGCGCGCGCGGGCTGAACAGCAGCGTGCCGCTGTGCGCCGACACCAGCGTCAGCGAGCCCTGCGGGGTACCGGTCGACTATCACGATGAGGTTTGCGGGTTGTCACGGTGACTTTACATGTTTATTCTTGTGCAGCCCGTTTACGTGGCGCGAATTATTATAAATGCGACTCATTGCTAACTTAACACCGTTCGTCGCTGTGACGCGGTAACTACGATAATAATTTATATCGCTGCGTACCACACCTCACCGAGGGTTCACACTAAATAATAATAAGATAGGTACCACAGAATAATAAGATGCCACTCGACGCCAACATAAGTTAAGCCTGCGAGCTTAACGCACACTACAAACGCAGAAAGTTCATGTTTGTTTATTCCCGTCGAATAACAGGGAAAAAATAAAAACATTCATTTATTTACAATGAATGTGTAGTACAGCTGTGAACAGGAAGCATTCTTATCTTTAAAACTCAAAATACACATAAATCAGGGTAACAGTATGAGAAGAAACTGAGTAAAACCGTCTAAAAAATATAAAAATTATCTACACTCTCCTCAGGATCTTGGTTGTATTTGTATAATAGATACAATATCGATTCTCAAAAATCAGTCCCCGCCCTTGGAAAATAGCCATAAACACCTTAACACGACAATGTCTCTGCACTTGCCGCAAATATTTCGTTATTTCAGTATAAACACTCGTGCTCGATGCTGGTGCTCGCCGCCGGCCGCCACCCCCGTCCACCGCCGGTCACTCACCTCGGCCAGCTGCAGGCGGTGCTGGTACTCGCGGTGGCGGGCCGCCACCCCCGTCCACCGCCGGCCACTCACCTCGGCCAGCTGCAGGCGGTGCCGGTACTCGCGGTGGCGGGCCGCCACCCCCGTCCACCGCCGGTCACTCACCTCGGCCAGCTGCAGGCGGTGCTGGTACTCGCGGTGGCGGGCCGCCACCCCCGTCCACCGCCGGCCACTCACCTCGGCCAGCTGCAGGCGGTGCCGGTACTCGCGGTGGCGGGCCGCCACCCCCGTCCACCGCCGGCCACTCACCTCGGCCAGCTGCAGGCTGTGCTGGTACTCGTAGTGTCCGTCAACCTCCCGCGCCGCCAGCGGGCCGACGCGGGCGTCCCCGACCCGCAGCGTGAGGTCGTCCACGCGGTCCGGCGCCTGCACTGTGATCACGGCTTCGTGCGACACCGCCGTGAATGTCACCAGCTGTGGATAGAGATGGCAGGTTTGGAATCCAATAAAAGTGTGATCTTGTTAAATTGTCAGAAGCTTAAACTTAAAACTTCTGAGTTAACACAAAAAAAAATTTAACATTTGCCAACACTATTCCATATTTTGTTTTTTGTATAGCTTCCTTTACATGGATGTCCCACTGTGACCTTGCCTGCCTCCTTTTTAGACTATTGAATTAATCGAAATGACATTTGTAGCTGAACAATTATTTCAAAGCGGAAAACGACTTTTTACGGAACTCTAGGTTTCCACAAATCGCTCCTATACTATACTGTTGTAAAGAAAAGCTTTAGTTGTACGAGGCACATTTACCTACCCAAAATCATCATAAGCAGCCTATATACGTCCTCCTGAAATACACAGGCCTTCTTTCAGAGAGATAGCATGGGCTTAATCACCACGCGTGCCCACCGCAGATTGGCGACTTCAAGCAGTGAGGTATGTGAATAGCTCAGAAACTAAGGTTTCCTTACAACGTTTTCCTTCACGGTTAGCGTCTAGTATTGCTACTATAACTTTACAAGCTACTCAAATCAACCATATTAAACTGCTAATTAAAAAAGGAACTGAGAAAAACCGCTATTTGCCGTTATCTCTAACAATATTGCCGTTTATATTCAGTGAGTCAGGAGCAAATAATTTTGCAATCCCTTTCCCAAACATTTAATTATTGTGTTTTTATTAAAAATAACACAGAAACTGTAAATTAATGAATGTCATCAATAAAACCAGGCGTCCATTTCAAACATTAGATCATTTTGCAGAAAACTTCCAACATGATCATTAATTTTTTTTTAGTTTATTTATTCACACGTTATAAAATCTTTAATATTTAATAGTACCAAACTGTGAATACAGTGAATACAGTTAATTGGTACATTGCTCTCTTAATTTACATTTAAAGCCTTATGCTAATTTAATATACTTCCGTACGAACATACCTTATTTAAGTAGTATTTCTTTAATAAATTTTTATACATTTCTTTTGTCGTAGCTCGTCTCGAGAGGTCCTCAGGCAAACATTATATAATAATGGGGTCAGGTAGGCTAAAGTGCCCTCAGCCCCTCACCATAGTCATTGCACATTAACGGTACCTGCAACATTGTCATTCCAATACCTCGAACTCATGCATCGAACTGGGTTTGACTAGGTCGCATTGAGAGCGCCACACAAGTTACCGGCGCCTCGCCGCCGCCAGTGACGACGCCGGCCTCCTCCGGCTGCGTGTGTGAGCAGCCCCGCGCGGCGAGCACGTACCGAGCGGCGCGCGCCACACAGACGGAACTCTCGGCCGACGCCGCGAGCGCCGCGCCGCGCTCCGACCCGTCCTCGCTGCGCCACTCCACCTGCAGGCGAGCGGGAGCGGGTCACACGACCGTTGGTCGCACGTCAAACGGCCACAAGTGTTATTTTTTGGCTCGAACCTCGGCACGAGTCGAGGCGATCTGAGCGATGGCTACTTTGCTCATCATCATCATCGGCCATTCGATACCCACTGCAGGACATAGGCCGGTTATGGTTTTCATAACCATGAGGGGTTTTGCCGTAACCGCCACGCTCGGCAGGCGGGTTGGCGATCGCAGTGTGCGGTTGGAATCTCAGGAAGACCCTGCCGCCCGTCTCCCGGTAATGTATTTCCTTAGTCACCTTCTATGACGTACACGGAAGGAAATGGAGCGACGCTATTCTTAATATTAATTTCACACGACACGTAGTTTCACGGCTACGACCATCGTCGAGGCGACGGGTTTTCGTTACATGCGGTTTTAGCAAGTGACCCCCTTCTACTGAACTGAAAGCCGTTTCACGTAAAAAACGTTCCGTGTTCTACTAAACTATAGTTTCTGCTTGGTGCCTATGTTACGCACTGAAAATATATACAAATATAAATAAAAAAAACTTTATTATTATAAAGATGTACAAACTATAGTTCGCTAATTTTAATACTAGGTGGCGCCATGGTGACGCTACGGTACGGTATTCTTTATCTCGGTATGGTTGTGCCCACAATGCCGGGAAAATGCCTTTACACGTTTAATGTTTGACACGTTTGTAAAGAGGCTCGAAATTTCACTGGTGCCTGCACTTGCCTATTGGCTCAGTTGGGAGAGCGCTGGCACGGTTAGTGGGTAATGGGTGGAATTTTTAGCCTCTAAATAGCTTTTTAAAATTGTCCTCAGCACGGATTAGTGCAAAAAAAGAATATAATATGAAAACGTATTTTTGTATTAGAGAAGGACAAGTGATCTGTCAGGAATCCTGACATATCACTTTCGACATGTTGAAACGGATCCTGACATCCTGACTTAGGATCGTGGCAAATGGCAGTCCCTTTCTCTGCCTGCGTGAGATTAGTATGTATGTACATAGGAAAAATTCACGAAATAAAAATGAAACTCTGAGCCGGTATGAAGTTCGCCTGGCCGGGTGGTGAATAAAGAAGACTCACGTCGTTATGCTGCGACAGCACCCGCAGCCGGTAGCCGACGTGGCGGAAGGGCCCCACGACGACCCGTGCCGCCCCCACCGCCACCTCCAGCCGAGACGCACTCCAGCACAGCGTGTCCTCGCTCACGGAAACCGTCACAGTGCCCGGCAGCACGTCCGAGAACGAGAAGGCGCCGTCTGCGCCGCGGAGGGACACGGTCACATGGGTAAGGCAGAGAGGACGAGGGGCTTCTGTACGAAAGTACTACCCCGCGTAGCATAGCTAGTGAGTTGCCGTAGGCGAGGGCTCACTCCCTCGGCACAACGCCGAGTCGGCTGCCTTTTGTGGCAACATAGACACCACAAAAGGCAGCCGACATAGGCTACATGTCTGTTTTGTTTTTATCACATTTTCTTTCAGTTGCCGTTCATATTATGTCACTTATCCGTTAATTTTTTGGTTTGTGTCTGTGATGTGTCTTGTTGTTGCAATAAATGTCTTTTCTTCCTAAGTTTGACGAGCGGAAACCAAGAAATATGATTCAAACTTGCTGTTAACACTTAATGCTATCTGAAAAACATAAAATTTCAGTATCTAGTCCGCATGTTAGGCTAAAGATTCGGTCAAAACGGTCAATATGAGCAAAGCAAGGCTGTCCATCGCCATTATATTGCGTAAATGTAGGAGGGTCTTTTTTAGCTAGGAAATGTATTCCTTGCTTCCCGTTTCGTTTCTAGGACTTGAAAGCGATTGGTTCCAAAGGTCTCAACAGCAACAGCAGCCATATTCATTAGCTGCGGTAAGATCTTCCCAGTATTCATGTAATAGCTATAACCACAGGAATCAGCCGCTGAAGTCCACCTTTGTCACGGGCCCCTTGCGGCTTCAATGTGACCACTGAGCCCTCAAAGGGTCGCGATGTACAGTTCACAACGCCAGTTAATCGCGCATTCAGTTGCGAGAGTGACCTCCAACTTTAACGTAATGTCTTTTACTATCAGCTATAATAACCTTTGTAATTTGATTTTTTTTTTCTTGTTGAGCTTTATAATAAGTCCGCCTTGTACATCTGCACTTACCCGTTATTTAAGTTTTTAATTTTTTATGCAATAAAGCGTAACAAACAAACCTCTTACAGTAGCAGTGACAGGGGCGCCCCTTGCGGTTGAAGGGTAAGCCCTCAACCGGGCGCCGTGTGCAGTTCACACTGCAATTTAACGCTATATATAACGTTATAACCTTTGACGGTAGTAGTGACGGGCGCGCCCCCCTGCGGTTGCAGGGTGACCAGTAAGCCCTCACACAGGGGCGACGTACAGTCCACACTGCCGGTCAGTCGCGCCTTCAGTTGCGAGAAACGCACGCCGGATACGGGCGCGGCGCCGACTTTGATCTGCTGCGAGAGCGGGTAAAACCTGCCGACCAAGTTAGCAGTTCAGTAATTGAGGCCTACTCAATTAAGGGCTGGCCTAATACTCGTTGAAATTAGTGTGAAGAGAGGCAGTCTTTGTGGCACAGGTAAGTTGTCACGCAATGTAAAGATACGCTGATAGGTGGCACACAATGCGCGGCCGAGACGTGGCAAGCATAGAAAGAAACAAAAAGTCACAGTCGCGAGGCGAGATTGGAATGCTAGTGGCAAGGTCAGTTATATTTTTTTTGTTATTTGTGAGGATTCTATGTCGCAAGGGCAGATTGGGTGAGGAGCGGAATCACTGCTGTTGCGGAATCTCCTCTCAGACTATGGAGCACCTCTCTGTGTGTCCCATGTGCCCGTCCACATGCACTCGAGATTACTTGATGGAGGCCACAGACGCTGGAGTGCGCGTGGCCGAGTTCTGGGCCAGTAAAATCTAATTGGTTTTGTCACCGACACGATAAGAAGGGCAGATTTGAAGCGAGTCGTGGAATGTTTCGAGTCCTGCAGTGCCCACTGCATTATTCTATTCATTGGCTGGAGAGATAGTTAAAATACGGTGGATGACTCAGAATTTGATTGAGACAAAATTGTATTTATACTATAAAGTCAACATGAATTGCATACAAAAATTCACATAGTAAAATTTAAAAAAACCCACAAAAACAAATCAATGTTAAATGTCTCAAAAATGAGAAAAATCACATAACATAACATTACATAAACTCACACCTGTATCCCAGAGGGGTAGGCAGAGACCAGGGACTGCCACTTGCTACGATCCTGACAGATCACTTTCGCTTCCTCAACATTCATTAGTCGTTGCATGCACGCGCACCGGTCACGGGTACTTTTTATCTTGCCCTTTGCTATTTGGTCGAAATATGTCCGTCTGGGTCGTCCCTTACCGGCCCTTCCATCCACATTCGCTCGATATATTTGTAATTTGAGAAAAATCACGTTATTCTAATAATAAAAAATCTTGTTGAACATTTCCTAACGACACATGAAAATATTATTTTAGAAGATAACTCAAATAATAATAGGCCTAACATTATAGGCGCCACTCGCAAGATTAGTAGAGTCGTTTTTAATATTATGCATAATGGCTCATGTTTAATGAAATGTTTCTGAAGGACCTGGTATTAACGAATTGCACTTACTGCAAGCCATCGCTCTTCTCAGCATCGGACACTTCCACTCTCGCCGTGTAGAGCCCTGGAGGAAGGAACGTGCACCATTGCCCTGCAAACCAATTCACAACGAGGACTTACACCAAATAGATTAAACTTTTTCTCGATCTGGGACCATATGGGATAAAAAAAAAAACCGGCCAAGTGCATGTCGGGCCACGCGCAGTCTAGGGTTCCGTAGAAGGACGGATTTTTTATCTGCTTTACAGAACTCAGAACTTCATCAAAATAATTTTCAATGGAATTTGTACGAAGTTTTCTTTTTATAAGTTGGTCGCCTATTACTCGTTAACTTCGAAAGCATACCTAGCCGTGACAGTTTTCCTTTTAAGTATATGTGCTACTGCCCTGATGTTTTTCAAGATTCTACAATCAACCGTTTAACCGGAAGAAGGGGGAGGCCATTTATGGCGCATTTTTGTACTACATGACTAGAATTACTTTTCGACAGATTATTTTACGAAAAGTATTAGTCGCAGAAAAAAAAAACCACGATTATTTATCTTTTTCAAAGCATATTCAATGAGATAAAAACCATTTTTGCGCAAGTTCTCCATTTACATTACTTTTCTTACCTTCGGTCGCTTTAGAGATGCTAACAGTCTTGATGAGACTAGTCCGTTCGGCTGCGATCGTGACGTCACGGGAGTCAGCCGGTGTCACCACTCCGCACACCTGGAAACCGGCGAGAGCATTAATTTGAATGTTATTTCATTGGACATAAGAGGCCATCAATAAATTACGTCACTGTTACAGGTATATAAACTTATTCAATGAAAACAGCACTTCTATTTGAAATAGTTTCTCATAAAATCAAACTTATAAAACATCACAGAAAATTATTATAAAGTGATACCAACGTTAAAGCTACAAAGAGTTGGTAATATTCTAAGTTTTATGTTACAGTCGATGTTTTAAGTTTACGAGGTGACGTGACGAAACTTATGGCTCGTTATGACCCCTGGTCACACCATGTCACACATTGTTGACCCCTTAAGGTGTGGTGTAATACATGGATAGACCCTGAGAGTTGTAAGTAATATTCACCTTCCATCTTGCGACGCGTGCCTCGGGCAATGTGACCGCTCCATTTGCGGAAATCGCGAGTTTTATGTCGTCGAACTCGCATTGTTCTGAAATGAAAACCACTTTATTATAAGTACCTCTAGAAACTACATACTAGCCAGGATTTAATGTAAAATTGGTAACAAACATGCTAAAACCACCGGCCATATAAATAACCAGCCTATGTTACTCCTTCAGACAACAACGATCTTGATAAAATATTCAAAGTAAGTCTTACAGTGTTCCTTATCTTGTATAATAACTGTAATTTGTTTGATGGCCTTGTTTTGTCGTAGTAAGATGAAGATGTGGTTTCCAATCTTTCAGGGCTGTACAATAGTACACTGCAATGTTTGTTTAGTTCCATTATTTGAAACTATAACTTAAAACACTCCTGGGAGAAAAGAAGGGAAAGCCCTTCCCAGACTATTTAAACTGCAGTTGAGGGGTGTTTTAGAGGAATCGTGTTTTAATAAACAAAAAAGTTAATGTTCATTTGTGAATAAAACTTTTTTTATTCTATTCTATTTGAGTAGGTACTACACAATAGAGTAGTACCTACCATGAGGAAACTCTTTTAGGCCAGAAGCCAGACAAACTGACAGTGACAGAGAAACCAACAGGCTGAATGGATGGCATGTCTTAATGATGGCAATGCTCGTTACGCCCCTGTCAGCTCAAACTAGTTGAGCGGGTACCAACCATGCCGGAAGCTCACGGTGTAGAGGCCGGGCTGCAGGCCGGGCAGCGTGTACCGGCCCGCGGCGTCCGTGGCCCCCGCCGGCGCCCCGTCCAGCGAGACGCGCGCGCCCGCCACGCCGCCGCCGCCCACCGCCGTCACCGTGGCGCCTGTCACGGTGAGCCCGCTCACCTGTAGCGGTAGTCTTCAGATTGTTCACAAAGAAAAAAAAAGTGAATGGTTTTGCGCAGCTGCTGCATACGGAGCAAAAAGTTTTGAAAGCGGAATTGCGGTCTCTCTCGCACCGTCTAATATGTTTAATGATCGTAAAAGAACGAGTATACCTACTTTGGATAAATATGGTAACAGCGCCAGAAAATTAAAACCCTTGATTTTACTTTCTGGTGCTACGCACATTTTAAGGGAAATCAATTTTTGGCTTTATTGTCGCGATAAATGATTTTGTTATTTTGTGTCTGGAATTAACCGCTTATCTGCCGTATCACAGATCTGTGTCCAAGTTTGTATAGACCACCTATACATCCCATTAGTGAGAGCAGTTACTAGTTTAAAGCCTGTTCAATGCATTAGTTCTAGGTTTTAGAATAATATGTAAACTCAGTTAATTAAAGAACTTATTTGATAGTTTTTTCTCCATTTTATCTCCAAAATGATCTACATTTTCAAATGGACACTTATAATGTTTATTAACCTAAAGTTTCTGTGTTAAATAAAACATATTGATTTGAACTAAGGTAAGATATTGAAGCAATAGGCTCCGATTGAAATGCAACAAGAAATGCTTGCTAATCCTGCTCTGTATGTATTTCTTACATTACACTTTTACATTTAAATACAAAGTCACTCACCTCAAAAGCATTCGTCAGAAACTGGCTATCATGTCCCACACTGAACTTCACACTCTCTGGCTTTACATCAAAGCTCACAATGGCTTGACCAGGCGTCTTAGCCAGAGCCTGCAGCCTGTACTCTCCAGCTGGGACCAAACCAAAGCTGAACTCTCCAGAAGCATCGGTCACTGAGTAGCAGATGGGGGCATCTGGGACTCCTTGCAATAGAGCAGTCTTGCAACCCTCCACGCGGTATTTTGGTCTTTCCTTGGTATAAATAAGAGAAATTCATTGACAGGAAATGGATAATTTATGTCGGAATATAGATCATCATAAGCAGCCTATATATGTCCCACTGTAGGGCACAGGCCTTCTCTCAGAGAGAGAGAGCATAGGAATATAGATTTTTGTACTAAATTGGATAGAATTATGCAAAGCAACAATAAATAATTTTAGTATGAAAACAATCCTGGTGTGCAATAAAGAGTTATCTATCTATAAAATTTAAACTTTACATATTTTTTTGGTTCAATAAAATGAAAACAAGCAAAACATTAAGCTTCAGCCAAAACCTGGCCACCACAATAAGAACTTCAGGCTTCCTAACCCACCTCCTTAGAGTACAAGAGCACATACAGCCCTGTGATGGGATTGCTGCTGGCGAGCACTGAGCCACGCACGTCATAGCCCTTGACAGACAAGGCTCCGGCTGGTAGTGCAGTGTTGCCCTCCTTCACTTGCACTTGTGCTTGCGAAGGCTCCAGCTTCCATCTAAAATGTGATATAAGGCTTTAGCAAGTCAACATATGGGATTTAGTTTCGTAGAATTTATTTAAGTAATTGTAAAATGGACAGCTGTAAATTTGGATAAAATTGGACATCAATAGAAACAGACCACATGTAACATGATCATTATGTAACATCAGAACAACATGGTCACAATAAACTTATGAATTATGGATAAATGCAACATGTATGTCACAAGACTTAAGAAATAAAGTCTGAGTTTACAACAGAAAACACAAAAATTTACCTTGGATGGGAAGCTTTGACTGTGTACTTTCCAGGGATAACTGGAGTGAAATGAAAGTCTCCTCCCGTAGAGGTGACTGTTTCCCTTATCTCGCCGTTCTCATTTACCAACTGGACGGAGACACCGCTTGGGCCGAGCGCCTGGCCTGCCGTGACCACCTTGCCCGTGATGCCGAAGCCACTGAAGGCAAAGTTTATGTCTGTGCCGGTAGAACACTGGTCCGAGATTCCATCAACTAGAAGGTTCACTTTGGAAGGCTCAAAGCTCCATCCTGGCGGCGGATGGACCTTCAGCACGTATGCACCCTTTTCGTACAGCGGCAGAAAGTAGTAGCCGTTGGTTGGGGCACATTCTGTCTTCTCTTTTAGGATACCCGATTTAGTGTACCTGAAATGTTTCGTAGTTAGTTCTGGCGATTCCGTGAATGAACGTCTTACCGTTATTGGCATGAATAAAATTTTGCACGGTAATGTGGTCTTCTAAGACTGTTATCTAATTAAAAATAGTTAATTACATTAAAAATCAGAAGATACAGAATCGGTAGAGGTTAACTTACAGTCCGATCACAATTTTAGAGAAATCCAAGCTGGCATGACTTTTAACAAATCCGCCACATCCTAGAATATCGTTTCCACTACATTTTATTATTAAAAATAATGAACTAATTAGTAAAAACCCGAAATTAGCACGTCGCATGACAGCCATTTTTTTTGGTCCACAGATTACTATATTATTTATATTCGTTTTTTTTTTAATTCACAGAGTGTCATGTTTCGGTGAAATGGCCCGATCAAACCACTCAGGTTTGCGCGATACGCCGCGCGTCCACTCCACACCATAGCGATTTTTAAAGTTGGCAGCAGTAAGCAGGTAAACCTCTACATTTTTTTGCAAAGTCGCCCTTAACGTAACCTAGGTATTAGAGTGCATGATATATACTACTATGTAAAGGTTGATGCGCTGTCGACTGTACTAACTATATATTGCTGTGTTATGATGTGGAGACATATAGTTTATAGGTACGTGTAGAGTATATGTAGGAACCACAGTGTATTTCTTTTACCTCAAAAACTTTTATTTTGGTTTATTCATTGTTACGGGGAATAAACTTGCCAAAAAACTCCATTCTTAGATAGTCTTTTCAATCATTTCATCTCCGAGGCTTACGATAGCAAAGCATAAAGGCTTCCGGTATTTTGGAATCATACTGATAGTAAGTGCTATCTCTGGAACAATGACTAATTCATTAATTCATATAGTTGGTGCCAAAGCACATGAAACTTTTTATCAAAGGTAACAAATTGTTGGAAAAAGGTAAAGTAAAAAAAGGTTCCGTGCCGTGCCATTATCTATACATTTGAATATTTCAAGCGTCTACCTGTTGCCCTTATTAATATCGAGCAAAAAACGGCAAAAAATCACGTTTGTTGTATGGGAGCCCCCTTAAATACTTATTTTATTTTCATTATTTATTTTTTAAGTGAATATACAACTAAATATTCTGTGAATATTTCAAGCATCTAATTGTTGCCCTTATTAATATCGAGAAAATGGCCAAAAAATCACGTTTGTTGTATGGGATCCCCACTTAAATGGGTATTTATTTTAATCTGTTTTAGTATTTGTTGTTATAGTGGCAACAGAAATACATCATCTTTGAAAATTTCAACAGTCTATCTATCACGGCCTCAGAACATGTTCTGAGATCACGGCTCATGAGTACAGTCTGGTGACAGACAGATGGACAGTGGAGTCTTAGTAATAGGGTCCCTTACTCTTCAGGCCGTACCTGAACCCTAAAAATCACTATAATAATAACTTTATTTTATAGCCACATACAAAGGTGTTTAAATAACCATAAAATAAGAGTAAATAGACAGCTGACAAAGAACTAAGTTAGTGAGTCTTCTGACTCCCAAGCTAGAAAAATCTGTATTATGGGAGTGAGTGATAAGATATGATAAGAATATTCTTTATTGTACCAGGAAAAACACAAACATGAAATGTTTATATTGCTTATAGCAATTTCTGTGATCCTCTTAACAACAGTGGACGGCCTTTAATATTATAATAAAAGGAAAAAGTGGGTTTATGTGTGTTTGTTTTAAATTTTGAATGATTGTGTGCGCGCGCGTGTGTGTGTGTGCGCGCGTGTTTGAGTGCGAGCGTGAATATGTGTTACTGTGTATTAACAAGGACAAAACAAATAGAGCTCAAATTAAGACTTTTATTCTCCTCTACAAACTTGTTTCAAAAAAACCCTCCAAAAGGTCAATGTCTTCCCGCCAAAACCGAACACCACAGATTAACTGCACCTTCGCCGATGGCACAGATTATAGTGACCTTCTTGGATGCCACGGTGTCACACACACCATGGAGTTAACATCGGCCATCCTGAAAAGTGAATACCCATGGGTATTCACAAATATATATTAGTTGAGAATCCTGTCTACAAAAAATATTATATCTGAACAGACTTAACCCGACACAACAGAAACGCATTAATACGGAAAAATCGGTATAACGTTTACAGACAACAATTCGGAACCAGCTACAACTTACTTAATTTAGCTCTCTAGGAGATCAATTAGATCTTGTCGGTCAATTATTTCCCCGTCACTTCCAGAATCAGAATCATAGCTGACAGAACTTTTGTATAGGCGCAGTGAATCGGCTGGCACAATTGCAATGAAGCTTTTGTATCCCTTCATCCCTTTTATGCTGCGGATTTGGTAACGGTCATTCTTTAGTACCTTTGCCACTTTATAAGGCCCTGCATACACTTTATCTATCTTTTTATTAATGCCCGTCTCAGAGTTAGTATAAGCGTTGTTCCACACCACAATATCTCCAATATTATATATTCTAGCATCTTTCCGACTAGCATTGTACTTCTTTGACATATATTCTTGTTTCTTCTTTAAATTTTTACTAGCCTCCTGACGTCGTTCTCTTATATCAGGCACTTCGCTTCTTCCTTGCAGATCAGGTATAAGATTCTTCTTGTGCGCAAACATGAGCTCATAAGGGCTGCACTTAGTGCTGTCCTGTGGGGTATGATTTATACCCATAGTTATCTCAGGTACAGACTTATCCCAAGAACTGGGTTCTTGGGTACTGGTCCGTATAGCATCCAATAGTGTACGGTTTGTTCTTTCAACCTGACCGTTGGCGCGTGGTGCTGCGATAGCGTTCAAGGTATGATGAATTTTGTGGCTGATACAAAAATCTTTGAAATATCGGCTTGTGAAGGAAGTACCGCGATCAGATATAATGCGATCTGGGTAACCCAATATGGCGAAGAGTTCACGTAAAGCGGCAACAGTTTCAGTGGATCTTAACGTTTTGACTAATTTAACAGACACAAACTTGGTGAAGGAATCTATAATTACCAGAACATACTGGTTACCCTTAGTAGATTTAGGGAAAGGGCCCATGTGATCAATATGTACTGTGTGCATGGGCTGGTCAGGTTTCGTTATTGGATATATTTTGCCGACGGCTTTTCCGTAATTACCTTTCTTATACAAGCAGTCAAGACAAGCGGTAACGTATTTCTTTATGAAACGTGTCATACGCGGAAACCAATAATCTGCTTTGATAACCTCGTCACAACGTGTCAACCCCACATGGCCAATATCGTCATGGTGCATTTTCACAATGCGCCAACGAGCCTGTTTAGGGACGAGAAGTCGTTCTCCAGTCAGTGTTTTTCGGAATACTCGTCCGTTTCTAATGCAATAGTTGGCCTTTACGTCGGCACTTGGCTCATCACTCCGCAGTTGGTTGTAAATAGATTGTATCTGATCATCTTGTAACTGTGCTGCCAAAAACCAATCGTCAATGTTATCAACGCCTAGTATAGCGGAAACTGGATTCCGGCTCAATGCATCAACATGCCGCATGTGCGTTCCTGGTCGATACATGACTTCTATATCGAAATCTTGAATCTGCAGCCACCAGCGAGCAATACGTGGAATAATATCCCGTTTTGTCAGAGTGCTCCTTACTGCAGAACAATCGGTCACAACCTTCACGTGAATTCCAGTGATATAAATTTGGAATCGCTTTAGCGACTCTACCACTGCAAGAGTCTCTAACTCGTAACTGTGATAAACCATTTCCTCCTTGCTGGTGACTCTGCTGAAATACATTACTGGCTTTAAGTCTCCGTTCAATTGTTTCTGCATCAATATTCCGGCGATACCTGCTTTGCAGGCGTCTGTATGTATTTCCGTTTCATTTTCCCTATTATATAGAGCCAATACAGGTTTGCTCACAAGTAGCGTTTTTAATTTTCCGAACGCCTCCGCTTGACGATCTCCCCACACCCAGGCAACAGTCTTCTTCGTCAGCTCTGTTAGAGGCCTAGCTATCATCGCAAAGTTGAAGATGAATTTTCTAAAATATGAACACAGACCGATGAACTGACGTACCTGATGTACGTTGCAAGGAGTAGGGAAGTTTTCCACAGCGTTCAACTTTTTGGAACCCGGTCTTATACCATCTGGTGTTACAATATGTCCGAGGTATTCTATCTCCGTTTTTAGGAATGTACATTTGTCAATGTTAAGTTTTAAATTTTTCTCTCTCAGAAGTTTCAGCACCTTTTCTAGCAAAACTAGACCACCTTCAACATCAACTGAAGGCAAAAGAAGGTCATCCATGAAAGTGAGTACCTCCTCGTATCTTAATGCTCCAAGCAATCTATAAATCGCGCGTTGGAAGACAGCCGGCGCATTAGCTAATCCAAATGGGATCCGCGTATATTCCCATTGACCATCCGGTGTAATGAAAGCAGTATACTTCATGGAGTCTCTGGCCATCGGTATCTGATGGTATCCTTGGGCTAAATCTAAACTCGAGAAAAAATACTTTCCAGCTAGTTTACTTAGTTGATCGTCAATGTGTGGTAAAGGAAAACGATCCTTAATTGTCACTGCGTTTAAAGCACGGTAGTCTACACAGAGTCTAGTGTCGCCATTCTTTTTCTTCACTAATACAACTGGTGACGCGTAGTTAGATTGCGATTCCTTTACAATTCCGGCGTCAAGTAAGTCCTTCACTTTATCTCTCACTGTATCTAAATCTTTTTGAGCCAGTCTATAAGGTCTATGAAACACTGGTGTGGTAGTTGTGAGCTCAATATTCATTTCAGCTAAATCTGTCTTCCCTATATCTTTAGTATTCTTGGCGAAACAGTCTTCATAAGATAATAAAAGTTCAAATAATCGGCACTGATCTTGTGCCGACAATTCGCCTACTTCGAGACTGGATAGTTGAGTATCGGCAATTTTGCGGTCCTTTAGCCAGGATAGTGTACGTTCGGGAACCATTTCTCCCAAATGGTTCACTTCACTAGCTTTTACATATTTATTAGCTGATCCCTGCAGAATTAGTGAAAATATACATGAGTCGGGTGAAATCGTTCCTTTGGGGCATTTTAGGAATTGAGAGTCGAGAATAACCCCCTTTTACGTTTTCTTGAACGCAGTCTAATCTAATCAAATGTCAAAACATCAAGAAATCTATCTACAGCGTTGTCAGATTGGGGTTTTTTTTCCCCATTTTGGGGGAAAATATGGTATTTGGAGAAGTTTTGGGGAAATGATTTCTGTGGGGAAATGTTTGGGGAAGAAATTTCGACATTGGGGAAAGGGGTTGACTATTTCCGAACGAAGTCTTGTCTAGTGGGGTACCTACCTACCTACGTTTTGATCGCCCGACAAACTCAGAATGGATATGCCTTTTGAGTAAGATTTTTCGTTACTCTGTGGATACAAATGAGATAAATTATCCTCAAAAGAGGCTGTATCCAGGGCCGTAAAACCTAGTTTAAAAAAAAGAAATTATCACTGAAACGCAGCGCAGAAAAAAAAGATCAGTCGACGAACAGTCGACCATAGATCTCTAATTCGTTCGTCTGTGGTCGAAAACAAGCCTTGCTATTTATAATAGGCACCTAACTTGTCTGTTTTTTCCTGTTTCCGTGCTGTTTTTTAGTAAAATAAAGAACTAGCCACAACAAATTAGCCACGTCCATGTTGAGTTTGCCGTTTGCTAATGCGTGTGTAGAAAGAGCTTTCTCAATCATGAATGTGGTCAAAAACAAACTAAGAAACAGACTGCTGACCAAAAAGGCAGACCACATAATGAGAGTGAGATACGGAGTAGCAGCCCGTGGTGGATGTTCGCAATTTGAGCCGACTGCTAAAATGCTACAACTGTTTAATTCCGAGAACGTTTACTGCTCTGGCGATGATGTGGAATTATTAAATATATTTGAATAGTGTAATAGTCTTAAGTTTTCAGTATTAAATTAATTAAAGTAAGAATTTATGGTGTATTTATTTGTAAATTACGTCAAATTAAGTTTGGGGGATTTTTCTAAAAAAGGTATCATTTTGGGGAAAAATAGTTTTGAATCTGGGGAAATTTGAGAAATCTCATCTGGCAACCCTGTCTATCTATAGTCTGTTAATGTTAACTATGAAAAGAAAAACTAAATCTTATGTTTTTATCACGTTGGTGAGATGTTACAATGTAAAATTTATTAAGTTATTTAATCCAGGGAAAACATCGAACTCCCACTCGGTTTTGCTGTCATTTCAACACGTTATTTACAAGAACGTTACTCAGGATGTGAACACTACAGGAAATGAAAAGTGTTAGAATAATTATATAAAGACACCGTTATCGTATAATATTGTAAAGATCTGCCGTACGTGTGTGATACTTATTAGAGGGTTACTTGTAAGCTATGGTATTATTTAAAAGCTTTGTTCCCACCCTATAACTCGCTGCATCAGAAATATATGGAATATCAGACAGACAGAAATGATCAGGTATCTAGTCAGAAAAGGTTAGTTGGACAGACAGAAATTTTCAGACATACTGAAAGTAATCGGACAGAACAGAATCAGACAGACAGAATATTATCAGACAGATTAAATTACATGAATTTGCCACATACCAATAAATTGTTGGTCTCAGGCTTTTGAAGAACATTGCTCTCCATAGTAGATTCTTTGGTCATCTCTGTCTCATTACTGGGAACTTCCTCGCAAGGAGTGGCACGCGTGATCAGCGTGGCCTCACGCCATACAACTTCACTGCTTCCTAAGTTGTACACACGAACATACCCCTTCGATCCATTTAGCAATGTTGCAGGTATAGCATAAAACTCATGCTTCATGTTGTAAATCCGTGGGGCAGTGCATACATGATTTTCTTTAGGGTTTCCAATCACATTTACTTCCACACATAATGACTTTCCTGGAGGGACACAGACTTCAGCACAGGTGGTTATCTTATAACTATCTTCCTTGGTCACCCTTACAAGCTTGGCTGACGATTGAGTGGTGACTAATGAAATGCCTTTGGCATTGATCACAGGTTGCCCAATTAATATATCAGCATCAGCTGGTAGTTTCAGGTGAGTAACTGTAGCTTTTGTATCAAATGGTAGTCCATCCACAACCAAGGAAATATTTATTTCACCCATAGCTGGCACAGTGCTGCCTGTGAAGCCCTTCAATAATGTAGTACTTTCATTTATCATACATTTCAGTGAATTTGCCATGGAAAGGGTCACCACATTCACCAGAGCTCCTGTGTCTAAGTAGGCATCACAATTCTGGCCACCTACCTGTACAAGTTTTTTATAAATCTCATTCGTGTCTTGTATAACATTTATTGTGGCTGTCTCAGCCTTATCTTTCTTCATCATGTCAAGTTTAGGACATTTTGTTATAACATGACCTCCTTCTGAGCAGAATTTACAAATTCGTTTGTCAGCTACTGGACAGTCCTTAACTATATGATCCAAGGAGTTGCACCTGAAACAGTTGAGCTTGCGCGCACTGTTGATTGGTGTAGGTATTGCGGGTACAGCATTACGGTTATTATTGTCGGGGAACCTTTTCCTTTCAATGTTACGATAAATAGTGGGTGTATACTCAGTTTTTTTTACTTCTTGCTTATGGCTGTAACTTTCAAAAGCTGACAAATATCCAGAATAGAACTCCTCTGGTGTGTCACACTTATAAGCTTTTGCATTATTCTGTAAATCAGCTGGCAACCCCTTGATGATACAGGATAATGATGCATTGTCATCCAACCGTAGTCGTCGACACATGGCAAGTTTATCATGATAATAATGGGTTACTGTTTCTGTATGAACTTTCTTTCTAGAAACAAACTGCTCAAGTAGATCTGCATACTCGAACTTTCGTGGGAAAGCATTAATAAGCAGAGATTTCCACTGATCCCATGTATAATTGTATTCTTCAAGTCTACTGAACCACAGTTGCGCTTGTCCTGCCAGTCTGGTTTGCATAATCAATATTTTTGAGTAGTCATCCCATTTATGGACTAGGCCTAACTGATCAATTTTAGCCAGCCAATTTTTTACATTCCCCTCACTATCATCGGGATCGAACGGGATAACAATTTTCTCACCTGAAATGGCCCGAGGTCTTGATTGGTTCATCAAACATCGTTCTACCATCCTCTCCAATTTTTGTGTCATTAACTGTTCCAGCATTACGTTCGGTGGAATGTCCTCATCAGAATCAGCTTCAGCCTGATGGCACGGCGACATGTCCGGAAGAAAGTCCACGCGTAAGGAGCCGGCGCTTGTAGTAGGTGTGGCTGACAAGCGAGCCTGCTTTGTTGCCCGGCCATATGGGCTGGTGCGATTACTTAAGAAACGTTTCATTTGGCGTAGGAACTTATGTCACTTCTGAATATTAACAAGGACAAAACAAATAGAGCTCAAATTAAGACTTTTATTCTCCTCTACAAACTTGTTTCAAAAAAACCCTCCAAAAGGTCAATGTCTTCCCGCCAAAACCGAACACCACAGATTAACTGCACCTTCGCCGATGGCACAGATTATAGTGACCTTCTTGGATGCCACGGTGTCACACACACCATGGAGTTAACATGTGTGAGTTTACCTGTGCAGCAGCATCTCAGTTTGGTCGTAATCCAGGTTTACCAGCAACTCTTAACTTTTCTTTTAGCTCAGACTTTGAAAGAGACTGAATAAATGACTGCAATAGATGAATATTACTTTGATATTGGGAAAAGTCAAGGTACCAAAAAACCACATAGCTTCTGTTGTTCATTTTAAATTATTTGATGTAAGAAAATCCCCATAATTACATAAGACCTATGAATCTGGATAAGACCAGGAACTATGAACACAAATGTATAATAATGAAAAATAAAGCTTATAATACATTTATTAGTCGGCAACTGAACATATGAAAAAGTATGAGTTATCAGGTTGCTACTGCAGCTTTTGCTTTGTTTTGAATGGGAAGGAATAGCTTGAACTCGGCAGGTAGCTCATCTTCAGAATACAGTCTATCAGAAAAGTACACCCTTCTTATCCTACAGTTGGCGTGTATCTGTACTCGCAGTGTCTCCACATAGTTAGTGCCATAAGCACGACGTGTGAAGTCTGCAAGGTTGAACTGGATCTGATTCCAGCCTTCATCCAGTCGCATGGGCATGGTGCAAATGAATGGCTTTACACGCGTCGTTGACTGGTAGTTGCTAGCCCTGAACCTTCTCCGGACATTTTTATCATCCAATACCTGCAATATAAGTCAGTAATATCTTATTGGTATTAAATATATATATTTTAATTTTTCTCTCTGAGAGAATAAAATAGTTTTTTTAATGAATAAGTTAACTCGCCAACTTAAGATTAAAGATGATCTGAGAAAAGATGTTCAGAGTGGTGTTTTTTTTCACTCTCTTTTTCTCCATTGCAACTCATAAAAATAGACATTCAACAAAGTAATTTTTTACATTCAAATACTTATTTAAAAACAGACTTGATAAACATTTTACAAGTGCACAAAAGTGAATACATGCATCAGCTTAAAGCTGCTTGAGTATTAATGAATGCATAATACATACATAAGCAGCCTATATACATCCTACTGACTTTTACTACAAATACTTTTATTGTTACCATTTATGTTTTAGAGGTATAGGGTACTTATGTTTGTTTAACTTTTAGTTAAGTAGAGGAACTAACGAGGGTGACATTGTCACGATGTGTGCTAGTCCCTCCACAAATAATAAAAAAGCTAAAGGGAAATAATAAATATTTTTGTTGCGCTAACCCGTGCCGAGGACAATTTTCAAAGTAATACAGAGTTGGCAGAGGCTCGAAATTTCGCGCTGGCCAGAGGTTGCAGGTTCAAGTCCCGGTATAGGTGGAATTTTTAGCCTCTAAATAGGGAAATAATACGTTTTGTCTTTGAAGAGTTCATACATGTTGTAAACAACATAACCTAAAAGTAGATACTAACTATCTTGTCAAGTCATCTGTACAAATAACAAAGTACATCAGGGAAAGGGCGAAAGTAAAGTACTAACCTGTACTTCGAACGTGAAGTATTTCTTGAGGTTCTTGATAATCATCACAAGAAAAGGCAGCTTAATACCGAGGGTCTTCTTGGGATCGGCGGGGCAAGTGATGTACGTGGTGCTCACGTTGGTGCCTACGATCTCCAGCACCAGGCTCTGGATGTCGTTGTCGGTGATTCGCTTTATGTGCCCATTCCGAACCTTCTTGTCCCAAATCTGCAAGGGTTTGCTGCCAATACTGTAAAGGATTGACAGGAAGCCGGATTGGAACGTGTTCTTGAACATTTTACTGAGCGTTTCGCTCTACGTGTTACATCTATGCAGGGAGTATTTGCTAGTGTTTGGTCGATAAACAGGTATATTGCGTTGTCTAGCGGCAGTTTGCTATGACAGAAATTACACAGAAATTTAGAAAAAAAGCCATTGGCCAAGACTTGTTTTCATCCGGCAGTTGCCATGGATACCACAGACCACAGATTATTATGGTACGGTACAAAATTACAAATCGCGCGTTACGAATTTGCCAGACATTTACTATGTCCATTTCATACGATGGGCTGAGAAACTATTGATAAATAATCTAAGATAAAAATAAAACATATTATTTGCAAAAGCATGGAATATTAAGTAAAGTAAAAGAATATGCATGGTCTATTAGTTATGGTGTGCAAATATTAGAGGAAAATAATTTAAATAACAAAATTATAATTATTGAATAGCAGAAAATCAACAAAAGCTATTATCATTAGATTATTTTTAGGAAAAGGCGATTCCTTAAAACTTTAAAAGGCTTACATATGCAAATTTTATTAACTAACATCCTGTCATAAATAAATGAGTACCTAGGTAAGTAAATATTAATATTGTATAAATAAGGATAAATAAAAAAAAGAAAGATAAATACATAGATACAAACATAAACTCACGCCTGTATCCCAGAGGGGTAGGCAGAGACCACTTGCCACGATCCTGACAGATCACTTTCGCTTCCTCAACATTCAGTAGTCATTGTATGCATGCACGCCTGTTTTGAGTATTTTTTATCATAAATACGTATAGATATTAATCAATAAACAACGCGAGATCCACCAGCGGCTTAGGGCTGTTTAGCCTTCCCATTGAATTTGCCTTCCGCACACTATGCCCCAACTATATGATTATTTTTAAGATGTGCGGGTTTTTTTTTGTTACAAAATGCATCTACCTATACTAAATAAAGAGACTTGCAATAAATAGTAAATTTAGGGTTTTTTTGCCAAGCTCTACATGCAATCAAAACTGTTGCTTAAAATTTTATACATAAGTAAAATTCTTACGATGCATTTATTGTGTCGAGAGCAGTAAATGGAGAGCTGTGTATTTCTGCTTGGATTTGGAAATAGTTTGACATTTTGATTTCCTGAAAAAAAAAATCGAAATTATTTAAGTAGATATTAGATTTATCTGAAGATGGCAATAAAGGCCCTCAAAGGCCATAAGTTACTTGCGCTGTCACTTATGAAGGACCAGCAAGTTTTTCAAATTTAATCTGCAAGGGGATGTCGAGAGACCGAAAGCTATGCAACTTATCACAAATATTACCTATTATTCGGCATGTGGCGATGCACAGCTTTTAAAGTGAGAGTGTGCGTCACTTCCAGTTTAAAATACATTTCTACACATTGAAAATCTTTAATAGCTTCTCCTGCATAATTTACATTTTTCGCTTAGTGCCAGTATTGGATTAAGGGTGCGATATCACTGGTGTACTAGTTAAGTAGCTCTTAAGTCCTAGCATAATATTGGCCAATATTGTATTAAAATAGACCATGTTTTGTTTAACTTTAATTCTTCTTCACACCACATTAGACGGACGGATATTTGACCCATGTGGGGACGCAGCTTCATCTCAACGGAGGAATTCAATCCATTAGTACATATTCGTCTACTGATTGCCCAAAACGGCCCGCCTCGGCCTTATGGCACGTCACTTCTTTGTGTCCTCGGCCATCCTCATCCATCTACCTAAGATCGTAGTCAGCGTTGCGTTGGAAGGGATAGAAATTCGGAACGTAGGTACATACAACGTCTTCTTTGTTTTTCTGCTGTCAGCATAACTCCGAAGCAACTTGACAGTAGTTGACAGTCCGTCACGTTTGCTTTTAATCTGTGCCATTTCATCAGTCAAAAAAAAAAGTGCTATTGACTTGATAGAAGATGCCATTCCGTAGATCCAAAAATATATAAATAAATTTTAACAAAGTTTTCGTGACATTTGGTAGAAGAGCATTACCAGATGATTATGCAAAGGGTGGAAAATAAAATTGACTTCGTTTTATTTTGACTAGCAAAGTGACATTACAAAATGACTGAAAATTTGTCATCGAAGAGGTAAGAATATGTTTTCATTCCATTCCACTGTTTTTATTTACTTACCTAGTAATCGGATAGTTTTCTCGTTTTATATTCTATCGCTTAGAGTACGCTAGAATATGTCTTATTTTGTTCTGCATGCAATATCAATTTTAACCTACTAAGAAAACATCAATAAGGCATTTGTAAATTTAAAAAAAAAATTATATAAAAATAAATGTTTGCATCACTATCAATAAGTGATTTACTATTTGTAGTTTTGACAAGAGTTCATAAATAGAACCTAGCTTATCTGCAGTCAGGCTGGGAGCCATGGTAAGTACTAGCCATCTTCACAAACCTGACATTGAGAGGAAGGATCCCAAAAAAGAGTCCCAGGGTCTCAAAAAAGAAATTAATTTAATTTACACCTTAACCTTAACCATTATACTAAACATTGTTTTCATGAATACACAAGTTGTATTACTAGACAGCTTGTCAATGAGTCAAAGGGTTAAAGTTGACCAAAATAGACACACTGTTCAGCATACTGGTCAGGTGCTAGGTGAACTTTGTATCACCTACATCTGTCTTATCTTTTTTTTTGTTCTCACAATTTAAAAACTCGCTGGCCTTCCACAAATTAAAAAAAAAATTGATAAATTATCCATTGTATTGAGTACGTCCAAATTAAGCAAACCTTCCATACAACACAAAAATGGCTAACATATTCATTGTTATTTATTAAAACCCTTAAATAAAATATGCATAAAATGGGTTGATTTAATTTCATTACCACTCCAAGTTTATGTATGCACATAAATCGAACCTTCTAGGTGTCAATGGAATGAGAAATCATGTCACATGATATGATTGTGACTGTCACTTTACTATAATGCACTTACAGAATCTGAAACTATGGCTTGGTCGAAGTTTGGGAGGCCTTTGACCAGCTTAAAAGAGACTGCTTATAAAGACCTCTTATGCTAACTGGGACACATTGGTACTCAAGCTCTCCCTCCCCCCCCCCCCCCCGATGCTTATGTAAACATTGGTATTGCATTTTTCTTTTAATGTATTCAAATCATCAGTGGTACCGGAACTAAACTATACATTGGCGGAAAAATGTAGACAAGTAAATACCGCGCGGTAATTCCCCTACTCGGTTCTAAGCGAGTACCTATGCGTATCGTTTTCAAGCATAGACGAGTTGCCATTGTGTTTAAAACAAAATCGAACAAATCTTATAGAAAACTCGAAAAATAAAGAAATAAATACCTGCTGCTGACGTAATCACTATCCAGAGCCCTCCCCACCCTATGTCATCAAAACTAAGCAAAGCAAAGACCCCTCTGCCCTCCTGTAGTGCTTATGTAATACTTGAATGGCCCCAGTTCTATTTTCTTACAACACATAATAATGTATTTATCACCATTTTACTTATAAAGCCCGGTCTCCTGCTCATGTTTTATCATGAATCATTACACAAAACCATCGGTTTTCAATGCTCCAAACTAACTTTTTATTTTGCTTCCCCTAGCAACAAAAATGTTTTTCGCAAAGAAAATGAAATGTTTTGTGTAATGTTTTTTAGCAGGAGACACGCCTTAACACTATCATAATATAGTAAAGTTTTGCAGCTAAGAATAATGAAATGAAATTAGGGTAAATGCGTTAGAACTGCCAGTGATTGCCTGCCTTAGGGCTAGATTAGTATCTGTAAATAGTTCGTATCAAATTAGTATTATTTACTGCTCTATTGTTACAATAGGGCAGTATATAGAGACTAATTCCATCAGGTGTTTCTATTGAGATATTGTTGCGGCCTGCTGCAACCCAGCAGTGGGCAGTGGTGGGATGAAATGATGATTGGTAAATAAATACATAAAATATCTAATTGATGAAAAAAATATGCAGTTGCAGCTCAAGCGCTCAATGTCGAATGAGTCAAAATTTATGAAAAAGGCATTATTTTTTCTCAAAAAAAAATGTTTTTGTTTGAGCAACTTTTGGTTGATTTTTTTTTTGTATTTAACCTTTTGTTTGACTGGGTTGTCCATAAATAAATTCTACAATTACACACATGTACAACCAGTGGCGTTTTCTATAGATTAATACAAAGACACTCAAGCTGAAATGCGTCGAACTCAAAAGGTTTCGCCGCGATTTCGCTCGGATTGGGGTCAGTGAACTAGCGACCTGCTTAAGGAGAATGGTCAATATCCGGAGCGGGCTATAGAGTTACTACCTACTTCGATAGCTGGTTTTTGCGAGATCGAGTACCATATTAATATTCTGTTGCAACATACGCACTTGGAACCTTCATATAGTAGACATCTGATCAACGATGATTTTGTGAAGTCGGCCGTAATGTAACTTAGCAGTGTCCACACAGGTAAAATTTGATGTGCTGCTAATGTGGACCAATATTTAGCAAAATGTTTCTTTCTCTTTTTAGGATAGTTTCGTACCCGAAGTATGCCAACGGGACCCAGTACTAGAAAGTCTACGACTAGTTTTTTTATTTAACCTATATAAGGCCTTGTCTGTAGACGGTTGGAATTTTCACATTGTGTTATTATGGTAAAAAATAAGTGTGGGGGGGGGGGCGTTGTAAAACCAAGGAGGGGCAATAATGGTGCTATGGTAGGTAGTTTGAATACCACAGACGAAGAAGCCCTTAAGTGTCCGAAATAACACAACGCCTTAAGATTTATGTCCAGCTCCAAAGGCGAGCTGATTACAGCGCGGCTTACTTTTAAGGCTTGTGAGTTGTGACTCTCGTGAGTCAGCGCCTGCGACTCTATTGTTCGGACTTCGGACGCGCCCGCTCTTGCGACCATTCAAACTTTTGTTGGCTCTCAGGCATGCTCGGAATAATCCCGGGAAGTTAATTAGACACTCCAATGATTATAAACTAAATGCCAATTTGCCATCAAGCTTTATCAGCCCCCCCGTATTCTTTACGCGCGAGAAGGAACATATGGCTTGTTTGTTACTCGAATATAGGCTTTGTTTTATACAAAATACATGATGCCAAGACAAGTGAAAACACAGGAAGCTTTGATCTGACAAAAATATGTAATTAAAAAAACCGGCCAAGTGCAAGTCGAACTCGCGCACGAAGGGTTCTGTATTATTCCATATTATATATACAACATTAGACAAAAGGCTCGAGAAAAAAACTGCGAAAAATTACGTTTGTTGTATGGAAGCGGCAACAGAAATACATTAATTTGTGAAAATTTCAAGAGCCTAACTATCACGGCTTATGAGATACAGCCCGGTGACAGACAGACAGACAGACAGACAGACGGACAGTGAAGTCTTAGTAATAGGGTCCCGTTTGGCACCCTTCGGGTACGGAACCCTAAAAATGCAATGTGGTGGCTCCGAGTCCAGGTTAGGTTTTGTTCTTGACTTTTGGCATTTTGTTGTTAAAAACGCTTAGGTATATTCTTTTGTTGCACTAACCCGTGCTGAGGACAATTTTGAAAACCTATTTAGAGGCTAAAAATTGCACCCATGCCGGGACTTGAACTCGCGACTTCTGGCACAGTTAGCCAGAGGTCGCGGGTTCAAGTCCCGACATGGGTGGATTTTTTAGCCTCTAAATAGGTTGTTAAAAACCCTGTTAGTGCATTATGACACGGATGGATCGACAACAGACTTTCATCAGTTCTAGGTACAAAAGTTTTATTCTATCCTCCAGGACATGGAAAACGGAGAATGGCTCTAAACCGGCGGTTTGTAGGCCAACGATCTTTTTGACCTGTCTTTCGGGACGCCAAACGCGTGATTCAGTAACCTGCATCCAAACTCGAGGAAATGCACCAAAACATTTCTCGTCCCACGGTTTCAAATCACTAAACCTGCATAAAATGTCAAGGTTTAAGGTCGTGATCGACGTTTAAGTGTTTTGTAGTAGACAGGGAACTGCTTTGATTGCATAATTGTTCAAAAAATACATACCCACGAATGGAACTATTCATGAAATACTTTAATACTAATACTAACAGGTAGGTACCTTCTGCTGCTCGTGACACACTATGTATTGTGTTGTGTGAGAAGTGTATGAGAAGTTGGTGCCATTGTTTTTTTAGTCCGATTCTCACGTGTCTCTTAAAACTCTATCTTGCTCCACATCTTGTTTTGTCTCTCAATAGCCCGAGAATGAGCACAAGCTTTTCCCTTGATCAAATGATTTCTCTTAAACTGGATCACCATGATCTTGACGAAAACTTCTTAATTTCGGTATCTACTACAACACTGTTGTCCTACCAAAACGCGCGCTGATATGTGGCTCGTTTTCATCTACAGTCGCTGTGTGAATCTACAGCGAAGCCCGTAGTACCATGTTATAATGTGTCAGTTATCATTACACAAGTTGCATAAATTCCAAATCCAGTTTGTGACTAATTACGAAAGCCATATCAAATATGTATCCGTGAGTGTGTGCAGTGAGTTTATTTATAGACTGTAGACCAACACGGGGCTCCATTTATCTACTAGCGCGAAACACCCGTCCGTCTGTCCACTGAACGCCTTGTGACATGTGGGCGATCCCGATAGAACGCTTGCTATTCGAACGTCGATTGGCTGGTGATATTCCAGCGATTTGGCACAGTTTTCTGCAATATTGTTTTTATTTACACCGTGAAGTACTTAACTTTATTCATACTGCTATGAAAATACAGTTTATGTTGTGTCTTCGATTCTCAGCTGAAGCGTGTGATTGCATGCTCCAGTCTCCCAAGAACCGCCGCGTACGCCGGTCGCATCGGTCGCGTCTACATCTGTCGGTTCATAATTACCGTGAAAGGATTCGTTTATTTTCGGCCCGCACTTTTGTTGCTCTTCTTGGGTTGGTTACATAAAACCGAGGTGACAGACCTCTCCAGAGATATTTTAAAGGCGAATGAGTGATGGCAGTCAAGAATCGTTCTTTTATGAGTGCACAGTGAATCAGGTCTATATCTCGAGCGCATGGCTACAACCCAGTTCCTAGCTAGGAATATTGGCTGTTTACACAATAAACGGACTTGCAGACTTGTGTTTAGAGTATTGTTTCTCTTAGCTTGTAAATGAAGCTCTTCATTACTGTGACAGTTTAAAAAAAAAAGTGTTAATGTGTTGTTAAATCCAAACAAGAATATCGTGGTCAAGAGTGATTTATGTATTACGTGATACTTGAACGTAACTAAAGTAACTCTCCACCCTTTACTGAGAGGCAAACAAATAAGTGTGCCGGTGCAGAAGCGATGCACTAAGGCACTATGAGGCATTGGGGCCCGCATGGAGCCTGACGGGCGGCTGGTGTTCTGGAAGGGTGGAGTGTGGGAGGGCGGAGCGCCTACTCTGCGCTGCGGCACCTGCAAGAAGCGTCGCGACGACAAGATGGCCGACGACGACGGCCAGCACAAGGGGTAATAGGGGGAGGAGTGGGATTTTTTTTCTGTTTTTGGGCACGCTCTGGAAGCCCATCCGTTACATACATGCATACATACAAAAACTCACGCCTGTATCCCAGAGGGGTAGGCAGAGACCAGGGACTTGCTACGATCCTGACACATCACTTTCGCTTCCTCGACATTCATTAGTCGTTGCATGGACGCGCGCCGGTTTCGGGTACTTTTTATCTTGTCCTTTGCTAATACATCCCCTATTTGGTCGAAGTATGTCCGCATCCGTTAATCTCTCCAATATGCGGATAAAATGGACGTAGCACAAACTTATAGCTTATTCTTGCGTGGATTACGTACAATCCGAGGACTAAAACTTTGCATTAGAAGCAATTCTGGCGAGTAGACTTGAGTAGTCTAAGCTAATCTGCACAGTTCGTGAATTCGTGAACTCACGTGATTCGCGAACACAGTTTGTGGCCTAGCAGTGGATTCATTCATGCTTCATTATAACAAACTACCGGTATTTTACTATTTATTGCAGCGATGCCGTAGATCTATTGCAGCGATGTCCGGGTGTTCTTCATCTGCTAACAATGTCCTGACGATTTCTTGATTTATTTGATGTGATAGTTTGTGAGTGAACCTAACTGTGACCACCTTGACCACTTAGATATTCAAGAATTTTCATCTACTTTTATAATGTATAGTGTGCAATAACGAGTATTCATCTAATGTAATCTTGACAATAATTTGCAATTTATTATATCTAGCCACCCACACAAGAACGTTTCATAATAATTCGAGTTTCCTGGTTTAAATATATGTTGAGGATAAGTTCATGTACATGAGATCATTAGCTATATTTTGAATGACGTTTCATTGCTGTTGCTATACACAATTAAATAGCTAGGTACTTGGGTACTATTGAAATGACAATGATAAAGATTTACATACACACATCTTTATCATCGCGAACAATGGCACCTGCATTTAAAAATAGTTTTAACAATAGACTAAACAAATACAATACAGTATGCGGAATTCTCTCTGTAAATTGCTGAAATGCTGACTTGATTACTTCTAAACAAACTTGTGAAGTTTTTAGTGAAAAAAGAACACTTGTTTTATTGTGGGAATGATACTAAACGATTGAGCGTACGGAAAAAAACATAATAATCCAACTTTTGCCACGTCATGTTTTCCTAAACGGGTATAACTTACGGAAGTGACATTTTCCTCATGTACTCAGTAATCAATAAGTTCATTCCTCATTATTTACCCAACCGAATCAATGGAACCCGATACAATAGACTCCATAAAATTCGGAAGCATCCCCTACTGTCAGAGTACAATGACCACCACAGACAGTCTTTATGTAAACAAATTAAGTCATTGAGATCGGAAGCCGATGAGAGGAACATTAACATTTTATCGTAGGTATGTAATTAACACTGACTCGCCAGGGACAGCTGGTTAAACTCACATTTTCGTTGCAAATTAGCTCGTAACTTAACAGAGTGGAATGCTCGTGTGTAAAAGTTGATGTGTCGTCTGTAGAGTCGATCAAAAGTGTTGCAAAGGAGAATGATCAAAAACAGTCTATGTTGCGCTTTAAGCATTTATACCTTAAAATGTTTCTTTTGAAAAATGATTTCATAGTTCTATTTGATAAATTAAAAGAATCAGGGGTTTAAAAGTAATAATTAAAAAATATCTCTATTGATTGTATAACTAAAAAACTTTAGTCAGTCAATACAGATTACAAACACAGATTAGATTACATTATTTCAAAAATCGCAAATCGTGTACATACATAAAATGCGAAAGTGCAAACTGCAAACGGGGAGTTTTTGACGGGAATTCATACAAGCGGTTTTATTACGCTTTTATTTTTGCAAATTGATTCCAGTAGATTTTATACTGTTTAATTAGTGTAGTTTATTGTTAAAATGACCATGTGTATGAACAATCCAACCATCATCATCATCATCAGCCTATGCTTGTCCACTGCTGGACATAGGCCTCTCCTATAGCACGCCACTGAGCACGGTCCTCGGCTACTCTCATCCAACTCCTATTCAATCCAACCAGCCCTTCTGGAAATCCAGCAGTGGACGTCCAATGGCTGAAATGATGATGATGATGTATGAACAATATGTGGAATAAATAACTAAAATAAACCGCCATTGTGGGCTTAGAATAGTCTTGTCAAAATTAAGATTTCTCTTAACTACCATCTAATATTTTCATAATATTTTTCCTGTATAATCCAGAGCTAATTTCTTATAGTTTACCGTTGGTTTCATCAATGCGCAAGAAGACGCAAAAATAGACTAACTCCTATTGTAAATTGATCATTCTCCTTTGCTCGTCGAGTAAGGACGCTTATGCACGGGGCGGCATGGCACGTTGCGAACGACAGTGCACACTGCAGCCGTCGCCACTCGTCGGCACTAGGGTTGCCAACTTTTTTTCTAACAAATATAGGTAGTATTTTTTTACAACCTATTACCTCTAAAAATATAGTAGATGGCAAAATAATGGTAAGA
Organism: Yponomeuta malinellus; assembly: GCA_947308005.1. Classification (NCBI taxonomy): domain Eukaryota; kingdom Metazoa; phylum Arthropoda; class Insecta; order Lepidoptera; family Yponomeutidae; genus Yponomeuta; species Yponomeuta malinellus. Next base: position 22,288,727 of record OX370996.1, on the reverse strand, counting down.
AAATAGTAAAAAATAGCGGCAGTCGTGCCGCGCGATCACGAACTTAGACTTGAAAAGCGAGGTATAGAAAAAGATTAAGGCTGGGTTCCGCTTTACGCAAAATATAGTAGTTTCGCCTACTATGTATTTTTTTAGAAATATAGTTTTTGAGCCCCTCGTATAGTAGGATACTATATTATATACCTAGTAGGTTTGGCAACCCTATCTGGCACTGAGTGGTAATCTAAAATGAGTTATCTACCAGTCTCATTATCCGTCTCGTTAAGTTTCTTTTTTGCCAATTTTTTCTCCAAAACGATGTAGATCTGGCTTGAAATCGACGCCTGTTTCGTTACGTCGCAGTTTCATCAGTATGTTAATACCAATATTTTATTGAAATCAGGCAAAATCTGAAACTCCTTTCTCCAATAACGAGAATGAAACTACTTTTGCCAACGTTTGTATTTTTAAATTTTATTGTTTAGTTTCTAGGGTATGTAAGGGACCCTATTGCTAAAACTCCACTATCCGTCTGTCTGTCTGTCACCAGGCTGTATCTCATGAACCGTGATAGCTAGACAGTTGAAATTTTCACAGATGATGTATTTCTGTTGCCGCTATAGCAATAAACACTAAAAACAGAATAAAATAAACATTTAAAGGGGGCTCTCATACAACAAATGTGATTTTTTGCCTGTTTTTGCTCGATATTAATAGCGGCAACAGGGAGACGCTTGAAATATTCAAATTTTGTATAGATTAGATTAGAGCACTTCATTGTACACACCAGAAAACAAAATACATTAAAAGGCTTACATGTCTAAGTTAATGGTGATGGATAATGGTACGGAACCCTTCGTGCGCGAGCCCGACTCGCACTTGGCCGGTTTTTTCTTTAATCTTGAACCGATTGCCTTATTGGTTTACCACGCTTGATTACTGAACCAGTGGTCGTAGGTTCGGTTTCCATTGGAGGCCGCCGTATAAATGGCCTCAGTCTGGGTGTATTACCATGTTTGTGATGTCCTTTTCTGGTTACCATGGGTGTCCTAGTTTATTACCAGGACACGTGATTGTGTTGTGAGGAACTTATTTTTATCATGAAACTAACCGCGATTAACTTATATATAAAAAATAAAACTGAGAATTTTATATTATCGATTCTGAAAGCACGGGTTTCCTGTTTTGCGATATTCAATGACACGTATGTCACGTCTCCTATCTACCTAATTCACAGAATTACTGTCATCGTCATGCTCGTAAACTTACCAACCAACAGGGCCAGCGCGGATTGCCGCGAGCAATTAAATCAAAATGTCCATCCGAGACAGTAAATAAAGTCGGCCATCGTAAACCGAGCCATAAGCGACGTCGACGGTGCGTAAATCATTTCGGGAATGCACAATTAACATCGCTAAATAGGTCAGTCTATCCAATATTTCACTGTTGACCGGGAAGAACTGAAATTGCTGTAAAGTTTAGGAGCAGATCGTCGTCTGTGTCAACGTTGTTGTACTGTTGTATGAAAATTCAATGGCTTATTGCCTTGAAAGGACACGGGATTCTAACAACTTATTTTTTGTTTTCTTTGCTCCCGATACTTGCCCGGATCATGGATATTTCAACAAGTATAATATGAAAAGGCTCAAACTATTGTCAGCTTTCTTTCTCAACTTTTATCTTTCCTTGGACATATGGAACATTTTGAATTGGCATGATACCATTAGACGTTCCATAGATTTATCAATCACCGGTTGCAAACATTGTAAGTCTAGCGCTATCCATATTAGCTGCTGGCTCATTTTGTACCATCCACACTTTACACGCTTCTGAAATATCGTGAAAGAATGCGCGAATGAATGGTTGTTTTGGAATCAAAAGCCTGTGTATCGGCGGAGGGCAGCAGGGCCGTCCCCCACCGATCTTGATAAGCGGACATCGACTCTGCTCATGTCATACATTATCGCTCGACCCGCTGTTTTTATTTAACATTTCACGGTGAATGAGCTGGTTTGATTATGTTGTTGGACAAGTCACAGTAGAGTTGAGGGTTACCTTCGTAGTTTTCAGCGTGAACAGTATTTGAATCGTATTATATGTTTTGGTCTGAATTGAACGGCAAATTGAATGTAATTTTACTGCTGATTTTCCTCCGGAACTTTAATTTGTTATACACTCGAATTCTGTTCAGATACTAATAATGTTTCGGAGAATAAGAATACGAATAAGAAATTTTTATTTAATACAACGTGTTACATGTGTGTCCCGGCTCCCAAACTAGGATTCCCTGTGCTATAGGTAGCCAGGCTACTTCCGCATCGTTAAAACTCCATTTTGACAATTACACTAGGTGTAGACACTTAAGCATAAACTTACAAAACATATCACCTAATCATTATGTACTTATAAAAACATTCGCTCAGCACATTTTAGTTTTAGTCTGATGATCCCACTAAAGCAAAACCGTGAAAACCGGCCAACTACTTGTCCCAAAAAATACAAGACACGCATAAGTTATTACTTTTAGATGGGGGTAGGCAATGGCGGCCGGTGGCTGCTGTACCGTCAGCATAAGCAAGCTAGGTCTTTCTGGTCTAAAGTCATTGATTGATTCAAGTTATTTATAATCGAAACAGAAATCAAAAATTTATTTCAGCGTAAAGAATTTACATTCTGTTTGTTGAATGTCAATGTCTTCGGGTCTTGTTTTACTTGTGTTTTTTATTTAAACTTAAGAGCATCTAGGGTGTGTTGAGCAAACACCGAATGGAGAGTTCCAGAATAAGGAGGGATGTTCTATCCTCGATTAAGTTGAGGCTTTTGTTGAGGGCACTATAGACTATCACTTCGTCGACGCACCAAAGTTGCATTGGCATCGCCTACCGACTTTATTCGGTATATCTTCTCAGATAATCCTAGTAAACCTACCTGTCTGTAGGCCTGTGCCCTGCAGTGGGACGTAGCAGGCTACAAAAAAAAATTGTAAATATAAAAAAAATGGTTATTCTCTATTCCAGTGAGCTGAAGAAGTTATCGGAGGAGAGCCTCACGCGGCAGCCGGAGGAGGTGTTCGATATAATCTGCAAGCTCGGCGAGGGCTCCTATGGCAGCGTTTATAAGGTCAGCCTCGCAGACACCAATAAAAAATAAAATAAATAAATAACTTCCACACAACATACTGATTTGTCCTGGTTCCAAACTGGGATACCCTGTGTTATCAAGCTAGAAAACGTAAGCAACTCTGCGGCCGCTACTTTCAGTCCGCGCTCGATTGTTATCCTAGTCGGACTTTCTCAAAAATTTACAAAATACCTCCTTGGCCTTCAATATAAACTGTAATAATACAAAGAAGACGAACCAAAGAAAAGGAGACATTTTCTTCCACTTTCCGTAATAGGTAGCATACAAATCGTTTTCATATAAATCGCGGTACTGGCGTTGTCTAGCTGGATTCATGTCTGTGGTCAGCCTTTTAGTATGTTCATTAAGCCTCAGCCACTGTTTGTGTTGATAAAAATTAAAGAAGGAAGGTTCTGTCTTTGTAATTGGCGCCAATGAAATTAAGCGAAGAATTGGAAACAAAAAATACTAAAAAACATGTAAATCAACAATGTTTTTAAGTAAGTATATTATGATCAGTTGCCAGAGTCCACCTACTCCCAAAACTTTGGTTCTGGCTTTGGTTTTTAGTTCTGAACTACAGAATGTTGCGCTTTCATTCCATTGCAGAAGATTTTTGTGGAGTGGGTCTAGAACTAAACGTCAGAACTAAAAACCAAAGCCAGAAGAATGTTTTGGAAGCAGGAGTATATTTGTATATTGTTCCGCGACCTATAATCAAATCTTGGCATCGGAGCAGCCGCGCGCATCTTTGCGATCTGTATAGACTTATTGAGACATTCATTCTGTCAGTTTTACAATTCAGGGCTATTTTGCCTAACCCAGCTTTCTTCCTCCCAGGCACTCCACAAAGAGAGCGGGCAGGTGCTGGCCATCAAGCAAGTCCCAGTCGACACGGACCTGCAGGAGATCATCAAGGAGATCAGCATCATGCAGCAATGCGACAGCCCCTACGTCGTCAAGTACTACGGCAGCTACTTCAAGAATACAGACTTGTGGGTGAGTTTCAACGACATAAGCCCGTGTACAGTGTCCGTATGCCTACGCTAACAATCTGTTAATGGGCTGTTAACAGCTGTCAGTTGGCTAAAGCCCAAGAAAACGAGGGCTAGTGTGGGAAGGGACTACAAGAAACCACACCCATTTAGCAATAGAAGTCTAATTATTGTAAACTTTGCATTCTTACATTGACATTCAACAAACAGAATGTAAAGAAATTAATTTCTGATTTTTGTGTCGGTGTGGACGCAACGGCAGGGCGGCACTATCCCACGGCAGTGATAGCTTTGTAAATTCTCCACTATGTCATTGGAACTAGAGACCTAAAGTCGAGCCCACCAACTTAGTCAGTAAAATGACATTTAGAACTGTCATGTTAGTGAAAAAGAGTTGCCAGCTAAAATAGTGATGTTCTTTAGTCGATCGATTTAACGACATAATCAATTATTTTTCTTAGTACTGTTGTTGGTGACAAATCACGGAAGTATTATTTATGAGATAATTTTGACACGATGTAACTTGATAATTAAAAATATTCTCATGTCATATTCTCATTTTTTTTCTTTATTTCTGCTAAATCCGAATTTAAAGCCTGATGATTGTCAAGCCTGAATACCCAATAACACATCTTAAGTGTTTAATAATATAAATACAATAAATATGTCGATTGTGTACATACCTATTATTTTTCTGTTATAAACTGGTCACATCGCAAATATCAATTTACTGACTAAGTTGGTGGATTCGAGTTTAGTTAACTAAGTAGTGGGAGCCCCACTAAAATATTTATTTTATTTTGTTTTGTTTTTAGTTTTTTTTTATAGCGGCAACAGAAATACATTTTTTGTGAATTTCAACTGTCTAGCTATCACGGTTCATGAGATACAGCCTGGTGACATACAGACAGACGGACAGTGGAGTCTTAGTAATAGGGTCCCTTATTCTTAGGTACGGAACCCTGAAAAGTATTTATTATACCTAGATCGGTTGGCTTTTATTTTTTATGCATATCACTAAATAATTTTCATATTTTATATTTATCATGACATAAGCATCTAATTGGTGGGCTCGACTTTACAAGCCTCCACCAATCCGGACTTGGCCCCCGTGGTGGAGTATGGCCTATACCTTCCTCAGGGAAGAGACCCGTGCCCCTCGGTGGGGACATAGGCCGATATTCAGAAACGATTTTGAGCGTGAGCTCAATGTGAGTCCGGGTCTTCCAACTGTCAAAATGAAAGTCTCAGGGATATTTTGTATTCACAGTTGAGTTTGAGATAACAAAAATTAAGCGCAAGCTAAGCTGAGACTGAGTAGTGGATTTCGGCGACTTAGCTCAGACTCAAGGTGGCAATGACGAAGAAAGTAGCGACACCTGTAGGCAATTCGAGAACTCTAAATAACCTGTGGCTGTGGTGAAGTAACCTTTTTTTTATTCACAATTTGACATTTTGCATGCTCATTTTCCTTCGAAAAGTTAAATTGTGTTTTTAGAGTAATGAGAAGTCAAAATAAAGTATAACCGCGCGTAAAAAGTTTCGACATTTGTTGCCATCTCATTCACTCCTGTGGATTATTGTATGCCTTTCATGTAGCTTTAACAGATAATATAAACCGGTAACGTCAAAAACTGTACCACAGATTACACGCTCACGTAAGTTTAGCTTGAGCTGTGGCTTAGCTGAGTTCGAGTCGAGATATTGACTGTGAATACAAAATTCTTGAGTCTTTGTTGAGATTGCTCAGCCGATGCTCAGCTTAGTGCTCGTTAAGTGTAGCTCAACGCTGTGTTTCTGAATATCGGCCATAATGGGTTGATGATGATGAAAAACACTGAATCACTGAAAAAAAAACTAAGTCGATATTTTATGTCGATTGTGTACATCCCTATTATTTTTCTGTTAAAAACTGGTCACATCGCAAATGTCATTTTACTGACTAAGTTTATGGAACAGAGTTTAGTTCAGCAATTGCAATTTAGTAATTGATCACGTCGCCGCTCATAGATTTAAATGCCATTTTAAATCAATATTCATGCTCAGTCGATTGCAGTGGCTATAGAACAATGACCTTTATTGGTGGGCCACACGCTGTGGTCCCAAAACATTTTGTCTGCGAGTGTAAACAGTGATGTCAAAGCAGTACATATTTTCGATTAGCGAGAACTATCGTATTAAGCGAAACTTTAGAACTACTAAGCGGTATGAGATGTTACTAAAGTTCACACTTGCTGCTAATTGCAGAGAATGAAGTCATACAATTTTATTCAGAGTAGCACATACCCTGTAGATCTATGTCCACACAGTCTTTTTTAGGGTCCCGTACCCGAAGGGTGCCAAACGGGACCCTATAACTAAGTCTTCACTGTCCGTCTGTCCGTCTGTCTGTCTGTCTGTTTGTCTGTCTGTCTGTCTGTCTGTCTGTCTGTCTGTCTGTCTGTCTGTCTGTCACCAGGCTGTATCTCATGGACCGTGTTAGCTAGGCAGTTGAAATTTTCACAGATGATGTATTTCTGTTGCCTCTATAACAACAAATACTAAAGACAGAATAAAATTAATATTTAAGGGGGGCTCCCATACAACAAACGTTGTCTAAAAACAGCGCTCGCCATCTAGCGGCCGTCTATTAACCTTCACAGCGCCGATGTCATGTCGTTAAATGTCTATGTTAAATGTCAACGCTTCTTGTTGGTTTCTATAGATGGCGCTGTTCTCAAATTCGATCTTTGCCCAATTTTGCATAGATAATGGTACGGAACCCTTCGTGCGCTTGTCCGACTCGCACTTGGCCGGTTTTTAATACTTTTACCCGAAACCAGCGCGCGCGCATGCAGCGACTAATGAATGTTTATGAAGTGAAAGGGGTAAGTCAGAATCGTGGCAAGTTCGAAACCGTTGTCTGTACACCCCTTCGGGCTACAGGCGTGACTTTATGTAATATTTATGTAGATACTCTTCCTTTACTTACTGGCTCGTAAACTCAACAGTTTGGAATTAGAATGATAACCTCAAAATTTACTTATTTTTGTTCCTTACTTACTCACTCGGCTGGCTCAGCGACCTGAAGTGGGTTTGAGCCTCCGATACTAGAAGTCGCCACTTGTCTATGTCGTACGCGATGTCTTGTCAGTCGCCTGCCTGGAGCGAACGCAGGTCTTTGGCCACTTCGTCCTTCCAGCGATGCCTGGGGCGGCCAACCGGGTTTTAGTCCGAACAGAATAAAATGGAAAAAGTTTTCTTCACAAAAAAGAACGTAACACAGTACAATGCTACTTAAAGCTGAAATACAACGGTGATCTCGAAAATTCCTTGATAAAACCAAATTAAACCGCCCATTCAACGTTACTCAACTTAAAATACCACAGGATGCACGCACACTGACTTTGTCCTGCTTTATCCTATATTAGCTATTATTTATTTTTCCTATTTGTAACTAGGAATGTAACTACTTTTTTCTTCCTTTCTAACACAAGTCGTTGCATGCACGCACGCCGGTTTCGGGTACTTTTTATCTTGCCCTTTGCTAAAACATCGCCTTATTTGGTCGAAGTATGAGGAAGCGAAAGTGATCGGTCAGGATGGTGGCAAGTGGCAGTCCCTCGTCTCTGCCTACCCCTCTGGGATACAGGCGTGAGTTTATGTATGTATGTTTTAACTCAACCGTTCCTCACTCCCCCCAGATAGTGATGGAGTACTGTGGCGCGGGGTCCGTCTCGGACATCATGCGCCTGCGCAAGAAGACTCTATCGGAGGACGAGATCGCCACCATCCTGTGCGACACCCTCAAAGGTCTGGAGTACCTGCACCGCCGGCGGAAGATCCACAGGGACATCAAAGCCGGGAACATACTTCTCAACACGGAGGGCCACGCGAAACTGGCTGACTTTGGCGTGGCTGGACAGCTGACTGTGAGTATTGTGCATTGTAGGGTGCTCGCTGGATATTATTTTGTCTAGAGCAGCAAAGGTCTACCGACTCATTACTAGCGGTTACGTTATTTCTCTGCTCAATGGGTATTGTCCTAAGAAAATGAGGTACTGTTTTTTTTTCGAGAAAATTGGTAATTTTGAGAGCCTGGGCGGAATAAGTCGATTGGTACTTTAATTCATTTTTAAAGCGAAAAAATGGTCCAGCGTCTATGAAACCGGAAGTACGTCATCAACTGAGATCCTACGAGCTGTCAGTTTCTAGTGATACAAGGACTTCTTAAATAAACGAAACTAGAAACGTAAAAGATAATATATTATATTTGTTTTTTTTTTACAGAATACCGAGATGTCAATATTATGGCGTTTTTCATTCAAAAATATTAAAAATACTTTCATTGCCGTTTTAAATGAACGTTCGAAGGTCGAATTAGTCACACACTTATTCACAAAAATACAAGAAATCAGTGAATTTACTAGCTGACACGGCAAACGTTATTTTGCCATATTAATAAGCCTGCGACCCATTCTCAGACCTACCAAATATACACAAAAAAAATCATAAAAATCGGTGAAGCCGTTTCGGAGGAGTTCTATAACAAACTCTGTGACACGAGATTTTCATAATATTAGTCGTTAAGCCAAGTCAGAGGCCTTAGGGCGGCTTGACAACTTCTGACAGTAGACGAGCTACTAGTCTACAAGCCTCCACCAATCCGGATTTGGCCCCCGTGGTGGAGTAAGGCCTATACCTTCCTCAGGGAAGAGACCCGTGCCCCTCGGTGGGGACATAATGGGTTGATGATGATGAGGGGTTAAAGTATGAAATTGCCGTTTTATTGCAATAGGTTCTTTGAATTGACATAGAATCTTCATGGTTTGAGGTTTTCGAATGAAACTTTTTTCAAATGGTTTCTATGATGTTCTTTTTGTAAAAAATGTGAAATATTTGAATATCGACTTTCAATTGTTTTTGTTATTCAATTTAGACAAGAAAGATGGATACTGCGAAAATTTGAGTGATTTTTGAATACGAGTTCCGACGCGGAACTAACGCGGCAAAAACAGCCCGCAATATCAATGTTGCGTTTGGAGAGGGGTCTACTAATGAACGCACCGTGCGATTTTGGTTTAAACGCTTTCGTCATGGAAATTTCGACTTAAAGAACGAGCCACGAGGAAGACCGCCCACACAGGTGAATAACGATGAATTAAGAGAGATAGTGGAAGCCGATCCTAGTCAAACTACCCAGGAATTAGCGGCATGGTTTAACGTTACCTTACCCACAATATTGACTCACTTGCGTCAAATCAATAAAATAAAAAAATACGAAAAATGAGTGCCTCATAATCACTCGAATTTTCGCAGTATCCATCTTTCTTGTCTAAATTGAATAACAAAAACAATTGAAAGTCGATATTCAAATGTTTCACATTTTTTAAAAAAAGAACATCATAGAAACCATTTGAAGAAAGTTTCATTCGAAAACCTCAAACCATGAAGATTCTATGTCAATTCAAAGAACCTATTGCAATAAAACGGCAATTTCATACTTTAACCCCTAATATTAGGTAATTGTAGCATTATATTTACGATGAAGTAACATTTGTATGTAACTATTATCAATATGTAGGACAAAGCCCATGAGGAATATTTCAGCACTGCGATTTCCAATATTTTTTTGACAGTGTTAAACCATCAACTTTGGTGATGTATGAGCCCTTGGAAGTATTTAGGTACCTCGCAAGATCGCAGCGTGATCGTAGTAGGTGACTAGATATTTCACCGTGTCGTACTGAACTACATTAGACTGGCACAATTGGCAAGCCCCGGTCAGTTTTTACATGCAGTTAGACATGTTTTTACTATCATTGGCTATACTACCATAATGGCAATAGGTACTACCCAGATCTTTCCGAGACGAGCACAGGTCTAATTCACTACGAGATCTTTTCAAGACGACCATATGTAGTGACTTGGCACGCGTTAACTAAATACTTGTGTAGAGCTTGATGTGGTGGCGATTATGCGAGTGGACAATTTCCCGATTTTTATGAAGGAAGTGTAAAATGTGTAAACATGAAATTGTAATATATGACCCGGTTTAAATTTCAGGACACAATGGCGAAAAGGAACACAGTAATCGGCACACCGTTTTGGATGGCACCGGAGGTAATTAAAAACGTATTATAAAATATTTTATGCCACACCTGGTCAAAAAGCGGGTTTTTCCGCACGCTACGCGTACGGGAAAACCCGCTTTGAGGCCAAGTGACGACATAAAATTGTGTACACAAAACGGACTGTAAAATAGAAAGCCCTCTATCGCATATTTATGACCCTCGCCTGCGGCTCGGGCTGTAAACTTCTGCGATATCGGCCTTTCTTTATTTTACGGCCCTAGTTATGTAATAAACATAAACATTTACATACAGGCACATACATTGCTTCTGGCCCCACACTAGGATACCCTGTGTCGTGGGAACCAGAAACAACGACATCACAAACATGTAAACATCCAAGACCTGGGGTTTTTTTTTGTCCCCAGCCGGGATTCGAACCCGGGACCTCTCGCATGGTATGCAGATGCACACTACCGCTGCGCCACGAGGTCGTCAAAAATTTACTATATTCCGAGTTTCACGAGAGTCTTCTCCATTTGCTTCCGTGGATGTCGTAGAAGGCGACTAAGGAAATACATTACCAGGAGACGGGCAGCAGCGTCTTCCTGAGATTCCAACCGCATTTTGCGATCGCCAACCCGTCTGCCAAGCGTGGCGATTATGGCAAAACCCTTCATAGTTTGTAAAACCATGAGGGAGGCCTATGTCCTGCATCATCATCATCATCATTCAGCCACAAGAAGTCCACTGCTGGACATAGGCCTCCTCCATGGATTTCCAAAAAGACCGGTTGGAAGCGGCCTGCATCCAGCGTCTTCCTGCCACTTGGATGAGGTCATCTGTCCATCTTGTGGCTGGTCGTCCTACGCTGCGCTTGCCGATATGTGGTCTCCATTCGAGAACTTTTCGGCCCCATCGGCCATCAGTTCTGCGTGCTATGTGCCCCGCCCACTGCCACTTCAACTTACTAATCCGCTGGGCTATGTCGACGACTTTCGTTCGTCTACGAATCTCATCATTTCTGATTCGATCTCGTAGAGAAATTCCGAGCATAGCCCTTTCCATAGCTCGTTGCGTGACCTTGAGCTTTCTTATGAGGCCCATAGTTAGAGACCACGTTTCAGTGCCATAAGTCATCACTGGTAACACACACTGGTTGTATAATTTTGTCTTGAGCGATTGAGGTATGTTAGACGAAAAGACTTTTCTAAGTTTCCCGAATGCTGCCCAGCCGAGTTGGATTCGACGATTGACCTCTTTCACGAAGTTGGACCGGCCTAGTTGGACTGTTTGTCCTAAGTAGACGTATTCGTCTACAACTTCGAGAGTCGTGTTCCCCAATGTTATTGGGGTGGGCACAACACGGGCGTTCGACATGACCTTCGTTTTGTCCATGTTCATTTTAAGGCCCACACGTTGGGAAACTCGACTGAGGTCTTCGAGCATTATGCCGAGGTCTTCCATCGTTTCTGCCATGACTACTATATCGTCGGCAAATCGAAGGTGCGTCCTGTCCTGCAGTGGGCGTCAAATGGCTGATGATGATGATGACGAGAGTCTTCTACTTTTCTCAGTGCCGTCATTGGATAGGGTTACGAAACGATCTTCGATACTTACTCAGGCTGCCTTTAATAACCCTCCAACTGTAACGGGGCATACTATAACTAAAACAAAAGCCCACAACTAACATGGAGATCATCCTGACTTTGGAAGCTGACGAGAGGTTAACCAGAGCGTTCGTTTCCTCAGGTTATCCAGGAGATAGGTTACGACTGCGTGGCGGACATCTGGTCTTTGGGCATCACGGCGCTCGAGATGGCGGAGGGGAAGCCGCCGTATGGGGACATCCATCCCATGCGCGCCATCTTCATGATCCCCACCAAGCCGCCGCCTTCCTTCCGGTAGGATGGCCGATGGTGGCTTGAAATTAGGCATTGCATTATATCAATAACGCCGCCCATTGCACTCTTTTTCATTGCAACTTTTATTTCCGTGTTTTCTGTTTCTTGTGTGCAATAAATATAAACCTTATCTTCTTTTCTTATCTTTCCCAAGCCAGTCTAGGCGACACAAACACAAACATTTAAACCATTTTTTTAAATTGGGATTAAGTTTTTTCTCAACAACTTAAATACATCATAAATTCTTAGATTTTTAAAACAATATTAGCAAAATCAGTCCAGCCATTCTCAGTGTGTGTTTACCTTTTTTATTTTTACAATGTATACAGTTTTTAATTACTTCAGCTTGTAGAGTACAGACACTTCATTGTCTCTACTCTACCAGCGAAAATGATAAAATAGAAGTAATAATAACATCTAAACTTACACGTCTTACACGAATCTCATCTCATAACTCGTACAATATTATTCACAAGTCCAGGAAATTGACCTGACCCCTTATACAGCAATAACTTACCTAATTTAAATTTAATAATAACCATGGCACGTGTTCCCAGGGAGCCGGACCAGTGGTCGCCGGAGTTCATCGACTTCGTCAGCCAGTGCCTCATCAAGAACCCGGAGGAGCGCGCCACGGCCGAGTTCCTGCTGGCACACGAGTTTATAGGTAAACAAGCTATCCGTGTGGCGCCGGATTAAGAACAGCGTCACTCCATTTCCTTCCGTGTATGTCGTAGAAGGCGACTAAGGAAATCAATTACCAGGAGACGGGCAGCAGCGTCTTACTGAGATTCCAACCGCACACTGCGATCGCCAATCCGCCTGCCAAGCGTGGCGATTATGGCAAAACCCCTCATGGTTATGAACACCACGAAGGAGGCTTATGTCCTGCAGTGGGCGTCGAGTGGCTGATGATGAAGCTTGTTCACATAACGGGAGTGCAATGGGGAACTTGCGTCTAACTTAGATTGGAGTTTGCTTTTATACCATAGAAATCATGCAAACCATGAAATAATCATGCAAACCATAGAAATCATGAAATCAAAACCTTGGAGAAATTTAAAAATAACATATTAAAAATATTTTTTTCGGGGTTTTCGGGGTCACAAGGTCGATTTGTACGGCGCATTTTAGTACCACGTGACCTTATTGACTTTTCGACTGGTTATATTACCAAAAGTATTAGTCCCAGCCATGAGAGTCTATATATTCTCCTTGGTCGCAGAGAAAAAAAAATACCACGTTTATTTATCTTTGAACGTGTCCTCTCCTATTCTATTAAAACATTTCTTCAGCGCAAGTTCTCCATTGTATTATGATGACACCTTACCCACACATTCATTTAATATATCCTAATGGCCAGTTTCTGAATTGAGAATTTCGCTAAGTAAATGGTTAACTTTAGTGCTGTCTCTTGGAATTTCTCAGAAAAGAGCGTGACAGGACGTTACTTAAGTATTTATTTAGTGTAATTCTCAATTCCGAAAACGGTCCTAAGTCCTGACTTTGAAAATAACAATGGTTTATGATTGTGTTTTTCAAGGCCAGGACTTAGGGGGTTATGAAAATCTCGTGTCACAGAGTTTGTTATCGAACTCCTCCGAAACGGCTTCACCGATTTTTATGATTTTTTTTTGTGTATATTTGGTAGGTCTGAGAATAGGTCGTAGGCTAATTAATATGGCAAAACAGCGTTTGCCGAATCATATAAGCATGTAATATGTTCTATTCTCGGCCCAGCACAATACACAACGTTAATCCGTCAACTCGCCTTTTCAATAAAATCCCTAAAGTCTGACCTTCAACCGTACACAATCGACACTTGTCTAGGTACATACAGTGAGCAGTAGACTATAAAAAGTGCGATTGCTTTACGCAGATCCATTCTCAGACGCAGCAGCAGGCTACGTGTTAGGCGTTTCGAGGCTGTTGATGGAGCCTCCTTGACTTGTCTACATTATCATGCGGTTCTCCATTCGTATCGATTACTGGAGCTGTCTCGTGCGGTTCGTGGCCTGAATAGGCCAAAATTTATGACAATAATTTTCAGGGCAGGGCAAATATCTTTTGCGTCGGCTTCGATGATGATGATGAACTGTTTCTCCACGGGCCTTACTTTCTTGTGCCATACAAGAAAGGTCAATGCAAGTGACAGTTGCGTCAGTAAGTATCTCAGAAAGCGGTGGTAGCCTAGGGGTAGAACATTGGGCTCGGAAGCGAGACACCCAGTCTGGTTCCCAATGCGCGCATGTAACTATGACTTTGTTTTCTATGTTATGTACATTTGTAAAGTTATAGTAGCATTACCACTAGCTGACTGTGAAGGAAAACATCGTGAGAAAACCTGAGTGTCTGAGCTATTCACATACCTCAGCGCTTCAAATCGCCAATCCGCGGTGGGCACTCGTGGTGATTAAGCCCACACTTTCTCCCTGAGAGAAGGTCTGTGCCCTACAGTGGGACGTATATAGGCTGCTTATGTAAGTATCTCATTGTGAGCCGTGTTTTTTTACCCAATAAATAAGTAAATTTGTTTGGTGTGCAGGCAACGCGAAGCACCCGAGCATACTGAGCGCGATGATAGCGGAGGCGCGCGAGATCCGCGAGACGCAAGCCTTCCGCCTCGCCACGCAGCACACCAACAATGGCCGCCCGGTGAGAACTCTCCTAAGGACTATTCCATTAAATTGTAGCGTAGCGAGAAATTATAGTATCCCATTAACTAAACTGCCTAAACTGCTGCCATTGCTTTAATAAAGATAAGGGAGGAGGTCCTCAATCAGACGTGATGTGTTTACATGTTTCATGTAAACCTTAACAGAGTTCATTAATACTTTGTTCTTTTAATCCTTTCCCTCCGGGGTATAGATTTTTAACGAATTTTCTCTCTTTAACTGTATTATATAAATAGGGCAGATAAAGAGAAAAGCATAGATTTTTTTAAGATTATTATTGTTCCTAGAAGTACTATTTCTAATACCTAGACTTATGTGTACCGTGTATTCACAATGTTAGGAAGTTCAGTAAAAAAATAAAGAACTAATGAGATGTTATTAGCATGGACGTGATTGACAGGGAACCGAGGAAGTTGGTGTGAGAGTGAGTGCTCAGCAGTGGGCTCTGTTTACGGGATAGATTATAATCATCATCACCATATTCTAAAGGCTTTTCCCCTCAAGTAAAATTTCTCACGGTCCCTCACCGTCCGTATCCACGGATCATTCACGGGCTGGAATTACTCCAATCAATCGGTCCCTCAATACTGAGTATAGAACGCTCTACATCTGGACCTGTCGTTCACTGTGTGGACCGCCTGATGGAATTTAAGTGTACAACACTACGCTGAGTCAACTGCCTTTTGTGGCAACGATAGATGGATAGATAACTCGACTCTAAGACACTGGCTAACATTGTTCTTTGACATTCATAAAATAGAATGTCAATTCTTGACGTTAAAATAAACTTTTGATTTTCCCATTAATTCTTAAAGGGTGGCGGCGGTGGTGGCGGTGGGGGCGGTGGGGGCGGCGGCGCGGCGCTGGGCTACGACGACACGACGATGCGGCAACGCGGCGACGGCACGCTGGTGCCGCGCCGTCCGCGCCCCGACTCGCCCGACCTCGCGCCCGACCTCGGCACCATGGTCATCAACGACCACGGCGACCTCAACACCATGAAGCGTGAGTGTATAGCTGCGCCCCACTCGCCCGACCTCGGCACCGTGGTCATCAACGACCACGGCGACCTCAACACCATGAAGCGTGAGTGTATAGCTGCGCCCCACTCGCCCGACCTCGGCACCGTGGTCATCAACGACCACGGCGACCTCAACACCATGAAGCGTGAGTGTATAGCTGCGCCCCACTCGCCCGACCTCGGCACCGTGGTCATCGACGACCACGGCGACCTCAACACCATGAAGCGTGAGTGTATAGCTGCGCCCCACTCGCCCGACCTCGGCACCGTGGTCATCGACGACCACGGCGATCTCGACACCGTGAAGCGTGAGTGCTCACAGCCGCGTGGAGTAGCCACGCTGCTCTGAGCTTCGGGCCATGGCGAACGCGCATGGAACGCGTGAGTGCCTACGGCCACGGCCGAGTTGTCATTTTGGCTTGAACATTCGACTATAGTTATCGACGACCACGGTGTCCTCAACACCATGAAACTTGAGTGTGGTGTAGCAGAGAACAATGTCACAAAAACGTATCAAGCAAACAGCATTGCGTGGTTTCTTAGGTCAATCAGCAGCGCCGTTTGTTATTTGACGTACTTTAATTTGTACAAATGGCGTCGGTCTGAGTGTTTTTCCATGTTCGTAATGTCCTTGTCTGGTTACCACGTCGAGTGATTGTAACATGTCGATGTTAATAGGCCGTTAATTTCTCACCCAACGTGAGAAAGTGACAGTGGTATTGTGCTATGCAGGGCACGACACGGACCCGATGGACACGGGGCGGCCGAAGTACCGACCGATGTTCCTCGAGCACTTCGACAAGAAGGAGGCCGACCACTCGCGCGCCAACGGCACGCTGCCCGCGCCGCTGCTCTCCGACAGGTACGCAGCGCGGCTCGCCGCCCCGCTGGGAGGAAACCTCCCCCCGCCCCGCTGGGAGGAAACCTCCCCCCGCCCCGATGGGAGGAAACCTCCCCCCGCCCCGCTGGGAGGAAACCTCCCCCCGCCCCGCTGGGAGGGAACCTCCCCCCGCCCCGCTGGGAGGGAACCTCCCCCCGCCCCGCTGGGAGGGAACCTCCCCCCGCCCCGCTGGGAGGGAACCTCCCCCGCCTCACTGGGAGGGAACCTCCCCCGCCTCACTGGTAGAGAAACTGCTCCCTGCCTTCGCAGGTATGTAGGTAGAGAATAAGGGAATAGGTTCCCTCGTATTTTCTAAGGTTAACACGAGCACTAGACATAATAAAAACTGAATTGGCGCGGATATTTACTCGTTTATTTTTTCCGTCTCGGTGGATTCCACTCCACCGAGAACACGAGACTTGCAAAAGTACCGAAACGTCGGAAAATTGCAAAATGAAAAAATAAACGCGTGAATATCCGTGCAAATTCAGTTTTTATTATTCAAAATCAAAATCAAAATTTTTTATTCAAAGTAGCACAGAAACTGCGACTTAATGAACGTTACAAGTTAAACTAGGTGTCCATTTCAAAATCTAGATCATTTTGGAGAAAAAATGGACAAAAAAACTCAAAACTTAGTCTTATCAAGTCCTTAATTTACAGGATTTATATAAATGTTCTAAAACTCATGCATTGAACTGGCTTTAATTCCAGACATCATTGTCATCTAAATAATCTTTAATGTTATAGTAGCTTTTTTGGCACAAAGTGTGCTTCACACATTTTTTGAACCGCGTTTCTGGCAAGCTTATTATATCCTCAGGGATCTTATTGTAGAAACGTATACAATGCTCCATAAAGGATGTATTAACCTTTGCCAGCCTAAATTTTGGGAACGAAAGTTTATGTCTATTTCTAGTATTTACATTGTGTTGGCTACCTACAGTTTTAAAGTCACTGATATTTTTCCTAACGTACATAATATTTTCATAGATATACTGACTAGCAACTGTTAGGATGTTAGTTTCTTTAAAGAAATCTCTTATTTTTAGCTGCAGTCAGGGAAATCCACCCCGCCGCCCCGGCATTTTCATCCCTAGGGATCAAAGAGCTATTTTGGTTCCCGTTTCCGAGGACTAAACTAGCCCTTTTTGAATCGACGTGATAAAAAAGAAAAATTCTGCTAGTTCTCCATTGGCTTGGATTTTTAAAACGTCTCACAAAGGAAACGTTTGGTTCCAGCGCGGCGCCGGCGGCGTCGGAGGGCGAGGCGGCGCTGCAGTTCCAGCGCGCCTTCGTCGACGAGGGGAACTTCGAATTTGTAAGTCAACTGCACGTCGTCTCGCTACTGCCGCTCTGAGTAAGTGCCAGAGTGTGCCCACAGTGTGCCCACAGTGTGCCCAGTGTGCCCCGAGTGTGCTCCTCTAACGCACCAGCTACACCGTGTCTGAATGGAACTAATCGTCCGATGACTAAATTGTCGGCTGCACGTTGTCTCGCCACTGCAGATCTGGGTGAGGGCCAGAGTGTACCCCGAGTGTGCTCCACTAACACACCAACTGTACCGTGTCTGAATGGGACTACTAGCGGATCATCAGGTCACTAAATTGTGCAAGAGTGTGTCCGCAGTGTACTCAGAGTGTGCTCTTCTAACGTACCAGCTAAACCGTGTCTGAATGGAATGAATAACGAATCGTCAGATCACTACCATTGCTTAAAATTTAAAAACTTCAAAAATTTTCCCCGTGGTTCGTATTCACGATTAGACCATTTTTAGATGTATGGGGATTTTGTTACACCTTGTATATGTCGCCTTTAGGGTGCGCGTGCGCCACAAGTAGTGCCTCGCTAACTGACCCTGGTTGTCTCATAACTATTTGTTATGGAAGCTTATAGAAGCAATGGACCAACTGACAGTTTAATTGTATGACGGGTTTTTGCACCACGTGACTAGAATTACTTATCGACAAGTTCTAAAGTCATAGTAGTAGTTAAAAACAATTAACCACGATTTATCATTTTATTTATTTATTTATTTATTTTTATTTACATAAATATTGCAACATTACAGTAATTAGCTACACCAAAGCGTTACAATCATGGCCCCTAAAATATCAGTAGATTATTTATCATGGCCCCTCCAATGAGATTAAAATATTTTTGTGCATGTTTTCCATTGTATGTGTCCCGAAAATATGCATGCTTGCATAAAAGTATTTCGTTGCAAGTCATTGTTTATATTACGAATACGGCTTTGGGAATCGTAAATGTGCCGCACTGTGACTCCGACGCCATCGTGCTGATTATGCTGTGTTCATCAACATCATTCAGCCACAAGAAGTCCACTGCTGGACATAGGCCTCCTCCATGGATTTCCAAAAAGACCGGTTGGAAGCGGCCTGCATCCAGCGTCTTCCTGCCACTTGGATGAGGTCATCTGTCCATCTTGTGGCTGGTCGTCCTACGCTGCGCTTGCCGGCTATGCTGTGTTATTATTATTTTATTTTATTGTTGTTAATGGCAATCAGCCGAACAAATTTTATTTTAATAGCCAATCTACTCGTAATAATTATAATGTATTCCGTTTGGAATAAACAATCGCAAAATTGCAAAGATATTGAAGTTTAATTCCCGCCTTCTTCTCCATTGCAGTTTGTATTCTTGAAAACCAATTTGTTACTATTTCATTTTGCCCAATCTCAATCTTTTGGCGCATTCCCTCAGGCTCGTGTCGCAAAGCGGATACACACATAGGTTGATATTGCTATTTTAATCCCGTAGTTAAAATAAAGAGTTTTACTAGGCCCTAAGACGCGCCCCCTCTTCCAGCTGAAGTTCCTCTCTGTGGGCGAGCTGGAGGCCCGCATGGCGTGCCTGGACGCCGAAATGGAGCGAGAGATCGACGAGCTGCGAACCCGCTACCAGCTAAAGCGGCAACCCATCGTCGACGCTATAGACGTGAAACGCAAACGGCAGCAGAACTTCTAGCCAGCACCGGCGCCGGCTGGCGTGGACGGTGCCTTCGGGGAGCTCGTTTCTGCGTGCGAATGATGCGCCAACTTACGAATAGTTTACTTGTGTGGACTCTTCTGTTGACCGTGCACTAAAACTACTCACTGATAGACTTGACTAGTGATCGTCTGTTGTAAAGTTTGTTCCCTAGTTCCTGTTAGGGTTCACCCGGGCGCCTGTGCAGTGACTTACGTCATCGATCTATGAGAAGACAAGAAACGGCTTAAGTTATCCGCTACCAGCTCAAGCGGACACCTATCGTCGGCGCTGTGGACGACAAGCGCACACGGCAATATAACTTCTAGGTGGGAGTTGTGCGAATGATGTTCTAATTGCAAACAGTTCAGTTGTGTGGACTCGAGTGACGACAATCTGTTGGACTTCTAGACCGTATACTAAACTAGGGAACTGTTAGACTTAACTAGAGATCTGTCGGTTCTAAAACTTAAAGGTTGGGTTGCATGTGTCACAACATATGCTCGGCTCACTTCACCGATAAATTTGGATAGAGGTCTATCACAATATGCTGTTGTTGCGTCTGCATGGCCCTATCCCGGTGTAATGTGGACCTTACTCATCACCTGAAGCCCATTTATAATAAATCTCCAATTGCTGCGGTCTGGTGCGGCGACTTTCAGATCTTCCCATCCTAGCCGTAGTGTTTCCGCCTCTATTGATTGTCACTGCGACGTGTAAAATTGTGCTGCGAGTCCGCTACCAACGCAGGCGCAGTTAATGTCGTAGATGTGTAACAGAACTTCTAATTCAATTTATTTAGGCTTTGCAATGCATGGGGGGACCTCGTATGTGTTTAAGAGTGAAATGTAACTTGGATTAGGTCTGCCCGAGACCATGACGTGGCACTTTGACTTCGCATCTGCAATGTAAATTACATTAGCCCCTTTGACGGCCTGCCGCCCTCACTTTGACATGTGAAATATGCGCAAATGCGACTAGCGTTTTCGGCCTAGTAGCCTATTAGGCAATTTTCGTTTAGCAGCGAAACTGTTCCTAATATAGGATATCGCGCAATTTGGTGAATGGGAGTGAATTCGCACTGTCACATGACGATTCCTATTTGGTTCCGATCTGTCAGGACGTAACTTTATTGATAGTAAATAAAATGTACTGGTGCACCAGCGTGTGTGAACACTCGCAGCTAATGTAGTATGGTGAACAGCACATCAGCCTTTACATGCGTGCGCTTTACTCAGTCACGTTACGGGTGACTTTGCTGGTAAAATTTAAATGTAATGTGCTGTCGACTAAACAGTTGCATCGTCACGTGACAAGAAATGTGCACGTGTGGCCGTAGTGTGTAACGTGGAAGTTGAACGAATGATCTCTAAGCAAAGAGTATGTGTAAGGTCGCGAGTACTAACTCAGTGAGCGAGCGAAAGTTTTTGAACGTGTTGTGTCTATTGACAGAATGACTTTTTTTAAGAACGCCCCCAGGGAAAAAATGTACAGTGTATGAAAATACGTCTGCAGATCTACCAACATAACGGCTGTAGACGAAGTAATGAGTTTCCGATACAAATATGATCATACAATAAATAAACGTGGCAAATGTTACAGTAGCGTTAAGCAGTCTTTTTTTTATTCATTGGATGTTTTAGATTCCATTTTAATAAGTCATTCGTTTGTACTGTAAGTTCCCATAATGTTATCCTAAAGTTGGTAGGTCCGGGTGTGTAAATCTACTCGTGATTGGTGCCATTTTTATCGCAAAGCAGGTGCCAATGAGGTGTGACGAGAGAAAACGACTGCTTTCTGAAGTTCCTTTTGCGTAAAATGATCGAAATAATAACAATAAGGCAACAATGCATTATCAAATCGATTTTGTAAAACAAGGCCTAAAATTAACCCTAAAAACTTACACCGGCTTTCTTCAACGTTTACAAGCTGTTAAATAACTGTTGACAAAGCTTCACAAAGCAAAAGAAATAGCAGTCACATACATAGTTCTGTTATTAGGTAGGAAATGACTATGGAAATTACTTTGTAGTTAGTAAGAAGCTAAACATATCTCAAATGGATTTCGATTTGAAGTTGCTATTTATTTTCAACTATGTATGTATATAGTCTGGCTCTGCTATTGTTTTATTGCTTGACTTAAGGCTGTTTTTACTTCGGATATGCCTTTCAATCGCACATTATAACATTTTGAATTATTGTAAAACAATAAATATACTTTTGATAAATGTGGTCTCAGGCGCCAGGCGGTACTAACAAGTGTAATCAGGGACATTTTCCTCATCCAATACTTAGACCGACTTACACCACTTTCTTAAATGTGGCTTAAACAGCGTTTAACTGAAATTGTTCGTGCAAAAGCCGATTTAAATGGCGAATTGAATTGATATATATAATAGTGATATTTAGGAAGTGGTGCAGGTCGGCCTTAGTTTTTAATGAAGAGAAATAACTGCCCACAAAAATTATGAACTTCTTACCATGTTTCTCTATCAAAAACTAAGTATGTGTATATTTTTGTATAATGTCCGTAATGTTATTTTCTAGTCCCGCCTGAGACCACATTTATAAAAGTATACTCTTTCTTCCAAAATGATTAATAGTTGTGTGTTAGAGGAATGTGAGAGTGGAGAACAGCCTTTAGCTGTATAGAGGACGAAACTTGTTTATACATTTAAAAACGTCATAAAATGTATTCTGGCGATTTTCGGTCTTTACATGAAATTATATTTTCTATATCGCTGCAAATATGCTTGTCTCCTAAGTAAAATTAAAGAAAATATACATAAAATCTATAGAAGTCCATGACAATATTTTTCCAATTAAAATAAGATTAAGAAGAAGTGCACAGTCTTATTAGTAAGAGCAAGATTCTTTAAAACACTTTACCACATACTTTTTGAATTAGATTTTAGGAGTGTTTTAGAGGAATCGTGTTTTTATAAATAACTCCGTTATTATTTTTAAGATCATAGACTTATTGTGCAAGTTACAAACGTAAGCGTTTCTCCTAGTTTCCCGAAGACTTTTGTATTTAAAACTAGTGATTGGAAAACAAGTTCAGGACAAATTGTCTTCAAAAACTTTGTCTGTGTAAGATTAATTTGATTGTATCATTTGCATTTTGTCCCAGTTCCTCTTATTATTTAACTTAAGATCTCAAGTGTATATTCACACGGTGAGTGTATTATGAATTTATAATTATCAATTGAGTAGTTGGTTGTGAGACATGTGGGTTACTAAAAGTTCACTTATAAAAAATATATACAAATAAATAAAAATAATAGAGCATACTTAGCCAGGCTCGTGAATTAGTTAGACTTGATCTATGCTGGGTGGGTACTTCATTACTGTTGGGCATAGTATATATATATATATGGCCTCTTGCTTTCGCGGTCGGTTGAATATAAATATATATATATATAGCCAGTAATGCGCCGTCAATAACTTTCATATGACACCTCATTTTTAAAATCTGTCCAGCCGTATGGCCTCTACTGGGCCATAAAGAAACAAACGACGTAGGTACTTAAATTTCGTTTTATACAGCTTTTGTGTTAGTGTAAACAGACATTTGTTTTAAATACTACGAAGTAATTGACAATGTTCTGTGTGGCGCCGGATTAAGAATAGCGTCACTCCATTTCCTTCCGTAGCTGTCGTAGAAGGCGACTAAGGAAATCAATTACCAGGAGACGGGCAGCAGCGACTTCCTGAGATTCCAACCGCATACTGCGATCGCCAACCCGCCTGCCAAGCGTGGCGATTATGGCAAAACCCCCTCATGGTTATGAAAATCACGAAGGAGGCCTATGTTCTGCAGTGGGCGTGAAATGGCTGATGATGATGATGAATTGACAATAGGAGTTGCAATTTCTTAAAGATATAGATAAATAAAATAACTCATGACGAGCCAACAACTTCATAGACATTATTTGCTCTCCGTACAGACAAAA
Organism: Yponomeuta malinellus; assembly: GCA_947308005.1. NCBI lineage: Eukaryota > Metazoa > Arthropoda > Insecta > Lepidoptera > Yponomeutidae > Yponomeuta > Yponomeuta malinellus. The sequence continues at coordinate 22,265,159 of OX370996.1, read as the reverse complement.
GCTGAATGAAACAGAATATGTATTTTTCTATCTATTTTGTACCACCATATTTTGTTTCTTTATGACCGTGTACAGACCAAACGGCTGAACAGATTTTATTTTGATGAGGTGTCAACTGAAAGGTATTAACACCGCGGTAGTTTTTTTTTTTTAATTTTGCTTTTCAATGTAACCTTGATGTGTTACTGAATAGAGTCTGAATCAAGTTTAGTGGCATACTGCGTTTTGTGTCGACGGAAAAACGAGACCTAAGATTTACCCGAGATTCCGTTTATACTGCACTATACAAACAGTGCATCGCCCCTAAAGGTAGACTTTCGTGCATCGCGGCCGATCACAGCCGCGCGCGATAGATCGCGTGCGAAGGGAACAGCGCCATACATTTTCATACAATGACTATGGCGCTGTTTCCTTCGCACGCGATCTATCGCGCGCGGCTGCGATCGGCCGCGATGCACGGAAGTCTACCTTTACACTGACGACCTAGAACCTACGGATTACTTTTATTTTTGAGTCAAACGGCCGTTTTTAGCAAAACTAAATGTAAGTCCTAGATTCGTGGTCGTAACTTTAAAAACGGCTTTTAACGAAACGAAAACTATCAACTATTGACATTTCGAATAGTCCACTTTTCGTAAAAACTGATTTTAGAAGATGAGATTATTGTAGATTGATGTGCTGTAGCGTGTAGTTTTCGTGTTAGATTTGTATTTCAAAATACATGAGTTAGCGGAAAATTTTGTCTCGAGGGCACAATATTCCTAAGAGCAGCGAACAAACCTCAGTCTATATAAAAGTTGCTCCAGTATTGCTCGTCTCTTTATATTTTCTTGTTAATTAATTCACAACCAAAAAATCAATTGCAAGTGCCATTATGTATTTTCCTCAATGTACCCACATACGTTGATTCTGCCCAGAATAATCCTTGTGCCATTAGTCTGCCATTAATGAATTTTCCATCAAGAAAATATTTTTTTACATACTTTGGAGCTGGTAGCAGACAAAATGAACTTGAAGTCATCTTGCGAAGCCATATTTTTTTATTGTACTTATAACATTTGTTTACAATATTCATACAGTTTATTCACAAATTTGTAATTGTGTAAAGCTTCTCGGCCTTTTTATTGTCGTTTAGAGAAAATTACAGGGTAAATTAAATATTGGTTCAACTCCACCTTATTTTAACTTTGCAACATAGTGGAGAAGGCGTCACGAATGGAGAATGCAGTATTATGCATTTTTTTATGAAATTATTTTTTCCTTTAACAGATATGACATAGAAGTAGTGAAAACTGGCCACAAGTATTTGCTTGTTTTAGATTCCCATGTGTCAAGTGAATCTTAAGTTAATGTAAAGGTCTTATTACATCGTTAATAAAGAGTTGAGGATTGTAGTGTGTATAGTAAATATAGGATTGTTTGAGCGTAATGCAAGAAGTGCACTTGGTAACATGTAGCTCGTTGAAGTGTTGATAGCTACCTACGTATTATATTTTTTGACAAGCAATTCTCGTATATTATAAAGAAAAGAAAAATGAGAAGGAGTTTTATTTAACAATTCATTACTTTCTTATTTCTTAAGCAAGTCAAGTATACAATTTAGATCACAGAAAAAAAGGAACCTACATGACTAGGAAATAAAATAATAGTTTACAACACAAACTTACGGTTTCTCGTACTCTAATCATCTGTAAAAAAAATCAGTTGATGTTTTGCATGCACTTAGGCGGACAGCTATTGACAGATTTTCAGTAAGGTATATATTTTACTTATAATTTTGGCAGAACATTTCGACCAGCCGTCAATACTCATGAAGAGTAGGATTGGACATTTCGGACAGTCATAAATGCTTGCACAATGCACATATTCAGAACAAATCAAAAGCGCAATATTACAATAAATTCTACTTAGCTATTAAGAAGGGGACGGCGCGTACGCAGTCCCCACTACCAAAAATAACGCACCCGAGTTATCCACATTAGGGATAATCGCAGGGGTCAACCCAACCGCAGTGCAATGGGAGAGCCTCGCCCTGGGGGAACCGCCTACTTGATCACGGTGTCCCCTATGCCAGGTAAGTATGACTCATACTTAAAGTGTGGGTTATTTATCCGGCAAGGAGAGTGTTTCGATAGCGCGATGCAGAAAACCGGTAAGGCGACATCTAGTGGTGGAATTAGAAATTTCTTTGGTTAGATTTGAGGACTTGTTGAAGGTAAAGGTCGACCAGGAACCCAAAGAATATGCGGAAAATGAAATTCAAGAATGGGCACTAAGCGGACACTGGGCGAAACATAACCTTAGCATTACGCCAACTTAGCTGTGCAGTGGACAGAAGGGAAAAATATAAAAAAACTAATTTGTTGAAATGTGACGATCTTCTGACTAGTGGCACCTGCAACAACTGTTTTATTTATTCGTTTTGTCTGTTGTGTATTTAGTGTTCTTTCTGTTGTTGTGCATATTATGTTACTTATCTGCTTATTTTGTTTCTGTGATGTATCTTGTTGGTATAATAAATGTCTTTCTTCTTCTTCTAAAAGTTAAATTGGAAGAAAGAAAGACATTTATTGAGACAAATTAACACATTGAACCATCTATAAATGAAGAATTTTCGTTTGAATGTAAGTATCACAGACCATATCTGTGGTAAGTATCATCATAATTCAATGGTATCATATCTTTTTTATCCTTTAAAATTATTGTTATTCATTAATACACAAGCAGATTTAAATGAGAGTATACCACTTGTATCACTCCGTGCACTTGTAAAATATATAATAAATGTCTTTCTTCTTCTTCTAAAAGTTAAATTGGAAGAAAGAAAGACATTTATTGAGACAAATTAACACATTGAACCATCTATAAATGAAGAATTTTCGTTTGAATGTAAGTACTATCACAGACCAGTGGCCTAATTACGCTCACCAAATCCTGAGCGATTCCAATCGTCTAACTGTCAAATTCCATACTAATTTGACAGTTAAACGATTGGAATCGCTCAGGATTTGGTGAGCGTAATATAGGGGCATATCTGTGGTAAGTATCATCATAATTCAATGGTATCATATCTTTTTTATCCTTTAAAATTATTGTTATTCATTAATACACAAGCAGATTTAAATGAGAGTATACCACTTGTATCACTCCGTGCACTTGTAAAATAAAATACTTCAAGAGTTCCCGGACCTCTTAACTTGATTAACTTTGCAATCAAGTACAATAATCGTACTTTAATATACATAGCATAATACACACATGACATAACTCACAAAAATTAGACCCAAAACTTGTTTGAGTTAGATTAACAAAATGGAATGTATTTTTTCACACAGAGCACTAACCTTATATTCAATAACTTAAAACATAATAATATCATTATAAATGCGACTTAAAACCAGTAGGTAGTTGTCTAATGTATATTGAACAGTCTAGTACTAATTACGAAGTCTGATAAAATAAAAGAATACATTTAGAGATTCTATACAAACAGAATGCTAATAATTTCAATAACTCTTATTCTACCTATCATTTGATATAATAATAACCTCGTTTTAGCCTCTAATGGTAGACGAAACACACATCTCCAGGATGTGCTAACGACAATGCCGATTCTAAATCAATATTCAAATACAACACGGAATGTATACATTGTGTACTTTCTTTACTCACACATAAAATTGGGTAAAACTAAGATTAAAATAAACTACTCCAACAATACAAAAATTGAGGTAAAACAAATGACAATGTGTGAACTGGAGGTTAGTGCCAAGAGAATTGGCACAACAATACACCAAAACAAACAATTTTATCCATAAAGTGTAGCGGCGAAATCAATATTTTTGGTGGTAAATGATAAAAAATATTAACACGCAATGGACGCGTAATTTTCAGCGTTCTTATGGCATCGAGTATAAGTGTATAAGTATAAACCAGTGCTACGCTTGTTTGACATCCCGATACATCAATATATCATGCATTGCGCGTTGATATTTTAAACTTATCGAAATTCTAAGGCTTCCTTAGAAAGAAATGCTTAATATTCGCTTACAAAATATACAAACAAAGAGCGACTGAACCTTAATATCCCCGGGCAGCCTATTTTTACTAAAAGAAATGTTCGTAATGAATGATGCAAAGCGTATGCTTTTCCTTTCTTTTCCGAAACCCATATACCCACGTATATGGGTTTCGGGTAAATTTACAATTGATATAGGTATCTGTATGGTAATTAATAATACTAATACTAGGCGGCGGTTTCTATAATTAATACTAGTGTCTGAGTATCATTTGGCAGTAGAGGAAACTGTCCAGCACTGAAAGAAACAATCATTAATTATTTATATATTATTCAAAATACACATCAACAACAGATGCGCATTACTCGGTTAGCTAATGATTCAGTTAGGTCAGAGCTTGATATAAATGTTTCTAACAACCAATATAAATCCAATGCGGCCTTTCAATTTCATTTGTGAATATGAAAACAGTAGTGCCAGTTTTACACATATTACACTTGATTACACAAATTAATCATTAGTGTATGAAATGTAAACATGATTTTTAGTGGTTGGGTTGTGTGGAAGTTTTATTTTTGTTATTGCCATCTTAGCAAATATTATTGGTTTTAGAAATATCTGAAGATAAAGATTGTAAATAAAGTAGTGAATCTTTAGAATTATGAATTCAATATGATTTCTTCTCAATGATAATAACATTTTCTCAGAAATTAAATGATTAAACTTTTTTATATCAATCTTTTCATCTCTCAAATGCCATCCAAACCTTGGAAGTAATTAGCAAATAATTAGACTGTTTCATGACTTAAAATAGATATACTCACAATATTGCACAGCCGATATTAGGAGCTCGTACAACTGCACCGGCCCGCTTCCTTTCAGTACAATCTCTGACATGAACACATAGACCACCCGGCTGGTCTCAAACACTGAGTCCAGCAGTAGCCAGGTGGTGATGCTGCGGCCAGCATTCTGCACAGTGCTGCGGTTCATCACTGCACAGCTGTTCAGGAACCCGATCAGGCTTGCTACTATCATCAGGGCTGAGATGAAGTAGTGGATGCCTGAAGGTACAATGGTATTAAGTGTTAGAATTTTCTTTTTAATAGCAGCTCAAAAGGGGTCATCTAATGTATGTATTATGCCTTAAGTTATTATTATATTATTAGGTAGTAATTCATGAGTATGCTAGACAAAGTGTTGGATTTAGATAAGTACAAAGATTTTTTAAGCATTCATTAGTCAGCGGTATCACATCTGATTACCATGCCAGTGGTTGTGGGTTCGTTTCCCACTGGGGGCCGCCATTCATATAAGTGGCTTCAATCTGGGCATATTTAAATTCTTTACTAATTTGACAGTTAGACGATTGGAATCGTTCAGAATTTGGTGCGCGTAAGATAAGTGCAGGACAGTGATTGTGTTGTGTGGAAGTTATTATTTTATTGTAACTTTTTTTAAATTTTATTTTATAAAGGAGGAAAAATTGAAGTAACAAAGAATGACATACAGTAAATGACTTAGCTTATTACATTTTGTTAATTTCTAAACATTCCTCACCGCTAGATCAAATAAGTACATGACATTCATGAAAATATACACCGATACTTAAAATGATGCAAAAACAATACAAAGGAATCTATACAGGGTGGAATTTTGCAATTATTATTAGTAAGATTCTGATTCTGACTCTATATGCCTCACATGTTCTCTTTATGTTTGTTTTATTTTTATTTTTGTTTTTTTTTACATTCGTGTATTTTGTTTGTGTACCTTCGTATTTACTTTGTGTTTCTGAGATAATTTAAATGAATGTCTTCTTTCTTTCTTTCTATAAGAGGTTTGTTAGGCAAGTGCCAAATAGTGGTCTCCGCCTCCCTAAGTTTATGTTTGTCTATTAGAAAAACTATCACAGGTTTTTCTGGAGCCTCCTAAGTCCCTTATCATTGGAGGAAAACAAAAACTTTCTATCTGCATTCTAAAAAAAAATCAGAAAAGCCTGAGTTACCTAACTCGGTGCCAAATAGTGTGTTCTCATAGTACAGGTCTGGCTTTAACAGACGCAGCAATGCCATGATGAACGCCGTCGCCGCTGAGATCTGGAATAGTTTGGGATAAGATTGGTGGTGAAAGTCCGGGTTGACGAGGTAAGCGACACGCTTGGAATTGTTTAAAAATTTAAAGTCGAAGTCCACGTAGATAAATCGAACAAGACACGAGTAGTATTATTTAGATACTCAGATTCTATGGAATTTTTACTCACAGAGAATACTGCGGCCACAACTTTTACGTACATGCTGAGATCAAGCATAGGCATTGCTTTCGATTGCTGTGACATCGGGGCGCTGTTATTTGTCGAATCTCAGTAGTCGATTTATTTTTCGTGTCAAAATCGATCGTATTTACGCGCTCGGTTTACAAAACAAATCGGTACCTAATGTCAAAAATCAGCTTTGACCACAGAACCAAGCTGACAGTTGTCAGTCGACAGTGATGCCATCTACATGCTCAGTTGTGGCCTGAGGTTGTGGGCTTGTGGCCAATGGATATATAATGTACTCTGTGAATGGATGGGCCAATGGCCAAGCAATAAATTCTATGGTTGCGGCAATATTAGTTTATAAAATATCTTGTAGAGGGCACTATATTGTATGCTTTACAAACCTATGAACCTATGTAGGTAGGTAGGTATTTGCTACACAAAACCACAGAGGACATAAACATAAACATAAACATTTACATACAGGCACATAGATTGGTTCTGGCCCCACACTAGGATACCCTGTGTTGTGGGAACCAGAAACAACGACATCACAAACATGTAAACATCCAAGACCTGGGGTTTTTTTTTGTCCCCAGCCGGGATTCGAACCCAGGACCTCTCGCATGGTATGCAGATGCACTACCTACCGCTGCGCCACGAGGTCGTCATGGTCGTCAGGACAAAACTAACAACTTCAAATTTTTTTTTTTCCCCTTCATTTGCAAGATTCACCGAATACGAAGAATACGACCAAAATTCGCGAAGATTATTGTTAATTTCACTCAATTCCGGAGACACATAAAGTCATATTGCGCGTCGCACCTACGTACTATTGTCATTGGCTCAATTCAATTCAATTTATTGCGATAAATTACAGTAAATAGGTCTTAAGTAGGTATTATTCATACAAGTACATATGTAATTTTACCGGGCATTAGTTATTTGACGGGCATTATACCTTGAATGGGTTTCGATTTTTAGTAAGTACCTACTTTAAGCAAATATTTTGACACTCAATAGGACTTAGGTAATTATCAAACAGACAGCCAACAAACAGCAGATCAAGGTTTACAGTTTAGTTGCAGTCACCAGGAACACCGTAGCGGGTTATGGGCAGTTCTACCGTCAGTACTAGAAAAACCTTGTAATGAAGTAATTTGTAGGCCAATAACAGAAAAAAAATTGAATTATTTAAAAGAAAGTTAGGCACACAGTTAGATTCGTTAAATTTTGATAGCACTGATCCGAATACATTATATGAAGTGCTGTTTTCGATCATATCAAAACAATTTGAACAGATATTAGGGGTTAAAGTATGAAATTGCCGTTTTATTGCAATAGGTTCTTTGAATTGTCATAGAATCTTCATGGTTTGAGGTTTTCGAATGAAACTTTTTTCAAATGGTTTCTATGATGTTCTTTTTTTAAAAAATGTGAAACATTTGAATATCGACTTTCAATTGTTTTTGTTATTCAATTAGACAAGAAAGATGGATACTGCTTTCAAAATATTCAAAAACGTTTAGGCAAACTTGTTTAGCAGCCAAATCCATTAGCATAAGTAAACAAATTATGGCGTCAACTAATAAAATCAAAACAGTCTGGCAAGTAATTAGCAAAGAGACAGGCAAAACGAGACCTAGGGACCAGATATTTGCTTTAAAGGTAGAAGGGAATTTAGTCAATTCAAAGGAAGACATAGCAGAAATATTTGAAAATTTCTTTAAAAACATACCCCTCAAAATAACGGCTAGATTAAATTCTTCCCCTCAATCAGCCCTAAGAGTGCGCTAAGCAAAATTTTATAGACGTATTCCGGTTCTTCTATGGCCACGCCTGTAAGCGCCATCTATAAATTGCTTTGTGAATTTGTACTGAAAACGGCTCATTATGAGGCGTCCAAGTGCTAGAAGCGTCCAGTAGATGGCACATCTAGGCGCTTTGGGTGCAAGCTCAAGGCATATCTGCTTGAGCAGCAGACTCTTGATACTCTGTGTTGATACCAATTGTATTAAAAAATCATAGCGCGAAAATTTTCTCGCCGCAGAGCCATTTTTCAATGAGACGATAATTTAAATTACTTAGCTCTCTAAAAGTGTGGAGGGAAATTTTGAAATTGGAACGTACCTGTTTTTACTTATAAATAATAATATTTTCAAAATAGATTATAATAACTGGCCAGGTGGCCATACATACATAAAAACTTTATTTCGCAATACTTTCTGGGTGGCCTGGTACAGGCATCAAACTTGGCGAGATTGTGGGACTACGACAAATAATAAAAAACGGCCAAGCGCGAGTACGGAACCCTCGGTCCGCGAGTGCGACTAGCACTTGGTCGGTTTTTTTTTACAGACCACGTCAAGATGCATGAAAAAAAAGGGATTTTAAATTTTGTAATTTAATGATAAATTGAAGAAACAATCTTCAAGGTCAAGTCAGTTTCTTATTTCATGTGGTACAAAATAGGTTCAAATATAACATTTACGTACCTATATCAATAACATACGCCGTTGCATAAATTCGTAATAATTTATTATAGGGTCCACTCACACTGCATCGTGCACATATCGTGCGTGCTCTCATTAACCCACTATTCTACTCTAGATGTCCTCTCTCGCGATCGATTCGATTGTAAGTGCCATATAATTTAATTATAACGATATGTTGACGGTTGTAAATTTCGTACTATTGTTAAATACTCCTCGATATTGAATGTGATTTACAATTTAATTTCTTTGACCTATTTATATCAATAAAATTTTATTCGAAATTAAAACGTTATTCGAAAATTAAAGTCGTGGGGTAGGTACAGTCGACAACGCATTAACCTTTACATGCATTCACCTTACTCAGTTACGTTACCGGCGACTCTGCAACTTAAATGTAAAGGATAATGAGCTGACGACTTTACATACATACCTATCCCATCTATGGTAAATCATCATCGGTATTTTGGTTCTTGTAATCAATAAAAACATCTGTAATGTGAGTATACGAGAAGTTACCTAAATGTAAAATGCTATCTATATACAATATACATACATAATAATTAGGTACCTACCTACCTTACCCACATGTTTTTGTAGACTTCATTCTTCACAACTTCACAAGGCAATTTGTTTACCTTTCAAGGGCCACCTGCTGGTAAAGTCAAGGGCCAATCATTTTAAGTACACTCAAGTCAATTCTCCGAAAAGCACCATTGTTATCTCTATACACTTGTTCCATCGGTCAGCTCACGCGACTTGCGTGGTCACTATACTATCCAAACAATCCAACGGACATTACAAAGTGAAACTACACTTGGGCTGTTTGATAATGGAACTTATTGCAAGCCAACATGGTAGGTATATTTAGACAGCAAAATGGTATTGCATCAAGGGTGTCCGCTGTCCAGTGTCGTTTTTGTATTATGCACCTAATTTTTATGCAATAAAACGTTATGGTCAATGAATTGAGTTAGGCGTCACCCTAGGAGTCCACTGCCACTTCAATTAAACAGACCATTTTGTGGATAGATTATTTGATTGCTTAGATATTAGAACATAGTTTCTTCTTTCGGTTCGTAAGAGTCAACTTCACTTCTATTTGACTTTCTAAGAATATGACGAAGACAAGAAATAACTAACAATAATAACTTCGACAACTAAGTGATCCAATAGGGGTTCCGTTTTTTCCTATTAAGGTACGGAACCCGAATAAAAAATTCTGTTTTTTTATATCGAGTGAACCTTATTGAGTATGAGTATCATTTGTTTGTTTTAGAACTCACTTTAAAATCTAAATATGGCAGTGTTGTTATGGTGGCATGCGATGCTTGCCTAATAAAGTTAACGAAATAATTTAAAACCTTTTTGTATATATCATATAAAAGGAGGAAAATCAACTAGACACGAAATAAAGAAAAAAAGTGGCAAAAATTACGGCTTTATCCTTATGCGTTTTTCTAAGATATAAGTCTAGTTACATTATTTCTGCTGACCTGCAATGATGTGGGCCGGGCTGTGCGGATGCTCAGTGGCAATAACAGCCGCTCACCCAGATCTGTCAATACAAATTATAATGCTCGTAACTTGTGCGTATTCAAAATGTTTGCGCATAATAACTCACGGCGCTTAATGGGCCAAGCCGTCTATGCAATAAACCGCAATTATATCGATAACTGCGTGTATACTACATAATGTCTATTCACTGAGGTCCCGCGAGGCGATTCCAGATATGTACCACCCTAAAGTAGTTTTAATTTACAATACGAGTACTTAAGCAGTTACAAGATGAAAAGCTAGGAACTATAACAATCAGCTTAAAAATAAAGCAAGCTATCTATCTACAATGTACTGTAGGATTCTCCTATTGTACACAGAAAAATGTTAGCGCTTATGAAAATATGTCGGAATCGCCTGTGCTAACGTTTTACTTTCCTCACATATTTTAATGTAGAGTTTCAAAGTGAGTGCATTATCGATGAGGAGTAATTTTATTATAAATAAATAAATAATATTGGCACTTGTTCAGCGCTCCCAACGCTTCCTCGACTGGCTGTCGAGAATATGATGGATGGTTACCGATAACTCGATTACAACTATAATCAGATTCGAATTGTCGAACTACTCATCCCTCAATTTTGTAGAGTTAATTGGAGCCATTGAAATTTTCAAATCAATTTATTTTCGTAACACTAAGTCTGTGCTATCAGATTTACTGATTTACTTTGTTGTAATCAATAAGTTTGCTATTTTTAGTTACATTTGACTACTTATCTTTGACGATCTTTTGTAAATATAGAATAAGATAAGATAAGATAAGAATATTCTATATTGCACACAAGAAGCGAGACATAAAATATGAAAGTTACAATGAAAAAGTACAATGGTCGCCCTTATTGCTAACAGCAATTTCTTCCAGACAACGGAAAGGTTAGTTAATAGAAATTATTTAGTACTAGCTGTTGCCCGCGACTTCTTTCGCGTATTTTGTTTTTTTCCGGGATAAAAAAATAACCTATGTGCTAATCCAGACTTTAATCTAACTCTGTGCAAAAAATCATCCGGATCCGTTTAGCCGTTTTTGCGTGAAAGAGTAACAAACATCCATGCATATTCGCGTTTATAATATTAGTAAGGGTACACGCAGTTATCGGTATAAATATCAAAGTTTAAAACATCAAAACAGCCGGTACACTAACTAAAGTGTTAGGTACTTAGTGGGTAGGTACCTAGTTATCACAGAAAAGTTTTTTCAGTTATACACTAGTCTCGTAGTTATCCTGCATTAACGGGCTCGTAAAATATATAACGTAATGACTCACACACACACACACACACACACACACACACACACACACACACACACACACACACACACACACACACACACACACACACACACACACACACACACACACACACACACACACACACAGACACACACACACACACAGACACACACACACAGACACACACACACACACACACACACACACAGACACACACACACAGACACAGACACACACACACACAGACACACACACACACACACACACACACACACACACACACACACACACACACACACACACACACACACACACACACACACACACACACAAACACACACACACACACACACACACACACACACACACAAATACAATAACACACTACACTACATATTTACACATTTCGCGGCAGCAGCGAACGGTTCCATGGTGTAATGGTTAGCACTCTGGACTCTGAATCCAGCGATCCGAGTTAAAATCTCGGTGGAACCTGTACTTTTGCTTTTATTTTTCTTGCATTAAGTATGTTTATTTTTTTTACGAAACAGTAATCTTGTTTTTAATTAATTAGAATTAATTAATAGATACGACACTACAATTGCTACGCAAATTGATTATACAGGCTCCCATAAACATCCGAAATTGGGGGCTGTTCTCAAGTTATGCTACTAGAAAAACTTTGAAATAGTAAAAAAAACAGCGGTTTAATACATTTTAATGTTCAAACTACAGTATGGAGCAGGCAGTAATTAATAAAAAAATTTATAAAATTAAAATTTGGTGAGCCACAAAAAACTGCATTTAAATAATTTGGTCAGCATACAAAGATTTTGTTTGCAATAAAAAAAATCAGGCAGCAATCCAGCAATTTTGATAACGGTAAAAAATTAAATCATAAATACGCAGCTTAAAATAATATGAGTTTGCATAATAAACAGCAAAATAACTACTTGATCAGCAAGATTTCATGATTGATCAGCAGAGAAATCATGTCTATCAGCAGTGTATTTGATTGGTATGCATACTTAAAACATGGTGAGCAAAATAACTTATTGGATTCCGTTTTTGTTGAAAAATCGGCAATGTACGTTAAAAGTGGGCGGAGCAAGAGCAGGCGCGTGACACGAGGAGCCAATCGCTTAAGTACCTACTTAATTGTTTTATATTTTTTTATTTGTCTCAATGATATTTTAAGAAAATAAAGAGAATATTTTATTAATTTACACTTCTATAAATAATACATACCCAAACAAACACATCCACTCAGAGAGTAAATAAATTAAATAATCTTTGTGAGGAATGCGGCCATTTTGCGCATGAGAAGTAAGGTATTTGTGGTACTTTTATATGCAGCACAAAATGAACTTTTTTTGCTTACCCTCTGAGTGTTTACCAAGATTTTATTAAACAGGAACAGCTTATTGCGGCTTATATAATTAAAATGCTGTACAAAAATAATTACATCCATCCAGAATGCTGATTGATTTTGAAATTGCTGATTAAGCAGCTATTTCTGCTCACAGATTATATTTTTCTGCTCACAAAAATACCAATAATATGCTAACCATTTAAATAACACCCTTAAATAAATAAATAACTTCCACACAACACAATCGCTTGTCCCTGGTCCTAAACTAGAACACCCTGTGATATGGTAACCAGGTAATGACATCACAAACATGGAAATACACCCAGACTGAGCTTACTTGCACACATATATGGCGGCCCCCAGTGGGAATCGAACCCACGACCTCCGGCTTGGTAATCGGACGTGATACCGCTAGACCAATGAGGCAGTCATTAATCATTATCATTGAATATTTTATGGCATCATCTAAATTAGTGATAGACCACAGCCCCTCTACAATGCAACAGTTGTTGCAAAGACAAACTCTAACCGACATGTTGTTTCAGCGACATAGCCTATGATACCCGCGCTAATACAACAAAGCTCTCAAGATCTCAATGATCTTATTTGTCAAAATATGACCATTGGTTAAAGCATTTACATACATACAAACGGGCCGAAACAAAAACATTATATCCCTTTTAGGCTCCGCCGCCGTCGGCTAGAAAAATGTCAAGAGAAATGCTGCTCCGCTGCCACGCGGCAGGCACACGCAGCACACGTGCGAGCGCTTTTCGACATGGTTTTTTTCTTTGTGTAATTAGCGAAAATGTTAAATAAGAGTACTCGGACTTAATTGCACTTTGGATCTATTGTGTGTATTTGCCGACTTTAATCCCTTTTAAGTGCAAAAGAATAGTATGAAAGAATGATATGTACAGCTTCGTGTTTCATCCCAAAAAAATATGTGTAGGTGCCTAGGAAACCAGATAGGTACAAAAAACGTGTTTAATACTATACGACTAATTGCATGGCACCTTCTCTCAGACAGACAGACAGGGGGAGACAGACAGAAAGATTCGAAAATTAATTAAATCTGAGATCCTAACCTCACCCACAATCCTATCCCGACCTTATCCCGCATTATTAAAACTGTTTATTGCAGTATTAAAACTGAACACTGCATCCAACGAATGGAATTGCTGCTACAAATACACAAGTGTCCGTAAAAGTCATCAGAAATGTGAGGTCAGCGCTCTACCGAGGCGCTACCACCGCACCAATACGTAACTATTCATACGTAATACGTATATTTCACTTCATTCAGTTTTTACCTAGATGTAAATAAAGCGCTGATGGAAATCGTTAAAATACGAAATAGTATATTTCATTACGAGTGCGGAAAGCCTGTCATTGCAAAGAGTTCCGACAAATGTCTACTCGGGCCGAGGCGCAGCCGAAGGTGAGGGTTGACAGTCGGAACAAGTTGCAATGACGGTTCCGCACGTGTACTGAACAACTATTTTTAATACAGTTGCGAAAAAAATTAAGCAATTTAATAAAGAAATTTTTTGGAAAATGGCGCCAACCGTAAATGAATATGAGCAGAGATTTTTTTTCTTCACCCATTCAAGTCTTCAGTAGAATTTTTTTATTGATATGAAATGAAATAGTACATTGTTCACCGAGAGGAGAAAGTGACCGATTACCGTCGAGGGTGTCGTTTGAAGCCCGAGCCGTAGGCGAGTTGTGCTTTATACTACACCTGCTTGATAGTTTTATTTTACTTTCTACGAAACCTGAATCCTCAAACAACACACAAGTTGGAAATAGCGCCAATGGCGTCTGCAATTTTCACATGTTCTTTTTTCAAAGCCGCAGGGTCGCACTGCCAGCCCGACACCATCCAACACACAGCTAGTGGCCAGTGTCATTTTGCGAACTTGGAGATAAAAACTCAATGTAAAAACTTTTTGGCTTTTGATATTTAGGTTACCGGCGCATAGTCTTACTCAAAATTAAAAAAGAAAAACCACGTAAGAAATGGATTTTCATACACTTCTCTCTCCCGCTCAGATGCGTTTTCTCCCCGCATATTTGTTCGATATGCAATGACGTACTTTCTACCGTAAATTTGATAAAGTATCAAGGTACTTTCCAAGCAGGTGTAGTATAAATGAAATTGAATGAGATGAAATGAAATGAAACCTAACCTAACTAATTGAATCGAATCATTAAATCTGATATTGAAACAAAGTAGCTTCTTTTTAGAAATATTTGCATGACTATGACTACTTCTATGATTTTTTTTTAGTAAAAACTTCGTGGTTGGTTTTTTTCTTTTTAATAGACATTATTTTGACAGTTGGGAAAGAGAACGCACGAGTTCGGAAAAGGTAGATAAAGAAAAAGCTCGAGTATGTAATAGCCCACATCCCGAACGCTATACGTCCCTGCAATACGCCACTTTTTGAGCAACTGTATTAAAAAGAATTATATCTATCAAGATGTCGATTCTTCCCTAGGTAATTAATGGCCTAAGACTTCCCTAGGTATCCCTATTATCTCATTAAGTAATTGAAATTAAGCACGGTCAGCGGCCGATATCGCTTGAACTGTGGATACGCTATATCATCCCCTATTACCAATTTCCTGATTTTGATACTGTTTAAAAAATGTTTATTAATCGCCCATCATCATCAGCCATTTTACGTCCAGTGCAGGACATAGGCCTGCCTCATGGTTTTTCCTAACCATGAAGGGTTTCGCCATAATCGCCACGCTTGGCAGGCGGGTTGGCGATCGCAGTATGCGGTTGGAATCTCAAGAACACGCTGCTGCCCGTCACCTGGTAATTTATTTCCTCAGTCGCCTTCTACGACATCCACGGAACTTTACAACCCCCAGGTAAAGATAAATTAAAGGGGGTACTAAGGAGCCTGCGCTGCCCTATTTCCTAATCCTCGAATTGTTTGCTAATCCTCAGTCATTAATTCATCTCATTAGATTTAGCCGTTATTTAATAGGTAGCATCGTAGACCCCGTCATCGTTTATCAACAGGGGTCTATTTCATAGAATTGCAATTTACGGTTATTCTGTCTTTTCGATGGAAGTCCATCAACATGCAGGTTATCAAAATGGAAGACTCGGCTGCGCAACGTACATCGAATTGTCATAATAAACTATGAAT
Source organism: Yponomeuta malinellus (assembly GCA_947308005.1). NCBI lineage: Eukaryota > Metazoa > Arthropoda > Insecta > Lepidoptera > Yponomeutidae > Yponomeuta > Yponomeuta malinellus. The sequence goes on along the minus strand of OX370996.1, from coordinate 22,249,057 downwards.
TGAAGTCTTATAAAACAGGCCCCAGGCGTGGCTGGAGCCAATTCTTTACATGTCCTAAAAATAATCAAGAAATACCAAGCGGAATCCTCTATTTCTTGTTTTAACTTGACTTGTTTTAAATCAGAGTAAACGTCATGGGAATCCAGTGGGGCACGTGCCCCGCCGCAGCCCCGGGGCGGCCCGCGTGTTCTCCCACCCACGTGCTGGAGGCTGGCAGGACAACGAACTCCAGCTTGCATTGTTTCCTTCGGTACCTAGTAGAGCAGACATGCCAAACAAGTTTTATGTCGCAAAACAAGTTTCTTCTTAGACTAAATGCAAATCATAAACGGTGTTTTTTATAAAACCGTGATTTCTCTAAAACACTCTTCACACGCTGTTAATAGTCTGTAGACTGTACAAATAGTCTCGTGTAAAGGAAAAGACCAATTTAAGCTTCATCTGCATTTTAAGGAATCGTGTTTTTTTATATGAATTTTCAGTGTCTGTTATATGTAATTTCTTTTAATCCATCACAATGCGAAAATTAAAGGTATAAGCTTATGTTCTACGTATTTATTTGTACCATAACGAACTACCTTAGTTACCGTACAAAATTATATAAAGTTATACCTAAGAAATCCATGGAAAAAACGTAAGGCGTGGGGCACATAGCAAGGACGTGGGACGAGGGTGCGGAAAAGACGCAGCGTCCTTTCAATTGACTTTCATACAAAATATACTGAAGCGATGGGGCCCACACAGAAACCCACACAGATTCCGCGCCCTCGTCCCACGTTCTTTCTATTTGCCCCACGCTTTCATCATCATCATCATTATCATCATCATCATCAGCCATTGGAGGCCCACTGCAGGACATAGGCCTCCCTAGGATGGTGCTGTCAGGATGGTATAGGTGCTGGGCAAGCTTACTCCATCTAAAAAACAATGTCCCAGGCACTGCAGCGTCCGAGTGGTCCCTTCACCCATCTACTGCGAGTAAAGGTGCCACTGAAGGCCAAACTTTATGCATAGTGATATTCCTTCCTCAGTTACGTTGGTCAAATTGACAAAGGAGATGAGATCTACGATTTGTCAATGTTTACATGCGTGCACTCTACTCAGTTACGTAAGGTGTAACTTAGGAACTATAATGTCAATGTGGTTGTGGATTGTACATACTGTAATTTAGGTTTGGACCTTCTGCTTGAAAAACTTCTCTTCTGACTGTCGGGCTAGTTAACCAAAAACTTATATGGAAATATGGATCGATTGTAAATTAAAATATACTTACGTCGTAGTTACCACTGTTCACACAAATATCCATTATTTTTCCTCTCCCTGCGGTCACGTGCGGCGCGACGCGGAGCGACTGCAAACACCGCTCGGTCGCGTGGCCATTATTAAATTACTGGCATAAAGGAGACGTTATTAATCTTGGCGATTTGGTTGGCTTTGATGGTTACTGTGGTTGTATGCTGATGCAGACCTATGGTTTCCAGGGACGAAGAAATGAGACGACGGCGCACTACGTTGCCATCAAGTAGGTATCTACATGATGTATGATGCATGTTTCAAAACATGTTCTTGAAAGACTAAGCTTTTTTTCCAGAATAGAAAAACCTAACTAAAATTTTCTTACAATGAAAATAGATATTTTTTTCCATTGATCTGACATTAAATCTGTACTTTTAGATATTTTTTACCTCTTTAATAAAGTCTGACTAGGCTGTGTGGCGCCGGATTAAGAATAGCGTCACTCCATTTCCTTCCGTGGATGTCGTAGAAGCCGACTAAGGAAATAAATTACCAGGAGACGGGCAGCAGCGTTTTGTTGAGATTCCAACCCCATACTGCGATCGCCAACCCGCTTGCCAAGCGTGGCGATTATGGCAAGACCCCTCATGGTTATGAAAACCATGAGGGAGGCCTATGTCCTGCAGTGGGCGTCAAATGGCTGATGATGATGATGAAAGTCTATCTAAGCACTAAGAATAAAATAGATTCTTCAAAGGTTCTTCTTTTACTAGGTATTTGAATTGAGATAGTGGGAGACAAAAGTGTGAGATCGTGGTTTTCTCGAGTACATACCTAACCGGCTATCTTGACAATATTACTTAAATGGCCTCCATTCTCACTCCCATCGAGCACCCTGTAAACGGCGTCGGATAAGCGCTGACGAAGGCTGGCACTTTTTCAAGATATCGCTTGAAAATCAGACTCTGAAGCCGCTTACAGGATGCCTTTCACCAACTTTGATTGTGTTTCCGTGCAAAGAGCCTTTTGATTACTTGATTACTTAGGGACTCCAAGCGGAGAGTCCTTCGCTGTTTCAATCTGTGACTAAATAAGATAAGATTTTTATTGTACACCATAAAGCAATTAAAAAAGTCTTTTTCACCTCACTAGCTCGTAAAAGCTCTGTTTATCATTCGAAATCTGCGTGGAAAATCGCACTTTATCCGCTAGCGTGGAAAGTGTTTTTAAAATTCGAATATTTTTATTCAATAAAGGTTTCGTACAATAAATTACATATATATATAGAACCTCATTGGTTTCGTAATAGTTTATATTCTCTGCAGCCAGTCCATTGATGATTGAAATGCAAATACTTATTTCATGTCATGCGCCAGCGGATTGTTCCCAATTCTACAGATTTCCATTACAGATTGCCAATTCTATAGATTCCCAATTCTACAGTTTACCAACTCTACAGATTCCCAATTCTACAGTTTACCAACTCTACAGATTCCCAATTCTACAGTTTACCAACTCTACAGTTTACCAACTCTACAGATTCCCACTTCTATTGATTTCCATTTTAACAGATTCCCAACATTACGGATTTCCAATTCTACAGACATACATTACAATCAAATTGATTCACAGTTTAACCACTTTTGAAAGGAACAAATCATAAACTTGATTATGGTTTGGTAAAAAAAAAAACTATCTTTTTCAATCATTTTTATTCCAGCTCAATTTTCTTATTCTATATTAATACTTATTAATAATATCTCTTACATTTGAAATTGAAAAACATAAACTAAAAATTAAGTTACTTAAATATGATGTGTCTAAATAATTCCTAAAGATGTGGGATCTGTGAACTCTTTGCCAACTTTCTCAGTTTGCCTACCTACCTTTTGATTAACTAGTGCAAGTCTTCCCAATTGGACTACTTTTTCATTTATTCATACTAATTAACCATACCTAGCGCGTGGCCCGACACGCACTTGGCCGGTTTTTACCCTTTGGTACGGAATCCTAAAATTGTAATTATGTACCTTTACATGCAAGTCTGTAGAAATGTTACTCTGTTGAATTGAAAATGAATAGAAATGGGATTCTGTAGAAATAAAAATCTGTAGAAATGAGATTCTGTAGAAATAAAAATCTGTAGAAATGAGATTCTGTAGAAATAAAAATCTGTAGAAATGAGATTCTGTAGAAATAAAAATCTGTAGAAATGAGATTCTGTAGACATGGGAAAAAAGGGCGCCAGCCTCATTTAAAGAATCGCACTGGCCGGCAAGAAAATTTGATTTAAAAAATTAATATTTATTAAAACTGTTTTTCTTGCACCTAACACTTTCCTCACTTTAGTGAGGTGAAAAGTTGTGTGTTGCGCTCGGCAGAAAAGTTATTTAGCGTCTCGTACCTTTGAAACCCTCGCTACGCTCAGGATTCTATATTTGAACCACTCGCTTCGCTCGTGGCTCAATCCTAGAATCCTTCGCTTACTCAGGTTTCAATACAAGGTACTCGCGCCAAAAATTAACTTTGCAGCCTTGCTTAACAAATAACTATTTTCTAGTCAGAAAAGATATTATTGGTGACATTTTTATACTATGAGCGTTTCGACAATCGTTTTACCATTCTTCAGTTCTTCGGCAGATGTAACAACCAAATTGGCAAAATCTGACCATTGGAGTCTGACTTAAGGAGTTATGAGGGAACATAGAGTCGGACATACTTACATACGAGCTAAATACATTACCCTCCTTTTGGGCTCCGCCGCAGTCGGGTAAAAATAAACCAAAACCACATAGTTCAACCGTCATCTTTATGAAGTCATATATAACCCAGTTATGGAATTAAGTATAACCTAAGTTCCACGATCCAGAGACCATACAAAATCCATCTGTTTTAAGTATCAATCAGTCGTGACCACAGTTTTTGTGAAAAAGGTGACTTTTCCCAAAACCTTCGCTCTACTGCATTTTACAGACTTGGTAACATTACTATTTGACAATAAAAAAAAATAATGAAAAAAACGTAACCTAACCCAACAAACCTCTACTATAACCTCATCGCTCTACTATATATTCCGTCGCTTGTAACTTTTTACCCGACTGCTCCGGAGCCCAAAAGGAGGGTAATGAGTTTTGACCTGGAAGATTTACAAAAAAACATGTGGACAATAACAGATAGTTAATTTGTCTTCTTCATACTTTTTTTCATATTTTTGTCATAGAGTCCACCGTCGGCGCATTATAAAAATAAAAGTATGGTCGAGATGGAATTGAATTTTTACTTTAGTGACGTCACGACCACGGGAAAAGCGTTTTCGGCGTTTCAAATCAAAGATTAAAAACTTTACCTACTTGTATTTACATATTTAGATTCCTCAGGTCAAGTGTTATAATAGGTATTTTAAGTGTAGGATATGATCTTTTTTTTAAACTTTTATGCGAGTCGACTAGCGACGAAGAGTCGAAGTTCCCAAACTTTTTCATTTCGCCGCGAACTTACAGGTTTAGTACTTTGTCCAGGCGTTCTGGTCAAAATACGTGTACAATTACACTACGCTCGGAATTGAAAACGATAAAAAAAAAAAGTTTAGTTTCCGTAGAAGAGAACCTCGCGGCGCCTCCCTGTGTACTATCCCCGCCACGCACACATTTAAAAAACTCTTGCATTACGGTGTTTTTGCGTTCGTCACGTTGCTACAGTTTGTGGGGTAGTTTCTTCGACATCCAGCGTCCCGTCCCCAATTCTGTGGTAATCCAACAGCTGGGCGCGCTTGTCCAAGATACAGGTCGAGACGCACTCGTATTCATCCTTAAACATATTGGAGTTGGGCAGGCAACCGCGCCACACGCCCACCTCGCACCGAGAGCCAGGCTGCCAGTAGTAGACGACGGGTTTTGCGACGCCGCCGCAGTCTTCTCCGCGGAAGGGCGCGAAGCACGGCTCCGGCGGTACTGGACGGTCATGGAAAGAATAAGTAAGGAGGAAGACGCGCTTTGCTGGTGTGGTTGCCCAGACGGACGGTTGAAATGGCGTTGGATATGGCATGTTAGACGAATACAGGGCGGTGAGGGCGTACCTCTGTCTAAAACATTACATAAAATAATCCGTTTTCCATGTGTAGCATTTGCGTTCATAATAATAACAATTTCTGTACATTGATCACAGATTGTTTTATGTGTTTTCAAGTACCTGCTGTCCTATATGAGTTACTATAACTTACTTGCAAGGGCGACGGACATTGTGGACACCAGCAAATGTATCACTAGACCCGACATGACGGCTACAATTCACCTGCTGCAAATTGAATAGAGGCGATGCAATAATAAGTTTGCGTTACATGCATGTAATTAGAAATTAACTTTGCATTACACATGCATTTTATCCATAGGTTACTAAAAGATACGTACTGATTGGTTTGCATTTGACGATTTCTTTCGTACAATCTGACCCAGTTGAAAGTTGAAAAAGAAGAAATAACATTATTTATCGCCACAGAAGGGATCATAAAAAGAAAACTAAAGTTTCTAAAGTTTCATAAAGTTCCTCAATAAGCATCGTTAACTAAAATACGGGACTGCAATTGATTCAAGAAATGCCCGTTTCTATTTTATGCTTATAGCAATGTATGTGCCTGTATGTAAATGTTTATGTTTATTGAATGTAATCTTATTCATTTCTTCTCAAATTTCATCTGATAAGAAGTAAAGACTGTCACATTCCATTTATTTTGTACATAATTATGAAAAGATAAATTGTTGTAATATAATACAAATTACATTGACAAACCAAAGGCGTGCCTCCTTATATTAGTTGAATCATTGTAAGATTCGGGTCAGATTTCACGTCAGGTAATATTTTTTAGTTAGTTTTGTGTCTAGTTCCACGAAATGCATCGATTGGGACGGGTAAGTAGTCTGTAGCTAGGTAGGTATATTATCTGTGATAAGTATAGCACCATGTGTAACCCAATCCCTATTTGGCTAATATTGTTTACGGACAAAATGCTGAACCCCGCGTGTGTTAAGTTAATATGTGGAAGGGGTCAATCACGCCTATGACTACGGAATAACAACGACCAGGGCTCAGGGTATCAGGGTATCAGTGGCGGGTAGGTCATCGGACGGCTTTTTGTTTTTATAAACAGTCTGTTGTGACATAGATGGAATAAGGCAAATGTGTATGGAACATAAATATGCGTATGTGCGTATATAGTCTAACGCTTAGATTGTTTTCTAGATGGGATCAGAATTTTATTCAGACGTGAAAAATTGTTTTTCACATTTAATGCAAGCCACCTTCGCTATCCTTCGCTAGCCTTAGTTGTCCTGAATTGGAAGCTGCCGCGAACCACCGTCAGAAGTGGAAATCTGTGTTTGAGGCGCTAAGCTCCCCTAGGAGTTAAGGGACCAAAGAAGAAGAACAAGACCTTCGCTGTCATAATGTGAGGTGGAGAAGAGGTGGCAAAGAGGTGGCAAAGATAAAATACATACAATTTTCTTACCTTATGACCTCGGCATCTCACTCGCAAATTTGCCCAAAGTGTGTAATGATTGTGAAATAATAAGTAATACCTACTTTTGACAAATATGGTCTCGGTACTGGAAGATAAAATCACGGAAATTGTAAGCACTTTTTCGCTTTTATTTACGAATGAACTTCTTACCCCAAGTTTCACAATAAAAACTAAGTATATGAACATTAACTTTATCCAAATTGCCAATAATTGTGACAATAAGTGATCTTTATTTCAAACATAAAATTAGAGACTTAATTAATACATAAATGATAAAAATATACAAATAACTAATTCTA